>OZ010591.1:61446802-61494302 GCA_963932145.1 Acanthosepion lycidas
ACAGAAGGAGACAAAATGAACACACGCACACACACACAGTTCAGAGAGCTGAATTTCGTTGGATACATAATGAGGAAAGAGGGCTTCGAAAATGTAAGCCCCACGAGACATATTGAGGACAAGATAGCTAGGCGGAAGGTAGAAAATGTCTTACCTGACGATCTTGTGCGATTGATTTGTTGATTTGTTTTCTACGGTTTATCAACCCTTTGCAAGTTATTTAAAGCCAGAAAATATCTTTCGATTGTAAGAATTTTTTTGAGGTAATAATGATTTTTTAATACAAGTCTTACTAATTAACCCAGATGTGGGGGGATAAGGTGAATTCCTGCCTTTCTCATGGGTATTTGCGCGTAAGTGAATATAACAAACCCAACTGGAATTGGAACTCAGCTTTCCGATTAACAATTTCAAGGCATTTTCTATAACACCACCCACACATTCAAGCTTGCAGCACCTGCTTTTACCAAGTGGTCACCCATCTAGGTACTGATCAGAATCGACGTTGCTTAACTTCGGTGATCGTATGGGGACCATGATGTTGCCGTAAGCAGAATCCTGTGTAAATAGATGAAGAAATATGGGGTGGAAGCCTTAGTAAAGGGAGAAAAACTGATAACGGTTACAAGGGATAGGAAATTTTGGAGAGCCATAATTTCCAAGTCTTGAAGGGACACGGCACATAGAAGATGATCTTTATTTCTGTTCATTTCCAGTCAAGACAAGTACACGCTAAATACTATATGCCATGTTTTTGCCAACCTTGATTTGACTTTCTTTCTTTCTTTCTTCATTTTTCTTCGCACTCTATTCATCTCGACTGATTCAGAAATCATAAATTTTTCTTCGTATTAACTTTCTCAAAAACTTATTCTTTCTCTCTCTATCTCTCTCTTTTTATCTATTTCATACATTATGTTTCCATTGACAATTCTGCCCTCATTCACTTACGCCATTCTTTTTATTTCGAACTTTGCCAAGGGTAAGTCTTCTGCTAATGGAAGTCATATTGAATGGGTGATGTTCTCCAGTAAGCGGAAGGGCGGCCATAATCATATTTTTAATAATACTTGGTTTCCCTGGCGCATTTTTCTGGAATTAATAACACCTGACATTAAAAGACAATTGAATGAAGAATCGATGAAACTACTTGTTCCTTTTTCAGTATCATCTTCTGTGTACAGGTTCCTTTCAGGACATAAGCGACCATGGCTCTCCACAACTTCCGATCCCTTGTGGCTACTTAGCAGTTTTTCAACCTATGTTAAGATTCTCTCCGAAGTTTCGCCATCCATTACCACAAGCTTGTCAGGTAAGTTGATTGTTGTCTTCCCCTATTTCTTTTGCCCTCATTTTGTTCGGTGAGGGTTAAGTTTTCTAAGCACTCGTTCTTCATTATTTGATCAAGTAATTTCAGCTGTCTCTTCTTGATTCTGAGTATAATTGTTCCTTCTGTTGCCATTTTCTTTTACACTTCCTTGTTGCTTAAAGTTCCGTTCATGAAATTTTCAGTAGCCGTTTAATTTACAGGGTGTCGACGTAACAACGCTCGCTCTCTCACACACACACACGCATATATATATATATATATATATATATATATATATATATATATATATATATATATATATATATATACACAGGGTGTGAGAAAATGATCTGACACATTTGTGGGTTTAATAAAAGCGAAAGAAAGTCCTATTCTATGACCATAATGGCAACATTTACACACAAACTAATGGTGTTAGTATGGGAAATCCGCTAGGCCCGTGCTTCTCCAGTTATTACATGTCTCATGTAGAAAACGTGATATGAAAACAGGTCTGTAAACCTAAAATATGTCAGCTGTGTTGACGATATTTTTATTTTAGCGAATAGCACAAAAGAAATAGATACACTCAAGACTACATTTGAAAAGAATCTGCCCTTAACTTTACCTACGAACTTATTCAAAAAGATAAACTGCCATTCTTAGACATTCTCGTAGAATACAGTAACAACACTTTTACTACCTTATTGTATATAAAAAGCTTAATTTTAAGAGTGAATGTCACTCAGATACAAAATAGCATTGATAAATAACTTCCTAAAAAGAGCACACTAGAATTCATCCTCTCGCCTACTCTTCGTATCTGTTTTGCATTGTTGAGTTCTTTAACTCAACAATGCAAAACAGATACTTGTTAACAATGGCTTCCCTAACCACCTTATAGACCACCAAATTAGACTATTTCTTCCCAAAGCAAATAACAATGATAGTGAACACACTAAAAAATAACATAAATATTTTCTACAAAAGCCAAATACACGTCAACTACAACCAAGGTGGATCTTCACTTAGAAATATCATAAAAAAAATACACTACCCCAATTGACCAGAACAAAAAAATCAAATTACACACTCTGTGTCCAGAAAAGAAAACACGCGAAAATTTAAATAAAAAGCTTAATCGCAGTACGTATCGTATTTAATGCAACATGTATAAATAAAGGATTGCTGCCTAAATACACAATATATATATATATATATATATATATATATATATATATATATATATATATATATATAATTTTTTGCAAAAGAATAAAAACTAAGATCACACACATTTTACATAGATAAAGCTCTTTGTAACCTGTACGGTGTACTCGGGTACAATTTGTTGTATTTCTTTAAGGTATAAGTCTATTGGAACCTTTTCCAATCAAACCGAGGGCTCTAATTACAACTGAAATTATTGATGTCCCCATGTGCCACATTTTTTAGCTTTCCACTTCATGGTTCTTGTATTTTGATAGATTTCTGAAGATCTTCAAAGATACATTACAATCTGCAGGGACTGTCATTTCAATAAGAAAGCACATCCTGTTCTTGTGACCTTTGACCACGATGCCTGAGCGATTAGCTTTGACTCTTCTGTCTGTACGTATTGTACGGTTCCATAAAATGGTACAGGTCCTATCCCTGTAACCGGGTCTGGGTGATGTTGATACCAGTTTCTTGCAGTTTCCTTCCCGTAAAAGTTGCATATATTCCGGTACAGATACTGGCCTACTTCATTATGCCAAGTTTTATATTCAGTGGGCCCTAACACAGTGCAACCTGATACAAGATTTTCAATTGTTTCTGGATATTTATCACAGCATCGGCATTTCGGGTTGATACAGTTTTTCAGTATGCATGCTTGGTAATTTATTAATAAATGTTTAGTACAACTCTGAGTTTCATGCACGCAGCAATTTTTAGGTACTGATTAAGTCTATTAGTTTTATCAAAAAAATAATGTTTTCCAAGTCATTACGAAGGTATACTGAGTAAGTTATTTAATTTTCTGTTTCATTTTATGTTCATCTATGTTTTTCTTAAAATCTCAAGGTATTTCGTCAATATTTTTTTGGGAAGCATTGTTTACATTCTGTTTGGTCAACTCTTGCTTCTGCAAAATTAAATCTCAATTTTTAACTTTTTATTTGTTTTTGAAGTATCTGTGATCGTAAGAGAAGACACTTACTCACTTACTTGCTAATACCCTTGAGAAAGGTATGAATCTTTTTTTTTTCCCTCCCCCCAAAAAAAAGCTACGGGAAAATAACAGAACAGACCTGAAAGAAATGGCAACCTACTGCGAGGAAAAATCTGCCTCGTCAGTCATATATCGAAAAATAGATGATCGCCTTAGCGTGTATCACGCATGGCATATAACTAACTGACTGTGATACTTTCTATATTGAGATTAGTTATATTTATTTCAAGTTTACTAGTTACGGATGATGTAGATAATATAAAGAGCCTAGTATCTGTGTTATACTTTCTTTTCTTCCCCACTTTTTTTGATTTAGTGATTTTTTAACGCTAGTCTTTTGTATTCTGTATATAAAATAACTACTACAATAAAGGGAAACTATTTTAAAGCGATGGGAAAGGGATTGAATCCGGCAACGTTACTGGTCCTGGTATTTCGCCTTAAGTGACTTTACCACCAACATGGCATAGCTTTCTTTTGCCTTATCAATAAATATTTTCGTGGTAATTGTTCAGGTGAGCTTTCCTCATGCGTACTTCGACTTGACCAAGTACTAGATTGGCATCTAGGTCTCAGAATTTCACTGTTGAAATTCTTAGTTGTAACCGTAAATTCTTTACTAATAATTACTTCTCCCGCACTTCTGGCTTGTTGAACTCTCTTCCGGTTTCCTACTTTCCTGTAAACTACGATCTTAAAAAATTTAAAGGCAATGCCAATCATCGTCACCTGCCTTCTTGAATTGTCCCCTCTGTTTTTTACCCTCTTGCATCAAAGCGGTTTTTATTGCTGTGTTTGTGGTGAAATGATAAGAATAAAATAATTTTAAAAGTATTTTTTTTTTTGCATGTAGATATTAGGGGCTGCCCATTATAAGGGCTATTAAATAAAAAAAAACTTATAATTATTCTGAATGAAGATAAAACATAGATACAGTTAATACAATACCATCCAAAGATACTAGTCTATGTCTTATTAAAAACGTACAAATCCAACACTTCAATGTGATCTACTGTCTCTAGTAAATAGAATACGAAAGCAGAAGTGGACGCTTCCGTGGTTGAAATACAAGTGAGGAAAATTGGTTTTCTGTGCAGGCGAATTACGCATAACAATCGAATAGAAAATTAAAAAAGAATTAAAACATTAAGAAGGCTTCTTGCCCAAAATAAAAACTCTCTTTGAGAAATTTAGTGAACTTATAGGAAATTCTGTCGTCCAATGTTTTTTTTTATTATTATTATAAATCCAATCGTTCGAATTCCAAACAATAATAAAATGGGAATAAAGAAACATGTTAAAAAATCATTTCTATTTACAAACATATGTACACGAATTCAAAAGAGTTAAAACTATTAGAAATATTCTTTACTTGAGTCTTTGGGAAGTTGGCTCACAGAAAATCTGTTGTTTAGAGAAGGCTTTTATCGTTAGCGAAGATTCACTGACCGACTTTGTTGTTGTTGTTGTTGTTGGAGATGTTTTCGTTTGAAGTCGTCAGTTTCTTTCAGCACGCGCTGTGGAGGAGGGAAAAAAGCTATGTAGCTATTAGGTTGGTGCAAAAATAATGTATTTTTTAACGTCAAAAACCGACATTATTTTTGCACCAACCTAATAATTTTTTTCTTGTGTTCGGCTTCGCTATTCTGCTCTCTGAAACTCGAAATCTGTGGGATTTTATAAGAAAATTTTCCCGAATGTCGGCTGGAGAAAAATAAGATTTTAGTTTTCTCTGATTGGTAAAATATTTCACATGGCTATGTTAATTTCTAACCAATAGATTCGATTTAAACGGTATGTGTTGTAGTGTGAAATCTTTTTGGTACGTTTGTAATATCTGTTTTGGTGTAGAAAATATGGTTTGGGCGTGTTTTAATATGGTATGTATGTGGGTATGTAATTGTTTTGAAAATAGGGTTTATTTCTTATAAACTTAAAAAAGAATATTCCATTCTGTTAGGATAAACTAAAATGAAGATATTTTCAATAGTCTATTTCATGAAGACTACTACCAACCATCTCATCTTATGCTGCTACTGTATGAACTATGATTGAAATTTTGCCGACGCCAGATTATCTGTATCTGTATTTTCTGTTAGTTCCAAAGAATAAACGTAATGCTTTGTACGTTTAAATATTTTACACTCTATTGAATATGTTTCTTCATTAATCAAATGTGAGTCAACCAATAAAGTTTATGATTCTCTTTTCAGTGAACTCTAAAATCAAAAAAGTTTTTATTCTCTTAAGTGAATTACATTTAATCTGTGAATAAGTCCTGAAAGTTTCATTAAAATCTGACAATTACATGATTTTTGTAAGAATTTCCAATAATTTCCAAATCAATGTGCTTTTCATCTCGAAAATACGCTAAAATTTCCCATGCAAATTTATGGTCACCTGTTGACGTAAGAAAAACAAAGATGATGGTTCAAAAAAGGATTAAAAATATAATTTCATAATAAAAATCCTTTGTTATTTTTAATAACAAATAGGTTTTTACGATAAAACTTTAGTTTTTATTAAGTTTGGGCATTTTTTTCATCATGTATGCTCATTTTTAGCGTATCATTGGAGGAACCTATACCTAATTATAAATAGGAACAGGTTTTATTTTATGAAGTGTATCGTATTCAACAACTGCGAAACTTTTTATATCTGTCATTCGAATTTATGACTGTGTTTAATTATAAATTTAAAAGGAAAAGCATATATCTTTACATATTTTTAACGGTATTTTGCTGTCCTATTCGAACAGGTTGTGTCTCTTTCGGAGCTAGTTGTCTCTCAATGTAAATATTCTTTCTGGTTTCGGACTTAATCGTTTAGCCCGTGACAGACCCGCCCCTACATGGGTCGATCAACTATATATTTCTAGTGTAGGCATTGATCCTCATAGATTAACAAAAGGTAAAATTTTAACGCTACTTTTCAGAAAAATCAGCCCTTCACACCTTTAAAATCATATTTTTAAGGTCTAAAGGGCTGGCAAATTGAAAAACATAGATATGAAAAATAAAAATATGGCCAGCTAAGATATTAAAAATACTTATATGCACACATTCAAGTTGACAAATATTTAAATTTTCTAAGGTAACATCTCGTAAAATAAAATTAAAAAGATCTCTTGCTATTTATCAACAGTCTTTAAATATTGTCGAATTTGTATGTACCAATGTTTTGTTTACATACAATAATCGATTTTACAAACAAAATTTCGACCTGTCTATGAGTTCACCTCTCAGCAATGCATTAGCATGCTTCTTTTTCTTAAAGCATTTTTCATTAAATTAGACTTCTCAAGTTCACTGTTATGGCTCTTTTTAGTCTAGATGGGAGTTTCCTTCCTAACCTTTTCTTTATGGTAGTGTGGAAAATATTATATCATTATTTCCCCTTCTAGCTAAGTAAGCTGCTTCTTTTAGTTTTTGTTACTGCTGGATGCCTTAAATTGATTATTATTGGTTAATTCGTTTTCTACGGTTTATCAACCTTTGCAAGTTATTTAAGGCAAGAAAATATTTGTAGATTATAAGAATTTTTTGAGAGAGATTGAGTTATGTAAGTCATACTGATTAACCTACAGCTAAAAGGAAGTGGTGGATTCATGCCTTTCTTAAGGGTAAGTGAATCTAACGAACCCAACCGCTACTGGAACTCGGTTCAACGATTACCAATTCTGAAGCATTATTCATTACACCACGCGCACATCCTGCTATTCCCAAGTGGTCACCCTTCAAGGTACTGACTTGGGTGGATGTTGCTTAACTCTGGTGATTGTGCGGAAACAGAAACCAGTGTTTCAACGTGTGTGGCCCTAAGCCGGAAGTTTAACTCTGGTGATTGTGCGGAAACAGAAACCAGTGTTTCAACGTGTGTGGCCCTAAGCCGGAAGTCTGATGTGTATTTTGGTTTTATATATATATATATATATATATATATATATATATATATATATATATATATATATATATATATATATATATATATATATATAGTTAGATTGGTGTGGGTTTGTGACGTTAGGTTTCACGGTATTTGTGATCGTCAGAAAAACTGAATAATTTTTTAAATTTTGGATTTATATATGGTTCCGTATATCGTTGTTTTTATGGTAGTGGGAGGAAATATTGTTACTATATATATATATATATATATATATATATATATATATATAAACACACTATTGTGCAAACTAATTGAAACAAAAAGAAATAATACAGTTATTAATTACTCTTTTTCAATAAAACATGATCCTGTGCACATGTTAGTACTTCGTATGTCCATTCCACGAAGTCGTTCATTGCAGATTGACCACAGATTATCGATTGGATTTAAATCAGGAGAGTTTCCATGCCAGTCTATAGTACTTTGATTTGTTCACTGGTAAGGCTTGCAGCGTTACAATTTTCATACGCTTCCTTGGAGTAATGCCCATTGCAGACAATGGACGGGATAAAATTCTGATGTCATCACTGATGACTCAATATTTTTCAAGGCCAAACAAATTTCAACATTCACCCCGAAAAGAGATTCATATTATTGCACACTCCTGCAAATAAACTAATCTGAGGAAAAAATAGAAATCAACTACACCATGTCAGTTCATGCCGTATGGTGAAAGAAAGGAAACTAAAGCGTTTGTTTCAATTAATCTGCACGAAGGTGTATATATATATATATATATATATATATATATATATATATATATATATATATATATATATATATAAAGCAGGATTTGTGTGTGTGTAACGAATGCACGGCCACAATTTTCGACGGATTTACATGCACATGCTTCAAGTTAGTGGGAAGGCCAAGACCGACTTTGCATTTCCAAACTCACATCAATAGTGGAAATAATCGATTTTTTCATGTTTCTACGGCAGTTTTCATGTAGTTTGCGGCCATTTTGTACTGGCCAAAGTGAGAGACTATAGCTGGCTGCCACGAATAGCCAGGATGATTCTATTGGCCAGCGTGATAGCCAACAGCTGACACGAATGTAAACTGGCATACTAGCATGCAAAAAAAAATCGATAGCTGCATTCGTCACAAGTGGGAAAAATTTTAATCTGCATGGCACTTTACTCCAATTGGCTTATTCGCTTACTTAAATTCAACGTCGATTCGGAATCTGCAGAACTGAGTTGGGTGTGAAAAAGTATTTGTTGTTAACATTCTTTTTTCATTCAGTTTTTCCAGTTACGAGTCCTTTTTTAAAGCGGATCGTTTTGTGTTCATTTTGTTTAGTTCTTTTTTCGTAACAGATTTAATGTTTAGTATAGAGCTTCGAAAAAATTCGCAGTGTGAGATAGGCAAGAAGTAAGGCATGTAGCAACATCAGCATGGCAAAGGGCACTCCTTTAAAGTCAAGGGAGGGCAAAAATATTTTAAATCAAGTGATAGCGATTGCTGCATGAGTCCTACGATTTTTGGATCAAGCACGGGCAACGCTGGGCCATGCTGCTAGTATATATATATATATATATATATATATATATATATATATATATATATATATATTTTACAAAAGAATAAATAATTAATTTACCTAAGACTTTTCTAGAGCTTAAATCATAATAATGGATAGTAAATTGTAAAGATAATTTTTAGTATCTTCCTTCTTAATGATATGAGTAGAAAAATACAAGTGGCTCGGAGATTGAAAGCTCTCGTTTATTCGGTCTTTGAATGTATGGAGGTTGAACAAGATGAAAGTTGCCGTATATCAACTCACTGGAAAGCAAGAAGAAAGGAGAAATTATTAACTGTAAAAATATAAAATGCATGTTTCTCAGCAGAAGAGGCAACCTAAGATATGAGCAATGTAAAGGTACAGATATCTGTGTAATGTCGTAATAGAGAACAGAAAATGCGGCACAAAAATCCGAAGATGCATCGGAATAGCGAAATACGCCTTCAAGAAACTAAGAAAAGTATTAAGAAGTAAGAAAAAATCGTTCGAAACAAGGAAAATAGTGCTGTACTACTATGTAATAAATAATCTTCTACGTGGTGGTGAATGCTGGATAATTACACGGAAGATGAAAAGACTCGTGGGATTACTCCGGTTTCTCTATAAGACGGTGTCCAGTCGCGCCGGAGGAGACAGCAGCCGGTAAACCGACTACTTAATTTGAACCAAAGCACGTGGCGCATCCCCAAAACACGCACACACATACACACAGACAGACATACACACACAAACACAGAAACATACGCAGACACTAGTACATAAATGTTTTTCTTTTCTTCCTCTAAACTCTATCTGTCTCTATACACATATATATTTTACTCCGTTCCTGATATATATATATATATATATATATATATATATATATATATATATATATATATATGTATATATGTATGAATATGGTACAGGGGTGCTCATGAATATTCATCGGAAGCGGAAAAGTCAGGAAAATTCATGGGTGTGATGTAATACAGTTCAATGTCTAATAAACGAAAGAGAGATTTTTTTTTATATACTAAAAACTTGGAAAAACCAATAACAATTTTGGTTCTTGTATATAAATACTTGTCACAAAATAAATTCCTTACATTTGCCTTGATAAAGTCCGCCATGGGAGGAAATGCGTCTGCTAAGAGAAGTTCTCCTTTTGTCTTTATTCTTATTTCCATTTTACAGATATACTCTTATCTGAAAATTTTCACAGGCACACAAACATATATATATATATATATATATATATATGTATATGTGTGTGTGTGTTTTCAACCTCTTTCCGCTTTAAATATCAACCACACCCGCCCCAAACTTAAAGCAACGATGTGTTTCTATCGATAAATGTGAGGTCTATCATGGATAGAAAATGTGAGTAACGACGACTTTTTATGGAGAATAGGAACTACAACGAAACTTATACTTACAACCAGAAACTGTTGAAGAGATGGTTTGGAACAAACAGCGAGTAACCTACTTAGAACAAGTATAACGAAGGATGTTAAAGAGTCAAAAGTTAATTAGAGCAACACAAGATAGGATATTGTGTAGACCCACGTCCTGAAGGAACTAAACTATAAGGAAGAATCTACCGCCAACATTATAGGTTTCAGTTCTCACAGTGTCAAATGATGGAAGTAGTGCCTGAGGGCAAAAAAAAAATGTCTTATTTGTTTATACAGTGTAACCCGGATATAAGAGACCCGGATATAAGAGAAACTCGGATATAAGATAGATTTTCTCTGGTCCCAAATTAGAGCCATACTTACCTAAACAAAATAGACCAAACCCGGATATAAGAGAAACCCGTATATAAGAGACCCCCGGTCCCGACAACTCTCTTATATCCGGGTTACACTGTATATGGTTTCTATAACCAAATCCACATCGGTAGTTGCAACAATTTAATCACGTTATATTCAAATTTAAGAGAGGCGTACTCTGCTCACACAAGCAATGCCAATATATTAGAAGATTCTAGCAACCATTCTAACTTAATAATCAGTATCGGCTAAACTGAAATCATCATATTACATCAAGAACAGAGTTTCGACAAAGTTTGTATTGAAATACTGCGTCTATTTCAGTGAAAGTAATCTAGATCTCATCAAGTAACAAAATATTTTCCGGCTTAAATCACAGTCCTATCTAAACATTAGTAATCAAGAGGAAACTTTTGTTGATCGTTCTGTTTCATAGGAAAACAGCAAAGCTACGGAGATATTTTTGGTCGGCAACTGTTTCAAGGTCTCTCAAGATTTTTTCGTGGAACGTTTTCATAGAATTTCCCGGTTTATTTCTGAGGTCAACAAATTTATATATGCTTAATCGCATACATCAGCTATCGAAAAGCAAATAAAGGGAAAAATAAGATATTCTATTATTTTTTGTTTTTTATTTTAAAGATTTTCCGTGAACAAAACAGGGACATTCTTCAGTTTATTTTTTAAAGGTTTCTCAAGTAGAAAGAGGAGAAGAAAGAAAAGTATGAAAAGAAGAAAAGGAAATAACATGTTAGAAATGTAAGAAAGTTGTGGAAAAATGATGAAAAAAAAAAAGATTTGGTGAAAAGAAAGGGAGACAGAAAGAAAAAATCAAGATGTTCAGCATCTTCATTTTTTTCGTTTTTTTTTTTAAATGTAAGTTGTAGAATGATTACGGACGAAAATAAAATTCGGTAAGTGAGAAAGAAAGAAAGAAAGAAAGAAAGAAAGAAAGAAAGAGAGGAAAGAAAGAGAGGAAAGAAAAAAAGAAAAATATTCCGAAAAATGAAAGTTGTGGAGTGATGGTGGAATAAAATAAAATTTGATGGAAAAGAAAGAAAGAAAGAAAGAAAGAAAGAAAGAAAGAAAGAAAAAGAAATGAACATGCTGAAAATGAAAATTTAGAATGATGCAAGAAGAAAATAAAATTTGGAGAATAAGAAAGAAAGAAATGAAAATGCCGAAAATGTAAATTGTAGAATGATGAAGGAAGAAAATAAATATTTTGGAGAAAGAAAGAAAGAAAGAAAGAAAGAAAGAAAGAAAGAAAGAAAGAAAGAAAGAAAGAAAGAAAGTTACTGAAAAATGTTAGCTGCAAAATGATGACGGAAGAAAATTCCGGTAAAAGAAAGAAAGAAAGAAAGAGAGGAAAGAAGGAAAGATAGAGAAGAAAGAAAGAAAGAAAGAAAGAAAGAAAGAAAGAAAGAAATGAACATGCCGAAAATGTAAATTGTAGAATGATGAAGGAAGAAAATAAATATTTTGGAGAAAGAAAGAAAGAAAGAAAGTTACTGAAAAATGTTAGCTGCAAAATGATGACGGAAGAAAATTCCGGTAAAAGAAAGAAAGAAAGAAAGAGAGGAAAGAAAGAAAGATAGAGAAGAAAGATAGAGAAGAAAGAAAGAAAGAAAGAAAGAAAGAAAGAAAGAAAGAAAGAAAGAAAGGAAAAAGTGAACATGCCGAAAATGTAAATTGTAGAATGATTACGGAAGAAAATAAAATTTGGAGAATGAGAAAGAAAGAAAGAAAGAAAGAAAGAATGAAAGAAAGAATGAAAGAATGAAAGAAAATACTGAATAATGTAAGACTGTTGTGAAAGGATAGTGGAAGAAAATAAGATTGGTGAGAAAGAAAGAGTTAGGCAAGAAAATTATAAGAGAGGAAAAGAAAGCAAACCGTAAATACGGACAAAAAGGAATGCAAAAGATGGCCCAGCACAGGAAGAGTGAATAACGAAGAGGATAAAACAAAAGGAATTTGAAAGGGAACATTTCCTGTGATAAACAATAAAAAGAAAGGAAAGCAAAAAAATGGACAGAAATGAAAGAGAGTAAACAGGAGAGGGAAATACGAGAAGAAAGGAAGAAAGAACAACATATAACAGCAATAACAACGACAGAAAAGACATGATTGTGAATGCAACTCCAACGAATACGGTTGCAACGAACAGACATAAGAGATCTTAAGCTGCTCTGTATTCCACAAGCATTGGTTTCTCCTGGCAGGCATAATTATGTGTGATTGTTTGTTACTTACCAATGCCATTCGATGGTAATGGTTTGAGATATCACATTGAATATCCCAGTTTATAAGCTCACATCGCTTCTCTCCTGCCATCCTTGGTTTAGCTCAGTGGTTATGACAGCGAAATGCATCTCAGAGGCTTCGTTTTCATTCTTCCCTCATTTGAAATTGTTATCTATGACCTTGTTTTTCACACTATTCTTTTATAGTCCATGGATCGCCACTCCATGGCACATGCACATCAGCTGCCATCATTCGTTGCGGCAAACCACGGCTTGACAGGCAGGTTCATGATAACAGCTTGCATCGGGCTGCCGATTTGTTTTCGTGCTTAGAACATCGCCTTGACTACCAGGTGTCGGATCGTGCTAAGTCTGTCCCTTCCTTGAATCCTTTCCGCCAAGGGTGACCTTACCAGGAGCTAGCATATGGCAAGAGACCAGGTGGATCCCCACGTCTTCAATTCAAGGATCAGCTCGAAAACAATTTGTTAAGGACAGAAATTGATCCGGTCAATTGGGAGACGGAAGCTGTAGAAAGAACAAATTGGAGAAAAACAATTCATGAAAAAACATCCTTCAAAAACACCAGAATACAAATAGAAGAGACAAACAGAGGCCAAAGAAAAGCTAGAAATCTCCATCCCCTGAACTCTCCTACCCTACCATGCAGTGGCTGTGGCCGTATCTTCAGATCTAACAGAGAAGGAAATGTCGATGAGTACCCCTATACTCGACAACGAGTTCCGTCAACGACGACGACGACGACTTTTATAGTGGCATTCTTTTATATACCGTTTTTCTTCAGGACGTCGGCGGGCAATGCTTCCTTTTACGATCTCTCCCACTTCTTATTCTGCGATCCATTTACACAATCTAGTTAGGCAGGTTACTTGCTGTTTTTCCCCTGTTTTTTGCCTTCGATATGTCCTGTGAGTTGATATTTTCTAAGCCTTCTTTTTTTATTATTTAAACTACGTCTTTCTGATTCGAAGTATAAGTGACATTTTTGTTTCCATTTTTCTTATGGTATTCTTAGCATCCTTCTGTAGAACTACATCTCTGTTGCCTCAAGTTTTCTCCTCATCTGTGAGGAAGCCACCCAGCATTCTTTGCTATATAGTAGGATTGATATTATAGTGGCATTATTGAAACAATCTATGAAGCTGAATTGCTTTATTAATTGCAATCAAATGAAAAAGAAACACATTGCAATAGATTATAATATCTCCATTCGATTTAATGTCCAAATGTGTTGTTAGAAACCCCAAAGGCACTTTATTGTCCTTAAAAGAGAATAAAGACATAAAATTATAGACACAGATATAAGTTAAGAAATTAATTAAATTTTTGTATATGAAATATAACATAAGCAATTAATGAAATTTTGAATCTTATATTATTCTTTAGCTTGGTGGTGGTATTAATAATATACAATGCATAATAACTTGAATCAAATGTATTTCGTCTTTCAGTATTACCCAATATCTCTCGAGAGCTATTGTATGTTGTTTTCGGACTCATTTCATGCTATTCATATGGCATCTTTTGATGATCGCAGTTCTCCTGTATATTTCCGTGTGTTCGTGGTCGGTTTCACTTCTGTCTTGTAATTTTAAATCATCATAATTGATGACAGATCGTCGTAATTTTCAAGGAAGAAGTCTCTATTCTTAACGTAGTTTTAGAGATTATCCTCAGGTAGTGTTTCATACGAGCAGCTCAGTGCTTGTATCCGTACCTCTTACATGCTTTTCTATTCAGACCATCACAGCGTTGTTTTCGCTTTACGGTCGCTGTATTCTGCAACAGTGAGGCACAGTGGAGTAATGGATAGTGGCTCGGATAAAGGAATCGGAGTCTAGATCGAATTCATTACGTTATCTTATGAGCTAATAACCTTGGGAAAAGTAGGATTCTATCTCTTCTCCCTCAGCTATGGGTTAAATATCAGGGAAATTTTCTTAGCTTTCTTGAAATATCTTTCTATGAGAAGGACAATTCTAGATTCAAATCCTAGGGTATAGACCAAGGGCGACTCACACCATATTCCGTGGAATTCGGCTGTCGGTTAATGGCTTGGAGAGGAGATGGGTGCCGCTAATCTACCTGAAAGCCCACTGAAAGGATCATGAAGAATAAGTATCAAAGTCTGTTTCTTTTGCATTCAGATGACTCTCCAACCTTCCTCAGTTGGTAAACATCTCAGAATTCTGTTTCCTCGTGCTTAGAGGATACATCGTATCAATTCATTCTCTCTAGTCTATTTGCTTTTAACCTGTCTGTACTCAGGTGGTGGAGTTTTTTTTAAATCCTTTCTTTCTTTATCAGAAGGTCACACATGTTTTTCATTTCTATGCTAGGTATACTGAGGAGATTGTCAGTACGAAGCATGTGTGCTGAGTCTTTCAATCAGCTTCCAGTATTGTTCTCTGTCTATTATTGTTATAACTAGCATTTGGTTACAAAGGAAAGGAATAAACAAGGATAACATTTTCAACAGCGTGTATTCGTCAAAATTCGGAATATATACAATAATTGTTTAAAAATTTGGCAAAGATTGTTCTTGTATGGTTCTTCAGTTGTTTCTGTTCAAGAAAGCGATGAGGCTGTTGTAGGTAGAGCCGGAAGTTGCTCAGTTTCTTGAGTTGATTGACCGAGGTAACAGTTTGGGTCAAAGGATCGAATTTTGAATTAAAAGTCTTTATTCAAGTCCCAAAGATAGATTGCTCTCATTCTGTTTCCTCATGCTTAGAGGATACATCATATCAGTTCATTCTCTCTAGTCTATTTGCTTTTAACCTAATGTCTGTACTCAGATGGTGAGCATGACAATGAATAAGGCAGCAAGGCCTCTGATCAGAATATTGGAGGTTTTGAGGAGCGTGGAACCACCTCTTAATTACTGCAACTTCTGAAAAGTTTTCAGAGTACAGCACAAGCTGAAGAAGGCGAGCGAGTATAACAGCCTAAACGTTGTGAGTATAACAAGCAAGATGAACATGCTGATTCAAATGGAGAGAAATAATAATAATAATATACTTCAGACCTTAGGTCTCTGGTCGGGACACGGAAAGAAATGAGTATAGACCAGAAACCAAAGGAAATAAAACAACAACAACAACAATAATAATAATAATAATAATAAAATTAAGAAAATACAGAAGAGACAGGGGTTGTACACTGATTAATATGGGCATACTAAGTGACAAAATAATATCGGCGGAGTTTTTTGTTTTTTTTGTTTTTTTTGTTTGTTTGTTGTTGTTTTTTTCACAAACTAAGCAAATACAAAGACATGGAGATGGAAATATAAAACAATTTTAAAAAATAGTTTTAACAAGCACAGCCCATATCCTGAGAAGATCTTTGTCCATTTAAGTTTTTTGTTAAAAGCTGTATTTTGTTTCATTAAGTTGAAACAACAAAAAAATTTCATCTTCGCTCGTCCTAGGTCAAAGATTATGACCCAGCATTTGATTATAAAACAAATGCAGGTCACAAAGACATTTTTATACTCCTCTTCCTCAAACCTCCTCCTACTACTACTACTACTACTTCTACTACTACTAATAATAATTATAATAATAAAAAAAACTATTCCTGTTGTAGTTGGAGCTTTGGGTCTGATAAAGAAAGGAACTTAAGAACAAATCAACAAAATCCTTGGTTTACCATCTGTTGAAGAAATCCAAAAAATAGTTCTAAAAAGCACAACTCATATCCTGCAAAGAGTTTGTCCATTTAAGGTTTTTAGTTAATAGCTGCCTTTTGTTTAACTAAATGGAAGCAACAAAAAATTGTATCCTTTGGTTGCCCTAGGTCATTGGTTATGACCTAGCATTTGATTATAAAACAAATACAGGTCAAAAAGATATTTTTAAAAAGAAATAATAATAATTCGCCATCTGAAAGATTCTGACATAAAATATTTATATTCGCTATTATAAGATCTGAAACTGAATAGTATTATTTATTGTATGATATCTATTCTAATAATATTAATAATATAATGGAATCATAGTTTTTAGACGAGTACAAAAAATAATCTTTAGGATAAATGCCTTTGATAAATGTTTTTGATACACCCTAAAACATGATTGGCGCCATGAAATAAAAATGAAATGTTAAAGGTGGGAGGACGAACAAAGTCTGGTGTCCAGTTTTAAAGGTTCCTCGTTTTATTTATTTATTTTTTTTTTTTTTCATCAGATCCTCTCATGAAATGAATACTTTTACTATCTAATTTCCTACTATAAACATTTGGGCAGTTTGGGCACCTCGAGGCGGTGTAATGGTTAGCAAGTTTGTCTCGCAAGAACATTTACGACTGAGTAGTTAGATTTAGATTCTCACTGGGTACACCATACTTTCGGCCTTGTTCCACATCTAAGCTACGCTTGGAAAATCACCAAGCATTTGGACGGCGGTGGTGGTGGGGTGATTTTAAATAGATTTTTTATATTTTTGCTGTTCGTTCGAAATAGACTTTTTCAGCACCTAAGACTTTAGAAGTTCTAGAATCTGATATTTCGAAAATTAAATAAAAAAGAAAGATACTGTTTTCTGATTTATTTTGAAAATTAATTCGCGTAACGATATTAGACAAATGATACAGCAGCATTAGCCCAGTAGCATTGTCATAGATTAAGACCAAAAAACAATTTTAATTTTCTGTTTGGTTCCCAGTCTCAACAAAAAGTGGGGGGGGGGTACTGAAGACCCGAGCCTAATCCTCCCTGTTATCTAATAAATGGCAGTCATTATTTTAGACAAGTGAAAGAGCATTGTCATAAATTGGAGCCAAGAAGAAAATTTTATTCTTTTATTCAATTCTCAGTTCCAGTAAAAAAGTGAGGGATCTGTTCCCCCCTACCCATCCCTATAGCGCCGAAAATATAAATAAATACGCATAACTGATTTTAGTTCAAAGCCATTTGCCGGCGCGAACATCTCAGGTAAATTTATCACTATCAGTACCCAATCAATTTGTTCTTAGACAAAAATGCTTGTTAAACTATTATACTTGTAAAATCTGAGATACTTACAGGTTATGAATAAACAAATACATTAACAATGGCTTCACTTAGACATTTGAAGCCATTAAAATCACAATCGGTTTATTCGGCATCGTTTACCTTTAGTTTTTTCGACGTAGACTATGTGACCATTCATTGAATGTCCACTTTTTATTCAGTGTGTTCTTCTTCGGGGCTATTCATAATGTTCAAGTGCCAATGTGGCACTCACCGTCCATTCGCGCTTCCTTGAACGTAAGCTCTTAAAACCCCGGCCGACTTTTCCTCCGAGTGGCCAAGTACCGTGGAGTCCGCGTTATTCATTCATTTTACTCGTAAATCTACATCGACAGGTTATTTTTCCGCGGTCTGAGTGAAGAGAAATTCATTTTGAAGTACTCTGAGAATTCAGCCAGACGCTAAACGTAACTTTACAAGGCGATTGCATTAGTTGGCGGAGTTTAACAGTAAAACTACACGTCGGCAGATGCGGATATATATATATATATATATATATATATATATATATATATATATATATATATATATATATGGATTTTTAGAATCGCACGTTACTTTTTATTATTCTAAACGTTATTTTTAGTGCGTAAACTTTTTGAACTTGACGTCCCTAATTTTATTTCTTCTTATTCTTAAACAATGAAATTGACGTCGATCGGTCCAGATGGAAAAGTCGATCTAAAAAAAAAAAATAGTCATTGGGATCGAACCTGCATTACCTTTTTTCTCTCAGGGAAACTATTCCTATAGAAGGAGCGTACCCTTATCGATTAAGCTACGGGAGATCGCGATGGTTAGGAACAGTTCAATTACCTATTTAAGGAATGCACACCTCACGTCTCGTTGGGACTTTTCGAATCTATATCTGAAACTTCTTTTCATTCCCGAAACGTAAACGCAGTAATTTTTAAATGGATTTTTAAAATCCGACATCATTTCTTATTACTTGTAGTAATACGAACTAATGTCTGATGAAAAAAAATAAATCCATTCTTCAATATCACGGACTGACGAAGGTTCAAGGAGCAACCGAAAATCTGGTACTTTCCCCAAAACTATATTTGTGCTCTCACATATCAATTAAATATTGACTAAATAAAAAAAAAATGTGCCACAGAAATATCTTTGCCATCCACTTTATATATATATATATATATATATATATTACTGGTAATCGATCCGTTGGTATATAATCCGGTGGATCCAAGTAATATTAATTATTAAAACTGATCCACAGATAGCTGGATGTTTTTATTTTAACAGAGTATATCTATTTTTACAGCAAAAAAAATTACCTCAGCATAGGTATAGACTATTTCAAATCGTTCTTCAAACGGCTATCGTCAGCCGCTAAGTGTTTCTCTCGAACCGTCGTTCTAAATTTATTTTCAAAGTCAGTCTTTCTCTAGTCGGCACCTTGTTAATGAGAGTGGGTTTGTGTTAGCGATTGGTGGGGGCGTAAGAAGAAACACCACATAGTTGAAAGTGATATTAAACTACAAACGAAAATCCTGGCCATAAATAAACTCCAAACCCAGACCGTTTCCCTCGGGATAAGATACCTTAGCAATGTGAAGAACAATTTGAAATAGTCTATACCTATGTTGAGATAATTTTTCTTCTTTTTTTGCTGTAATATATATATATATATATATATATATATATATATATATATATATATATATATATATATTAGTGAATATATATAATATCAGATGTCGATAGTACGACTCGGACTTTTATACAACCGTGCAATCTTCAGGTACGGAAAACGACTGACCCTTAGAGCGTTATGAGATTTGCGTTCTCGTGGTGATGATTTAAAATTGTGTGTTAAAACTTGTTTATTTTATTATTGTTGCCTATAATATTATAATTAATTATTTATAATTTATAAAATTCCAATTCTTAATATCGAAAGACGAAGAATTAAAGAATAAAAAATATTTTAAATAAAAAAATGAAATTATGTAAATACGTTACGTAGCAAGGGGATAACTCTTTTTTTTACCTCAAATGCCTTATAACATTTAAAGTAATGTTTTATGGAACAAATTTAGTACTCACGATGCTAATAATAGGTTAAGACTATATATCTAATGTGTTTGGAACCGAGTCTTATACTTACAAATGTGAAATTACATATACACACGTTATAAATTAATGGACTGCGATAATATAGGATTATATATATATATATATATATATATATATATATATATATATATATATATATATATATATATATATGTATATATACAGTAGCGTCCAAAACTAAGGGACAAAATTTTAAAACCTAATATTTGTTAGAAATAACAACTGTGAAAAGCTGAAATTTTGACAACTGGTAGTCGTTATCATCCATAATAACATACTAAAATTTGAATCATTTGCAAAGGATAGAAAAAGAATTATAACAATTATTTATTTATTTTCAAAATAGGATCGTCCAAAAGTAAGGGACAAAATTGAGAAAAACAATGTAAACAGTATGCTATATTCAATTTTTTTGATTTTCTCTAAAGAATAAGTCTTACTTAGTCATTTGTAAACGTTGCATCAGCCGGCACCATGGCGAAACGCCAAAAACTTGATTACTCTCTGAGACAAGCGATTGTGAAGCTACACAAGGAAAAGCACACTATTAGAGAGATTTCAGAGAAAGTGAAACGTTCCAAGAGTGTTGTAGGCAGCGTTGTTAAATCCTACAATGATACTGGCAAAATAGTTAGTGCTTTTAAAACCGGCAGACCCCGCAAAACTTCGGCAAGAGAAGATCGAATAATGCAGCATATGTCATTAAAGGACCGTTTTAAGTCTTGCACAGAAATTAAAAGGGTTATGAATAGTACCTCATGTGTTAATGTGTCAAGACAGACTGTTTCTAGACGACTGCAAGAAATAGGGCTGTTTAATGGAACCCCAGGGAAGAAACCACTTGTTAGTTCGAAGAATAAGAAGAAGAGATTAGAGTTTGCAAACAGGTATGTAATTTGGACATATGAAAATTGGGCAAAAGTATTTTTCAGTGATAAAAGCAAGTTTAATTTATTTGGAAATGATGGAAAAAACAATGTAAAGAGACTTATTGGTGAAAGATTAAGTACAAAGTGTACTAAGAAAACTGTGAAGTTTGGGGGCGGAAGCGTCATGGTATTTGGAATGTTTTCTAGCCAAGGTACAACGCCTCTTGTCCGGTTACAAACTCGTGTAAACGCGCAGATCTATAAAAACATTGTTCAAGATCATGTTGTGCCAATCATACAGAATTCAGGTTTCGATAGGGCTACCTTTATGCAAGATAATGCCCCATGTCACAAGGCAAAGGTGGTAATGAGTTACCTTAGTGAGCAATATTTGAAAATTATGGATTGGCCACCGCAAAGTCCTGACTTAAATCCAATAGAAAATCTTTGGAAGACCTTAGGAGTGAAAGTTATGGAAAGAAATCCCACTAACACAGAGGATTTGTGGGTGAAGCTTCAAGAAGAATGGTCTAAAATTAGTATCGACGATTGTCAAGAACTGATTCGTTCTTGTAGTCGAAGATGTGCAGCTGTCATTGAGAGCAAGGGCTCATTTACTAAATATTGATTGTACATGTATTTTTATTGTTTTTTTGTCGTTTACATTGTTTTTCTCAATTTTGTCCCTTACTTTTGGACGTTCCAAATTTGAAAATAAATAAATAATTGTTATAATTTTTTTTCTATCCTTTGCAAATGATTCAAATTTTAGTATGTTATTATGGATGATAACGACTACCAGTTGTCAAAATTTCAGCTTTTCACAGTTGTTATTTCTAACAAATATTAGGTTTCAAAATTTTGTCCCTTAGTTTTGGACGCTACTGTATATATATATTCATACACGTTTCATTAAATAATGTAGACAAGTGTTGTCTATTTATTTTATGTAAATTTTTTTCGTAACGTCTGATAAGTTTAATAACATTATCGTTGAACGAAGAAAGAAATTCACGATATTGATCCATATTTTTTCAATACAATCTAAGCTTTCGGCTTACATAAGCCATTATCAAAGATGTCAATTACAACATATTAAGCAATATACGGACAAGACAGTGATAGTCTGTCAATGTTTACATAGATGATTTCTAAGCAAAGATAAACACGCGCATATAAGACGCTAGAAGCGAAAATCGCACCACTTCTCATGACGTCACACATGACCACACGAGAGTGAATTGGAGAAGTCTGATGTATGGAAAACCGTTGGTATAAACCAGTGGCTTCTGTTACCAATTATAGACATTTAAGAATATTTGTAGAGATGTCATAATTGATTTTGTTTAGGTTGGGTTTTAACATATATATATATATATATATATATATATATATATATATATATATATATATATATACATATATATACAGGGTGTCCCAAAAATGCATACAGACTTTAACAGCTGATAGCTTAATTGATGTTTTTTCTTTCCAGGTTAAACCCATTAGAATTAATGATGGCAATCAAAGTAAGCCTTGGACAAAGGAAATTTATTCTAAAATAACTGGAAATGTGAAAACGCAGTTGAAGTGTAAAGAAAGTTTAGGAGGGAGTTTCAAACAGATCTACCAATGCTACTTACCATCACTCGAATTATAGATAAGTTTGAAACCGATGGAACTGTCCACGAGAAGGGTTCCTGAAGACCACGGACATCGACAAACACCTCAAAGCAAGAAAAAGGACTGGAAACGTATCACCAATGTCCAAGAAAATCTGTGCGGAAGTGAGTCGTGAGGTAGGCATTCCAACGCATTTTGAAGCACTGTCAGTGGAAGCATTTACATTCCAAGATTAGTCCATGCTATTGATGACGATCGTCCAGACTGAAGAGTGGAGTTAGATCTTACCATGATGAGATCTTGTCAAGCAGAAGGATTGGAGGAAAGGGGTTTCGTAGAATACCCTCTACGTTCACCAGACCTCACACCTTTTTTTGATGGGGATGCTTTATAAGACAATATCTACGCTATGAAACCTGCAACAGTCACTGAATTAAGAGGAGCCATTAAATGAGAATGCGGAAAAATACCAAACAAAATGTCTGGTGATGTTTGCGATTCCATTGCTTCGCCTTTTGTCAGCGGTGCCCGGATCAAAATGGACGTCAGTTTGAAAACAGGCGTTGACAAACAATAAAATCATGTCTGTAGGTTCTATTAAATATTGAAAATGAAATGTATTTTAATAAACACTGACTTTATAATTATTTAAAGACTGTATACATTGTTTTGGGGCACCCTTTACACACACACATACACACATACACATACACACACACATCATTTCACCCCAGGCAAAGCAATAAAGCCGCTACGACGCAAGAGGTTACTGAGTGTTCGAGAATATTAGATGTTATGGTCCGATTCCTTATACGACGGTTTTGGATTCAAATTTGTCCTTTTCCTAAACTGATTGCTAACCAAGGCTAGAAGGCCCAGTCTGTCTTGTTATTTAATCCATATATGGAGGGAGGGAGAAAAGATGAATTCGTACCTTTCTCAAGGTTATTTGCATGTAAGTGAATTCAAGGAACTCCGCTGGAATTCGAACTCAGCTGTACGATTTCTCGTTCCGAACTTCAATTCATTACACCACTCGCACATTCAAAATAGATATTAAGATGTCAGCAATCTTGTACGGCTTGCAAAGCACCGCAACGATTTAGCAACAACAACGCTAAGAATCACAAAGACAAGCACATACAGACATATTAGCTTGGTGCAAAAATAATGTCGTTTTCTAACATATGTTACTTTTATATATGATTTCTGAATTAATTCATTGATATATATAGCCATGTTATATATCATTTTGAAGCACGTTTTTCGCTCTATCGAATCGTGTTATTCGTTACCGTTCTCAATCTCTTCATTCATTTTTTGCAGGCTTTTCGACAGCATGGACAAAATTAAAATCCGCACGATTTTCTTGTTCCAGTTCAAACTAGGCCGAAAAGCTGCCGAGACAGCTCGTGATATCAATGATGCGTTTGGCCGAGGAACCACTAACGAACGTGTGGCACAACGGTGGTTCAAGAAATTTCGCAATGGTGACGAGAGCCTCGAAGTTGAAGACGGTCGCGGCCGGCCGACTGCGGTTGATAACGAACATTTGAAAGCCTTAATTGAAGCCGATCCTCGCAAAACCACACGAGAAGTTGCTGTTGAACTCGAGGTCGACCACTCAACAGTCGTTCGCCATTTAAAGCAAATAGGGAAGTCAAAAAAGTTGGATAAATGGGTGAACGATAATCAAAAAAAATCGTCAAAAAAACGACATTATTTTTGCACCAACCTAATACAAACACACATGATGGCTGTCTACTCGCTAGACGTGTATGACGATCGTTGAGAGGTTGACAAAGTGGGGATCAGGTGGGTCTACTTCCTCTTCCTTGTGGGAAGCTCTTTTGCCCAGTTTGTTAACTCTGCATGGAATGAGCAAACACCCTTCAGTCCTTTAATGCGCTTGTTTTTATCGTTAGTCTTTACTTTCTGTGAAGATCAAATTCTGATAGCGAGTTTTTGACACAGTCCTTGAAACTCTTCTTAAGTTTTTGCTGAGTTTTTTTTTTTTTTCTCCTTCGGACAGCTTTCGGTAAAACGTTTGCTTGGGGACATGACTATCAACCAGTCATATCAGATGCCTTGCCCAGCGAAGGCGGTGCTTGTGTATATGAGCTTCTATACTGAATGTATCAGCTTGTTCCAGTACCTCTGTGAACATGTGAAATCCAGTGAATGCTCAAGATTGATCTTAGGCAGCGCAGATGATTTACAGGAAACATTTAAAACTATAGCGGTTTAAATATTTCCTGTAAACTACCCAGGTCTCGCAAGATGGCTCGTAAGAACACATTCATTATAGACACCTGTCTTCATTTGAATTTTCAGGCTTTCTTGAAACCACGAAGATTCTTGAAGAGCAGAAAAGGCATCAGTGGCTTTCTTAAGTGATGTCCTAGTTGTGTGAACAACAGTGGCTCATAAAGCCAGCCATCAATCTGCATTTCTTGTTACATACATGGCATGTCAAATCATCTCCGGGTGGTGAAAGTTGACTTTATCACTTCTAATGTGTCTTTTTATATGCCTTGACAAGCACAACCTGGACTTGCACACTCTAGTGCAGATCGGGAATTCAAAGCATGTCAATCTGAAATCGTCGTATCCAATAGACTGTTGGTGTTGGTGTGATTTCTGGTGACTGATCAGACCAGCTCTGGACAGACATATCCGATTGCACTGGGCATATAGTCAGGTTGGCCCCTCATAACAATTCAGGGATCCCTTCCGAAACCTTCTCTTTACTTATGCATATTTTCGTGATGCCTCATGTAAGTATATCTCTATATATAGTGGTTATCGACTCAGAAAGGAAGTATGACCATCACTGAGATGTCCAGTACATCAGTTAACCCCCCCCCCCACACACACACACACACAAAACTGCATTCATTTGTTGTGTGAATGACGTTGGGTCATAAAGCCAGTCATCGATCTGCATTTCTTGTTACATATATGGCATGTAAAATCATCTCCAGGTGATGGAAGTTGCCTTTGAACATTATCACTTCCAATGTGTCTTTTTATATGCCTTGTCAAGCCCAATCTGGACTTGCACACTCTAGTACACATCAGGTATTCAGAGTATGTCAATCTGAAATCGTCGTATCCAATAGACTGTTGGTGTTGGTGTGATTTCTGGTGACTGATCAGACCAGCTCTGGACAGACATATCCGATTGCACTGGGCATATAGTCAGGTTGGCCCCTCATAACAATTCAGGGATCCCTTCCGAAACCTTCTCTTTACTTATGCATATTTTCGTGATGCCTCATGTAAGTATATCTCTATATATAGTGGTTATCGACTCAGAAAGGAAGTATGACCATCACTGAGATGTCCAGTACATCAGTTAACCCCCCCACACACACACACACAAAACTGCATTCATTTGTTGTGTGAATGACGTTGGGTCATAAAGCCAGTCATCGATCTGCATTTCTTGTTACATATATGGCATGTAAAATCATCTCCAGGTGATGGAAGTTGCCTTTGAACATTATCACTTCCAATGTGTCTTTTTATATGCCTTGTCAAGCCCAATCTGGACTTGCACACTCTAGTACACATCAGGTATTCAGAGTATGCCAATCTGAAATCGTCATATGCAATAGACTGTTGGTGTTGGTGTGATTTCTGGTGACTAAGCAGACCTGCCTTGGGCAGACATATCATACATACCTACCTACATACATACATGTATGCATGCACACATACATACATATATACATACATGCATGCATTTTGAAAAAATAACAAGAGCTAATTGTTTTTCTTGATATTTTATTTTGACAAAAATGACATTAATAAATAAATATATATATATATATATGTTTTATATATATGCATCTGATAATTTTGCGACAACTTTACGTTTTCAAATTTGTCTTATACTAGTAAAATATATTTTTTTAAATCTTAATAATGCTTTTTCAAAGTCCCAAAAAACAAAATCTTTGAAACGCTGGAAGTTTTCAAATAATAATCAGTTTTATAGTTCAGAATATTTTATAAGTTACCGTCCAGTCTGTAAAACTGGGATGCCATTTTAAAACGAGGAATGGAAGGAGAAACTTTTCAGGCCAACTTTACCTTCTTGCTTAGCGTTTTCTTCAGAGTGTATAAAAGACAGATATTTACAACCTTTCAATTCGATAGTATCGAATTTTTGGAAACGTTTAATCGTCATGCCCGCAAAAAAACGGTATATCAAAAGGATGATTATTCCCTTGACACCGCTATTACTGTATACACTTTTGACTCCCCCCACAATGTCTACTTACAAGATTATAACAATATGTGAACCAAGTACAATAATATATTTATTATTTGCCTTTTATAAAGATTTACTATTTGCTATTTTATAAAGAAATAAATTTGAAAAGAATTGATTTTATTCAAATATTTATAAAAAATACAAAAATTATCAAAATATGTAAATCAACTAAAATGTAATATTTATTGTCTATCATTTTATAAATAAGTATGAAAATATTATTTTTCATGATCTTATATGAAAAATATCAATGAACTATAAAAGGAAATTTGAATAAACATATGATATTATCTATTAAGCTTTTTAAAAACAATAAAATTGCTGATGGAGTCAAGAACGCACACAGTAAAAGCAGTGGTAAGAAAATAATCGTACTTTTGATACACTGTTTTATTATTATTTTTTATTATTTTTTTTAAGCACGAAGGTTATAAATTGTCCAATGTTTTTGTAACATTTGTTGCTATCCCGTTCATTTGTAAAGGCTGGAGAGAGATAACTTTTTTTTTTTTTAAGACATTTTCAAAATATGGACTATTCGATGTGACTTCATCCTTCTTAATTTTATACACAGTGGAATATGATATGAGATAACGATATATATTTTTATATATCAAGAACAGTATTGATGGAATTATAAGACAGAATGGAAAAAGTTTATATGCGACGCGTTTCATCGGTTATGACTTCATCGGACTGGGCGAGAAGACATTGCTATTAGGTTGGTGCAAAAATAATGACGTAATAATGTCGATTTTTTACGTATTTTTTAACGTCAAAAAACGACATTATTACGTCATTATTTTTGCACCAACCTAATAGTTTCAAATTTTATTACTTAAAATTATTTTATTTTATAGTTTCAAAAATAGTTTCAAAATTATTTTAATTTTATTTATTTTGAAAATAATTTTTGAAATAATTTTTTTACAATCTAGCCGAATTCATATATATATATATATATATATATATATATATATATATATATATATATTGGCCTGACTGTAAAAACTTCTTTCAAAAAATTTTTCATACTACCAGCGTCTTTTGTTCATACGCATGTGTAGTCAGTAACAACGTCAACAAAACCAATCCGATGAAGTCCTAACGGATGAAATGCATCACAAATAAACTTTTTCCACTTTGTCTTACAATTTCCTCAATACAGTGGAATATATTTTAAAGTCGTCGCAAAATATATCAGATAAATTTTGAGCTTTTCGCTAAAGGACATTTTGGAAGAAGTATTTACGGCGGTATGCCAACATTAGTTCTTGGGGAAAGGAAAAATAATTCGCATCAGTATCTAAGAGCTAATTTCCTTTACCACAAGTTGTATATTGTTTGAAAAATCACATTACTGCGGCATAGTTTCAAAGCTTTAAATGTTGAAGCTTTTTTGAGCAAGCACTGGCTTAGAACTCTTCTGATATTTAAAAAAAACTGCAGACGAACCACTAATTTAATTTATAGGCTTTATTTGTTTTGTTTTTTTTTTAATTATTCATGAGGCGCTGCTTTCGTTGGCGCATGGAATACATTATAGAACATATCAATTGTTTTAGGAGTTCCAGATTTTTGTGGAATTTCTTTTGGAAATTCGACTCGTGACAAATATTCTGTATCTTCGAGGGTAACTGATAGCCAGAATATGTAAGCGAGGACATTTTCAAGAAGCGGTATAAAAAAAAAAAAAGAAGTCAAAAACAAATAAAGATGTTTAATCCATTCTTCATGTTTCGTATTTCTTTCCTTTCCTTTTAATTTAAATTCGCGATTGAGGCCGAAATATGAACATATTACGAATTATTATCCTTGTGAATAAGCCATATCATCCAGTTTTTCTTTTTTCTCTGTAAGTGGTCATCAAAATCTGATACGAAGTTGTTGAATGATATTTTATACGCGTGTTTGCACGCGGTAAAGAGTACGTGGTTATATTTCAGTTCCAATTATTATGTAAATGTTTCAATGATGGGTATGTTGAAATATATGTGCAGATACAGTTATTTTACATATGGTGAAGCAAGTGTTATATACTTTGAGGGCTTATCTCAAAATGATATAAGTCGAGGGCTGGATTCGAACATTTATATGCGCATACCTATCTATCTATCTGGATAGATAGATACCTTGTACGTGTATATATATATATATATATATATATATATATTGTAACCCGGATATAAGAGACCCGGATATAAGAGAAACCCGGATATAAGAGGGATTTTCTCAGGTCCCAAATTAGAGCCATACTTACCTAAACAAAATAGACCAAACCCGGATATAAGAGAAACACCGATATAAGAGACTTTCGGTCCCGACAACTCTCTTATATCCGGGTTACACTGTATATATATCGACATGCATATTTGCGGATAGATTCACACACACGCACACGAAGATTAGGACCATGTATGAAGCAGACTGTCGTTACTCGTTGTTGACATCAGTGTCCACTTTTATATTTATATATTTATACACGCTCTTTCCTTGATACAGACCAGCTTTGGCCATAAGTCTACCTTACCTTAAAACTATATTGGTTATCACTTATATGTGTGTGTGTGTCTGTGTGTGTGTGTATGCTTGTCTACATGTCTGTATTCCCCCCCCACACACACACACACATATATATATATATATATATATATATATATATATATATATATATATATATATATATATTACTATTAATGAAATAAAAACCTAAGAATAATAAGCGGAATTGTCAGTGTCGCATTGGACAATCCTGAGATTAACAGTTGAACTTCAGCTTTCTGTTTTTAATTCCTTTCTACTGAATTGAGTTAACCATCATTGCCTGAGCAGGCAGACACAATGTCGAAACACCATTGCTTTTATGAAGCGTTTTATAACATGATTTTGTTATAACTGTTAATAAATATTATTATTATTAAGATCTACTTGAATAAAGAAATATAAATATATATGTCTGTGTGTGTGTAATGCTGTTAATGAATGAACATGAAGTGCTTATGTGTTCATACCCGTATAAACTGTAAGTAAGTATGCGAGCATTTATATTTGTTTAACAATTCAGGGTTACTTTGGTCTGTCAAAATCTACCATTGCACAATGAAAATAAGTAAAAACATATTGGTTTTAATGAATGCATAATGAAAAGTTTCTTATGCAATTATGTTGAAATTTGTATTCCATAATCTCCATCTCTTCCTTCGTAACATAAGCTGAATGAAAGCACGATATAAGAAACCCTTTGATGAATTTCTAATTATTTTCCTTTGATATCTAATGTTTCTTTTGTTGCTGTTTTTTTCCCTTTTAACTATATCTATTTCTTTATGAGTTCACGTGTATATTGACGTCCATGTGTATCACGTAGTATATCTTTTTTTTTTTTTCCCACAGTTTATATGCCTTGCATTGTGATTGGTATAGCGCTCTGTAGATGGCGCTGTTTGTTGAAATTCGCCAACTTTGTTAAAATAAAATATTAGTTGTGCTTCTCGTAAGGAAAGGAGTCCCAGCGGTATCAAGTTTATTGCGATAACCATCGATCTACTGCAGCTGCCCATATAACTAACATAATTATATATATATATATATATATATATATATATATATATATATATATATATATATATATATATATATAGAGAGAGAGAGAGAGAGAGATTTACCTACACTTTCTTGTTTGTTAATTGGACATTGGTTATTTGTAAGTATTTTTTAGTTACTTTCATCAAATACGTTTTGTTACTGACAGAAGATACGTTATAGTTTTCACTTTTTTGTCATATCTTTATTTATTTATGGCAGAATAATTTAAGAGAGTATACAGGTAGCGTAGCAGTTACCGGCGCATAAATTAGAATCGGCGTGACGTGATCAAATCCCGATTTCACTTGTGCGTTCACTTTCGCGCACACTCTTGGGAATCCTATAAATTCATCTCTTCTCTTCCACAGCAATCGGTTAAATAGTATGACTGTCTAACCTTGGTTAGGAGTGGAACAACCCTGACTTCAAAAACGGTTGGGCGCCATTCCGTAAAAACCTACAAGCTTTGGAGACCACAGTAACAACAATTAAGGTGGTCTCAAGGAAAGTTGCAGGAAGAAGCGAAGCATGTTAATGGCACACAGAAAGTATCCACTGTTCATATCATATCATATCATATCATATCATATCATATGTATATATTCCTGTAGTTCACTGCTACTAACAAGCAGAATTTTTTCTCCTGAAGGCCATGCTGACCGAAACTAGTCGAGGAATCTAATACAAATAATAAAACGAAAAAATTTTGATATACAACACAGTGTGTCTGAAAATTTTTATTTTTTAAAACATACATATATATATATATATATATATATATATATATATATATATATATATATATATATATATATATATATATATATATATCGTATCTGAAACAGATGCCATATTTTCGTTCATGAAACAGTGCGTAATATGTCTATTAGCTACAGAAGAAGCGTCTGGTTAGAAAGGTCAAATTATTGTTTTTAAACTAAATTTTTAGCTAAATAGCACGTAAGCCTATATGACTGTTCCGCGTAGGATACAGGTTCGATTCCTGTCGGAGTACATATATTTTTTATGAAATTTCTCGGACATTCAATCCGATAAATGTTGTTAATACCGTTTATTATAAACAGAGTATTTGCTTAAATATTTGCTTCTATAAAAATAAGGTATAAAAATAAAATATATTACTTAATCCATTTCATAATATTATGTATATATGTGTGTGTGTGTGTGATTTTATTTACTTATTTATATGGATATATATATATATATATATATATATATATATATATATATATATATATATATATATATGTATGTATGTATGTGTGTATTTGCGTGTGTGAGTGTGTGTGTGTGTGTGTGTGTATTTGATTCTGTGCCATGACCAAAATATAAATCTATGAAGGCCTTTACGTTTTCATATTCTTACATGAACTTCTCGCTGCATTTTATCTGTGTACAACTTTTATACGCTTAGATTTCTCTCACAGCGCGCATCGATGTCACCCGAGTCAGCCCCTGGGAAACCATTTGGCTAACCATCACTCTATGCCTGTGCATGTACGTGTATGTGCGCGAGTTTACGCGTCAGTTTCTCGGTACCGATACGTGTACTGAATACCAGCCACAACTGTATTACCGTCATAAGCACGTGGAAAAAAGTCGGACATATGGCATATGTTTTCTGACTACTTGTCTACATTGGCACCCATGTGCGAAAGTGCGTGTCTGTACATGAGCCCGTGCACAAGATTTACCGTTTGAACTGTGTCCCTACTCGTTGTTGTGTTAGATCGGCTCTTACCTATATCCGTGCTGTGTTCGTTGAATTATATATAAGTATATATATTTAAAAAAACAAACAAACAACAACAACCTAATAACAGTCTGGAGAAATGTGTGTGTATGTGGCTGTGTTTGTGTGTGTTTATTCGTTTTTACGGCTTATCAACCCTTCGTAGGTTATTTAAAACAAGACATTGGGCACCTCGAGGTGGTGTAATAGTTCGCAAGCTTGTCTGGCTAGAAAAATTACGACTGAGTAGTGAGTTCGATCTTCACTGGGTGCTCCATGCTTTCGGCCATGTACCACATCTAAGCTACGCTTGGAAAATCTCTATTTAAAACAAGAAATGCTAGAATTTTTTAAAGATAATAATAATTTAGTGATACTAGTCTTAATAATAAATCCATAGCAGTTGGAGGGGGGGAAGAGGTAGATTCGTAGTAGGTTGGTGCATATGTGAGAAAACGACATTATTTTTGCACCAACCTAATACCTTTCTAAAGATATTTGCTCGTAAGTGAATACAGCGAACTAGACTTGAATTGGAACTCGGCTCCGTTTAACAAATCAGAGCTACGTTCAACATTACGTCCAACATTACAGCACCTGGAATTCTCAATCAGTCACTCTTCTAGGTACTGAACACGCTCAACGTTGCTTAACTTCAGTGATCGTACGTGAACCGGTGTTTCAATGTGATGTAGCTGTAAGCCGTATATGTATGTATGTATGTGTGTTTATAAATATACATGTTAAGAAGTATTAGGTTGGTGCAAAAATAATGACGTAATAATGTCGTTTTTTGACGTTAAAAAACGACATTAACACGTCATTATTTTTGCACCAACCTAATATGTATGCATGATAAATAATGCATTTATGATAGATAAGAATTATTAATTGTGTATGTATGTATGCATGTGTTGGTTTCCCTTTTTCTTTTTTTTCATAAAGGGCCGTGGAGACGTTCCCTATCGCGTTACTTTTTTTGTGTGTATATATATATATATATAATATGTCTGGGTGCTTATGTATTATAATCTGATTGGTTTTGTGTTGTTTTACGCGTGACCCCATTCACACACTTGGGATTAAAATGTATACATATATTGTAAGAGAACCGGATGACATATAAGCGTCTATTCTAACGTAATTTCAATGAAGAAATAAATTGAATAACATATGTATTTCTTCTTTTCCCCTCAGTAATTTTATAGTTTTAAACTTAATAGCGATTAAATATGGATTTTAAAATTGGCAGCTTTTAATTTTAATATCAAATTTTATCATATAATTTAAGAATTCTTTTTTTAATATTACCCGTATTTTAAAGATCTGAATAGCTATTATAACATGACTTCGTTGTCAAGCTTTTTGAATTTTCCTATACTTGTATTTTGATTGGTCATTCTAGCTTTTGTAACAACGTTTTCCCCTTGTGAAGGATCGTTAATTAATTTGAAACTTTCAAAACCATTTATTTTACATTCAACATCATCACTTGATAAGACACAGGGTGTGTTGAAACAAAATGGCTATTTTTGTAGTGATTTTATAACATTTTATGTTATAAACTTTTTAAAAATAAATAATTATATATATATATATATATATATATATATATATATATATATATACTACGAAACATTTATGTGTAGTATGAGTACTGGTATATGTGTGTTTTGTGAGTATATTTGTATGTGTGTATTTGTGTGTGGTGTGTTGATATTAGGTTGGTGCAAAAATAATGACGGTTTTTGACGTATTTTTAACGTATTTTTTTTTTTTTTTTTTGCACCAACGTAATAAATATACATGTTAGGGTCTATATATACATGATAAAACCTCTATACTTATTATTTATATATAGATATATCGATACTAGAAAAATTACACGTATAAATAAATGAGTGTGCAGATGTGTACCGCGATGTGTATGGGTGTGTGTGTGCGATGCGTATTCATAATATTATGCAGAAAAAATACTTTCTTTTCTAAGCGTTATTTCCATTATTAAATCCATTTTCATTGGACAAAGTCATCATTTATCAAATTTCTTTGAGTTTTCGCCCTAATTTTTCTCAATATTCGATTTGCGTTCTATTTCTTTTCTTTTCAGGCAAAAACATTTATTTTTTTTTAATCATTTTTTGCTTCTCACTGGTTACAAACAAACAGAATAATAATTGTAATTTTACTATTTGCTACTTCGTTAAAAGTAAACATTCGACATTCATTGACCGAGCAGACAATATGACCGTCGGTTGAAATTTATAAAATCTTTCTCTTAAAACAGATTTTTTTTTTTTTTTTTGAAAATAAATTTCTCAAGTCCAGTAGCTGTTATCTCTCTTTCCAGTACTGATGGCGGTTTCCTTCCTAACTTTTTATTTAAAGTAGTGTGGAATGTCAGCATTATTTTCTCTTTGAGTTACATGTGATATCCATTTGAGTTGTTGCTGTTGGGCTCGTTCATAATAACTTCATTAAATACTAGAGATATATGGAAATTTTATCTCTATAGTCAGAGATAACAGATACCTGGTAACAGATACACGTACATATTAATAAAGATATAGGATATACACATGGTTGTCGATATATACGTACTAATTATATGTGTGCGTGTGTGTGTGTGCGCGCCTATAGGTGTATTTCGATAACTGAAAATACTTACAGGTGACAAGATATATGTAGTCATTAGTAAGAATTTTCGATCCCTAGGCCGGTTGATATTAATTTCACTGTTTAAACAAACAGTAATGTCTGATCAAACGCTCGTACACACTAAATTTATCGTGTTTATATTGATGCATAGCCTGAAGATTTTGTTCCAGCCGACAGTCCCCGGTCGTTGTTGACATCAGTGTCCATTATTATATTTATATAAGCCCTATCCTTGATATTGACGACTTTTATCCGTAAATATAGCATACCTGAAAACAATATTTTTATCATATATATATATATATATATATATATATATATATATAATCCCGTCTAAACATATATTATCTAATCAAATATATGCATATATATAGACATATGCTTGTTAATTGTACACACACGCACATATATATATATAGTGTATGCATGTGTATTTGTGTGTAAGCATATGTGCGCATAAACAGTGATATTTATGTGCATATGTGTGTACACTGTTACACTACGAGAGGTGCTGAAAAGTTCTCGGTTCGTAGCACTTCCCTAAGTTTGACAAAATGACCAAACATCAAATATCAGATTTTTAAAAAGGTTTCTTGATTGATTTTAGAATATTCAGCATCACTCGCATACACATATTCAGGTATTTATTGTCTGGCGCATATATATATATATATATATATATATATATATATATATATATATATATATATATATATATATATATATGTATGTATATATATATATATATATATATATATATATATATATATATATATATGTATATATATATATATATGTATATATATATATATATATGTATATATATATGTATACATATATATATATATGTGTATATATATATATGTATATATATATATATATATATATATATATATGTGTATACATATATATATATATATACATATATATATGTGTATATAAATGTATATATATATATATATACATATATATATATGCATATATATATATATATATATATATATATATATATATATACATATATATATATATATATATATATATATTCGCCTGACAATATATATATATATATATTTATATATATATATATATATATATATATATATATATATATATATATTCGCCTGACAATATATATATATATATATTTATATATATATATATATATATATATATATATATTCGCCTGACAATATATATATATATATATATATATATATATATATATTTATATATATATATATATATATATATATATATATATTCGCCTGACAATATATATATATATATATATATATATATATATATATATATATATGTAGATAGATTTGTATTTATGTTATTTGGACGAAGCATTCCATGTTTACTTTCCGAGAATAACATTTATATTCTTAGCATATCATATCTCGTTAAAGCAGGGAATTTAATATATTTAATATGGACGTCACTTGTTATTCACTGGTGTATGAACACATGTATCACCAACCAAGTCTTTTATTATTATTATTAGAACAAAAGTTCCAGTCCGTATTTCTCCACTGTTCAGTTTGCTCTTTTTTTCTTTTCTTTTTTTTTTTTTGGAGACTAGTTTTTTTTTTGTTTTTTTTTTCATAGCCTGAACAGAAAACAATAGGTGTATTTCGCTATTTTATTCTTCTAGATCGTTATACCAGTGCAGTGGCTTTCAGACTGTTTCGAATGTACATAAGGACTATATTGTTCTGTATTTGCAAGTTATTTATATTTGGCAATACATTGTTTTCTTTATCTTTTTTTTTTGTTGTTGTTCTATCTTGTTTTGTTCTTTACTCTTCACCCAGCCGATAATGTATCATGTACTGTGTCACGTGTCAGAGTCCACACACTACCGTTATTGGCCGCTGAAGCATCGGTTCCGACTTTACGGTTTCGAAAACCTTTGCGCAAGACTTTTTGCGACATCCACCTGTTTTTAAGGGCGCGCCTAAAATCCTGTCTCATAAACGTATAGAGCAGAGGATGGAGAAGAGCAGTAGAAAAGGCAACTGTCAGGCCAACAAAACGCAACATTTCCACAGTGACAGTCTGTATCCTAAGCCCCACACAGGACACAATAATGTGTGGTCCCCAACATATCACAAACGTACTGACTATCGCCAGGGTCATCTTGGTGAGCCGTCGATCCTGCACTTTCCACAATGATTCTTCCGCCGTAGAGCCGCCAGTAAAAGCCAATGTGGCCCTGATGAGAGCCAGTCGCACCGCTAGACGCTGCTTGGCCACGCGAAAAATATGATAGTAGCAAACGATCATGCCACTCATGCAGAGAAAAAAGAAAAACATGAAATAGGCCTCGTGGAAAGGAAAAATATGTTTGGAATTTATGAAACAATGACAGGTTGGCGTTGAAAAGCACTGATCGCTGCTTGTCGCGTCTGCAACGGCGTCCGTGGTGCCGCTGAGCGCATTTAGAAACGCGCTGTTCTGTGACGTATTCATCTGTGGTTGGCCTGTCGGTTCGACTGGCCTGGCCGCCATTTCTGACAGTGTCGTAAAGTCGACACCGAAAAATGGGGAGCAAAAGCCGACGATAGACATGAACCAGATAGCCAATAATGTCTTTTTCATATTGAGCTGAATGACCTTCTTTTTTAATGGGGTCACGACTGCCTCATAGCGGTCAATACTAATCGTGAGTAGGGTAATGGCACTAGCCGTGCTAACGAAGGATATATTGGCCTGGTGGAAGTAGCAAGCGAGACCCGGCCATTGTTCCTGGTAGTTTTGCAGCAAGACCAGAGTTATTGGAATGGCCGTTAAACATATTAGTATGTCGACAACGTTCAGATTGATAATGAGAAAGTTCTCAGTCTTTTGTAGTTTAAAGCTTTTATGGTAAGTGAGGAGTACAATAAAGTTAAAAGTAAGTCCACCAATACATTCTATTGCAAGAGCAATAGATATCGTGAGAACAAAGGCGGAGGAAAGATCGCTTTGTATTGAATCAGCCGAACCCATTTTGAAATTTCTCTATCGATGTACGCAGATATAACTTTATAGTTTATTCTCGAGTCGGATATAGAGAGCTCGATGGACTGTGTTTATTAGGTAACGGCATACATCAGCCACGTCGAGAACTCTGACAAAGTTCTTCTGCACATCAAATGACAGACTCAAATAATGCCTTAACTATTTCATTACTAGTATGTTACATAAGGTATTTATACCCAAAGTATTTAAATACTATATTTCGTTTTGTCTGTATATTATATCATATTTGTTATGCACGTTTTTATATGATGTATTCTATAAGAGTTTGTTATAAGAACTATTTTATAAGGGTTTGTATATCAATATATATATATATATATATATATATATATATATATATATATATGATTTATATAAATTAGAGTGTATTCACTTATAAATTAAATAGTTTATATATCAGTTTATATTGTTTGTAGCTATGCATATTTGTTTCTCTAGATAAGTATATATAATGCGTTGGAAGTTATTGGTTTACGTACCGAGACAGCAATGTATATATTAACATTTATACGTAGATAGATAGATAGATAGATAGATAGATAGATAGATCTTAAAGGGATGTACAAAAATAAACGCTTATTTCAACGATGTTTTTGAATGTATAAAAATATATTGTACTGAATATATATATATATATATATATATATATATATATATATATATATATATGTATATAAATACATATGTATATAAATATATATATATATATATTTATATATATACGCCTATGAAGTAGTGCATATATATGTTCTTGAATGTCTATTTCATATATTCTCTAATTTGTGTATATATAGATGTAGAGAGATTTTTCATGTATATTGGAAAACCAATGTAAGCTTGTAACGCCCGAATTCTTGTAGATCAATATTAATATCAAATTCCAATTTGATTTACAAGTTCATTCTTGAGCGCACTTTTAATTCCGGTCATTTTTTTGTTGTTGTTGTCTACTTTGCATTATATTTTGTTATACTACGTTCATCATCTATGGATGACAACGATAGCTGGAGGTGTTTATTGATTGATTCTTACCGATGCCAGTGAGAATCAAGAGTAAATGTTGATGTTTGGCACTTTAAACAAACAAACCAAAAATGGATTGTCTTCAATCCACCAAGATTAATGGTTAATCCAAGCAAAAGCCTTGCAAAGATAGATTTAGGGAACAGTGCTAAAGTGTTTTTTTTTCTGATATTGTTCTACTTCTGCAACTTTTGTCGATAATTTGTAGCCCGAATCGCTGAGTACTTCTTTGTTATACACCAGCTTCTTCCTCAAATTATCAAAAAAACTTCCTTATCATTAGAATTCACTTCGTGTACTTTGGGAATTGGAGGTGCAGTAACAACAAAGTTTTTATAGAATTCTTCAAATTGCATGTAGTATCTTAAATTATAGAGGTAAAGTCCAGTTGTTTTTCTTTTAATTTTATTTTAGTAGAAATGAAAACATGTCCTTTATTCGTTCAGAATAATTTTGCATATATTTCGTTGTTAGCCAGGTATATACTAGTGGTAGTTTTTTCTAGAAAGAATTATTTTCTACCGCTATTCGAGTTTTTGTGTAAGCATCTCTGTTATTACACAATTTATAAATGCAAACTTGTTTCGTCCAAATGAAATGTAGGAAGGAATGTTATTCTCTTTTTATGAAAATCCACGCTTTATATGAACTCAACCAATCTTCCTTTGCTGATTCAAAGATGACCAAAATTTAAAATACCAAATATTAGCATAGGTATTTTTATAAATATCAATATCAATAACCTACTGAACTCTTTTCTATATAATAAACAGATTATTGATATATCACAGAATTGTAGAAGACATCCTCTCTAATTAACAGCAACACTGGTTAATCCAAGCAAAAGCCTTGCGCAATTTATGTTGTCGCTTGGAAACGCCTCAATTATTTGTGTGGGAAAGTAAAGCCGTTTATAGTCAGATTCATTCAGCACGCATGCTCATGCTAAAGAAATTTGCGGATCTCTTTTGTAATGTTGTATGGGATAGTTTTAATGACCTCTATTTTGTCTCTGTTTCCTTATAACGAAAATCCAAAGTAGTTTACTGGTGGACGATTACAAGATGGAAGATGCTGGTGGCATCGAACGCGAAGAGTTTTGAAGAAGGTTATATGATGAAAACTGTTTTGGAAGTATTGCAAATAGAAAACTGACGAATTAATGCCAAGGAAGACCAGTGGAAGTATTGAAGACCCATAGAATGATTTACAGTGTCATTCCAGTTTATGGAATCGTTTCTTTAAGTTCTGATATAGTCAGAATCAGACATGTCCAAATGGAAAGACTTGCTGTATGCAAGCCTGTTGGAGTCCATAATTGGATATTAAATGACCGATTTCCCATCGGTGCTATTCAAGCTGAACACTCAAACGCCACAACAAAATTAAGTTTAATTCCAGTTAATTTCCAAGGCAAAGAGATACTTTTCTATATGTTCAAGTGGTCCTCTTAGAATGAAAAGTCTTGAGTATTTTTTTATTTATTATTATGCTTTTTTACTATATTTGGTGTTGTTTTTCTGTAACGTACACATCTATGCCTCTAAAGAAAATATAAATCACTCATTGTTAGTTTATAATAGAATACCAACAAGTTTTTCTGTGTGTCTTAGGGCTTTGATAGGTTTCGGTTTCTTTTAATGACTCGCTCGTTTATTTTTATTTCTCGAATATTCCAATTAGTCGAAGGCTTGATCACCTCTTGGAATCTCCGCTTTGCTCCGGAATGCTTTGCTGATTTGGGCCAAATGGATTCTTTTACGAAAACATTCGTTTTATATCACATCGCAGTTCAACCTGAAAAGAGAAATTGAAAACGTAAAAAACAAAGAAATAATATTATTCAATAGTCACTATAAAATTCAACAAATTAGCTCATATTTCAAATATAATGCTAATTAATTTGTATACTTAGTAATATTTAATACTACGATTCACCCAATAAAAGGTTCAAGAACCACTGGAGGTAGAAGGTTACTGTCAGAATCGTAATGATAAATCAGGTGTTTAATATGATTAAAAAAAGAGTTTCTTCATTTCGTTTTCAACGGTTTATTAACCCTTCGTAGGTTATATAATGCCAGACAATATTTTAAGATTTGAAGAATTCTATTTTTTTAGATAATACTCATTTAGTGATACTAGTTTACTAATTAACCCATAGCTCAGTGAAGAAGAGGTGAATTCGTAGGGTTTTTACTTGTGAGTCAATATAACTGGAATTGGAGCTCGGCTCTCCGTTTAATAATTCCGAGCCAGCCACACACTCAATCTTACAACACCTGGTATTCCCAAACGATCTCCTAAGTACTACTGACCACGCTTAACACCGGTGATTGTATGGGAACCTGTGTTTCAACGGGATGTGGCCGTAAATCCTGAAAGAAGAGAGGCAAGAAATAAAGATTATGAGGCTAAGGAAGAATGAATGAAGAGATTAAGTTAATAGCGTTCAGGGAAGTACCCGCATAAAAGACTGTTCTTCAAAAATGGCTGTTCTTGGGGGCAAAGCTGCCTCAGTAGAACTTCCGTTTTATTTTCGGGACACAGTTGAAATGAGGGTGATTTGATTCCATGGGCGATGATGAGTTCTAGTTGTAAAGGGCTAAATTGGTGGAACTAAAGAAAAGTCTAAATGTCTGGCATTATATAACCTACAAAGGGTTGATAAACCGTAGAAAACGAATCAATGAAGAAACTCTTTTATTCATATCACACACCTGATTTATCATTACGATTCTGACAGTAACCTTCTACCTTCAGTGGTTCTTGAACCTTGTATTGGGTGAAAGAAAAGAGCTCAATTAAAAATTTTAATTGAGAAAAAGGCCACAGAATGGTGAATATGTTTTCCACTACAAGAATTCTGCATTCTCTCAAGGCTGGAATATAGGGGTTGAGCAGCTCCAATCCAGATATGGTAGTATTATTTCATTGTTAGTCTAATCTGATTCTTGTAAAGATAAAACATGGCAGAAGGTGCCAGGTACTTTCTGGAGCGATAGAATAAACCAACCATTTTCCTAGTATCTTTAGCAACGGATTGTGTATATATATATAGGTTCTACTTGAAGTCTGGAGTGAAGCTGAGGTCCAACAGACATTCAAATATGGAAGCTCACTGACAATGCAACCGCTCATCGGAACTGTAGAAAACTCAGAGTTTGATCGGTGATGATGAAACAATAGTAGCTTGTTGTTTACCACATCTAAATTCAGTGACATCACTTGCTATGGAAGATTCAGTCTTTATAATCAAACCGATATTTTTTTTAAAATGCGCTACATAGACGTACTTTATTATCTAGAATGAAAGACCGACTTCTAACTTTATCTAGCCGATGAGTTAAATCCATCGAAACCTTAAGTACTCAGATAAGAACTTAATAATTCCTGATAATGATACAATGAAAATCTGTTGTGTGCTGATATATATATATATATATATATATATATATATATATATATATATATATGCGTGTGTGAAAATTGTGTGTATATATATATATATATATATATATATATATATATATATATATATATATAATTATTTATATATTATATGTGCGGTACTTATTAGAAAGCGCTCAATACCAGAGATAGAGCTAACATATTTGGTTGGATTGATGTGAGTTTGTGGCCCTGGGTTTCACGCTTTTTTTTTTAAATTTGGGTTTATATAGATTGCGTGCCCCCACTTCCATAATAACACCAATACACGCAATCTACATAAACCCAAAGTTTTAAAAAAATGAATCAGTTCGTCTGACGATCGCAAAAGCGTGAAACCCAGGGTCACAAATTCACATCAATCCAACCAAATATATATATATATACATATATATATATATATATATATATATATATATATATATATATATATATATATATATATATATATATTGCATTATTTACAATATTTTTGCATTGTTCGGTCTATTCTTCTTATCGTTATTGTCTTATTCACGACGTTTCGGCCGTTGTACACTCCGGCCTTCTTCAGGTGATATACGTTGGAATTTCGATTCGAACCCTTTATTTCGTCCACCGGGGTAGATTGTTGTAGTTCCACGTTCCTTTTCCTTTTCTGAATATCTCAGTTTCAACGGTCGTGAATATGACAATAAAGATGAGGACAACAGTACGAACAATGCAAATAATGTAAATAGTTACAATACTCATCTCAGAAATATAGACAGATATTGCATTGTATTGCATTGTATTGTTTATTATTGTCTTGCGTGCCGATATATCCGCATATACTTTTTGTATTGTTCATTATCGTCTCGAATCTTGGAGTTGTGGTTGGGGAATAAGGAGGAAACCAAAAAGGAAATGAGTTAAGAATTAATTGGAAGGATGTTCATCAGTACAAAGAACAGCTTATTCTTAGAATTCTGCACATACCTACTCTTTAAATGCTTTTAAATCGACTTTTATAAATTGTTCAGAATCATCTAACTCCAATGATTCTCTCTCGATCTTTTTACTTTTTTAAAATTTTTCTTTCAAATCCAGTCTTTAAACAAAGGTAACTCTTTGCTTCACCAGTCAGTCTTTTCTTTTGCTTACACCCATCTTTAGGTGAGCTCTTCTATTGATTATCGGTTTTTTGTTCGTTTCTTTTAACTGAAAAGTCGGAAATCAGCACTTATAGGAAAGAATCAAGCACATCAGGATTTACAAAACCATAAAAAATGTGGATGAAAGGGACTCAGCAACGTTGAATTCGATATTATACAGAACTTATTATTCTAAGTCTATCGATTTCAAGAATAATACAAGGTGTCCAGTAAAAAAAAACAAAAAAAAAAACAAAAAAAAAAACAAACAAACAGGGGTTAAATTCAGAAAGACATGAGAAAACTGGGGACGACTGATGTGATTCAGGAAGCAGGTCTGCACATTTCGTCGATCGCCACATCGGATGTTCTTCTTTAAAAAGTACGATAACGTCTAAAATTGAAAGTGAGTTGACAGAACGAAAGACGAAAGTTGTCTGCAAATAACCTTTAAATGACGAGTCACAAGATCGATCAGCAATTAATCAATCATAAAAGAATTAATCAGAGTTAAGTAAATACGCGAATGATTATTCAAGGTCATGAATATTCATAAAATTTATTCAAGGTGATTCAAAGTCAGTTATTCCTGAAAGATAAAACAGTGATAATAAATTTGTTACTTTTTTACTGGGTACCGTCTATAAGAAGGAACTATCTTATACTTAAATTTGATAAAAGAAAGAAGCGCACACATACAAACACACAGACAAGGGGCACATATAGAAACAAAAAAAAAAACAAAACCTGAGGAGAGTTATGATCGCTCTCATTGAGAAATGATGTGGCATAAAACAAAAAACTAAAAATTATATCCATGTAAGACAATGATCCATCACATTCTGAAAATCAGTCTGCTACTCACCTTGTCAAATAAGATTTCAAAGACACCAAATTACTGAAAAGACCCCCACCAAATTCTACAGATATTAATCCAATAGAAAACATGTGGTTCAACATTAAATTAGCTGCATATGAGAATGGAAAACAATATGGAAGGAAAGAAGATCTCTGGGAAGTAATAAAAACGGTTGCTGATTATGTTAAAGTGAGAACCGTAGAAAAATTAAGACAGAATAAAAGACAATTGATGGTTTTAGAACATGAAAGAGTTCCTATTCAAATATAAAATAAGAGAATAATATTTAATAATGTTTTTTCTTTTTCCCATATTCTTTCACATTCAGTAACCGTTTACGTCTCAGTGGCTTTATTGCCTTGCTTCAGGGGTGAAATTATTAAAAACAAGACTTGCTTCAGGGTTGAAATTATTAAAAACAAGACTAATTTATTTCGGTACTAGCAGCATGGCCCGGCGTTGCCCGTGCTTGATTCAAAAATCGTACGACTCATACAGCAAACGCTATCACTTGACTTAAAATATATTTGCCCTTCCTTGCCTTTAAACGAGTTCCCTTTGCCGTGCTGATGTTGCTACATGCCTTACTTCTTGCCTATCTCACACTGCGAATTTTTCTAAGCTCTATACTAAACATTAAATCTGTTACGAAAAAAGAACTAAACAAAATGAACACAAAACGATCAGCTTTAAAAAAAAGTAATCGTAATTGGAAAAACAGAATGAAAAAAAGAATGTTAACAACAAATACTTTTTCACAGACAACCCAGTTCTGCGGAATCAGAATCAACGTTGAGTTTAAGCAAACGAATGAGCCAATTGGAGTCATGCAGATTTAAATTTTTCCCACTTGTGACGAATACAGCTATCGATTTTTCTGCATGCTAGCATGCTAGTTAACATTCGTGTCAGTCAGCTGTTGGTTCTCACGCTGGCCAATAGAATCTTCCTGCCTATTCGTGGCAAAAAACATGAAAAACATGAAAACATGCCATAGAAGCATGAAAAAATCGATTATTTCCACTATCGATGAGAGTTGGGAAATGCAATGTCGGTGTTGGCCTTCCCGCTAACTTGGAGCATGTGCATGTAAATTTTGGTGTAAATCCGTCGAAAATTGCGGCCGTGCATTCGTTACACGCACACACACACACACACATCCTGCCTTTTATAGATAGATATTTTAATCAAATATTTGCATAAATATAATCTTCACCACCAAAACATGCTTTTTGTTTGGTTTAGTTTTGTTTTACAGTGAGGTTCGCTCAGTACAAATCCCGGGGGCCACTAGAGGTAGATGGTCACATTAAGAGGCAATTTATATGGATAGGGTGAGAAGATAGCGGTTAAATGTAGACTTGAACAGGTTAACATCCCCATGGGCGTCTGTTCGCGGGAAACAGCTGTTCGAGTGACACTGACTTCTCACCAATGGAATACGGAGGGAATGTGGGTGGTTTCTTACAATGCGGATAGCATGACGGCTATTAGCCGTGAAGGTTAGGAGTGGCAGATCCAATGAATGTAGTTTCTATAGAAGTAGTGATAGAAAAGTGAGCATCCCACCTGTTAGAGAGAGAGGTTGACGGGTGGAAAGTAATTTGCCACCCACAATGACTCGGGAACGCTTTTGAACTTTATCGATACTGGAAGGTGAGGACCGGACAGCTCCCGCCCAAATATGTTATGATGAATATTTTAAAAACCTCAGAGTAGATGCGATATGATGAAATGCACCCAATATTATATATTGATATATATCATATTGGGTAGCATACCTTAAACATATTGCCTACATCGGCAACGTTATTGTATAGACATTCACTTACCTAATAAAATATAAAATAAAATATATATGTTTACTATATGTTTGCATTTTCTCAGTGATAACAAGTCGATCATCTCGTGAAAAATGTTATGGCGTAACAAATATATCGACTTTTTTAGTCACCTAACGGCCAAAAAAATTGGTATGTAACATAGTAGATTTTGTGGAGACGTGATATTAGTAATATTGTCAAGAACTATGAATGATCTTTCCGTTGCCTTCTCCACTGTGATTTTATTGAGTCACCGCCTCTAGTTAGCTGGCCGTTGACTCATCAACAGTTCAACCGCCATTTGGTAAGATCTTATTTTTCGTTCTACAGGGTTGCTAACCACCCGCCTCATACACCATACACTAACAAGTAAGCTCTAAGTGTTTTTGAGTATATAATGAATCTTATATGTCTATTACTGTTAGCAAAATTATATATCGATGGATCTTTCATTGCTTTTATCTTCATGTATTTGGAATCTACCTCGTTACAGTAAGATCAGTTTCAGGTTTTAGAAGAACGTGTCTCTGCTTATAATAAATAACATCAATACACTTGTTACACAATAGCATTGCTCTCTAGAAGATTGAGCAAAGTGCAATGCGCAAACATAACACAGCGTCTCTGCTAATTTTCGTGAGATTGTGTTCGATAATGAAATAGTTCTTTACGACTCTAACTCCAAAAGACGATTACAAATTCTGGAAGCATTTTAAATTAAAAGAAAGAAAATCAATATTAATAAAAAAAAAATCAATCAAGGTGCTCACGTTCTAAAATGTTTTTATACTGCAAAGTCAAATTTGCCATGTTTTATTTCTTAGTCATAACATGCGAAAACACGTTCATTTCAATTTCAAATTGACAGCAATACTAATTGAATACTGGCTATTTTGGGGCTTTGAATCCTCTTTCCTTGAAAACGACCAACGATACTGGAAAAGACATTAGCATTTAATTTTAGCAAACGAGAAACTCACCAAAAGCTCAACAGATATTCTCTGTCTGTTCTGTTTAAGAGAACGTGTTTAAATGAATAATTACTGTCTAAAATATTATATTTAATATATCTATATATACATCTATACAGATTGATTGATTTGTTGTTTTTAAGGTTTATCAACCTTTTGCAGGTCATTTAAACTCACAAAATATTTTTACATTATAAATTATTTACTAATTGAAAGCCTACTAATTAAGGCATAGTATGTGAGAATAAAATATTGATTCGTTTCCAGTTATATTTGCGCGTAAGTGAATATAACGAACACGTTAAATATATATATATATATATATATAT
>OZ010591.1:61504302-61586802 GCA_963932145.1 Acanthosepion lycidas
GCCACCAGTAATGAAAGATGAGAAAGATATTTCATCATTCTAAAATATGATTATAAAAGCGAGCCTTCCACTCCAAGCGAAGGGAGTCAATGGAGTAGAGTCAGTAGAGTAGCAAGTAACAAAAACAGTAGTAAAATGAACACAAATGTATCACCATCGCTCCGGAAAATCGAAAACTGAAGATCTCAAACGTTAAATTCTTGGAACAAGAGAAAAAAAAAGTAAGCACAAACTTTAAAGGATAAAAAAAAGACAGTAACATGAGAACTTTTTTAACACCCACCCCAATATCTGTAATTCGCATGAAAAAAGAAAAATAAACATTCTTGATATTAATGTCAATACAATGTCTTGTTGTTGTTATCGTTGTACGTTTGATGTATTTAAATTTCTGTCATTAACATCAACCCAACATATCAACACCCTTACAATTTCTAGTTTAACTAATGTGGCGTGGATTAAAAATTCATAAGATGTACCTAAGAATGACTAAAATTTGGTTTGTATTTTCTGATGAGTTTATATGTTCTAATTGATAAAACATTGTCCACTTAGACTCCCAAGACAACGCAATACTACTTCAAATTTCAGCGTAGGGTAGTTCGTTATTTGCGACCTCTACTGGTTAATGTTTGTTGAATGAAAATCACGTAAGCATTTCGATCAAGAACAGCAATAAAAAAAAAAACTCGTCAAAAATTGATAATAATAACAAATAACAAAAAAATGATACTTGAAAGAAAAGTACATTGGAAATCACTTCAATCTTTTCGCAGTTTGAATAATGTAACGCTTTCCAAATCATATAAATGTGCTTGCTCGTCGGCCTCTAGCATTTGCCGCACTTCAACGAGCATTCATTATTTTTTTTTTTAATTTTTTGTCGATGACGAGGACGAAACACAATAGCTTAGGTATTTATTAAGGTCCGTCTCAGCGCAAATACTTTTGTTGCAAATCTGCGACAAAAACGCCTACGCGGAGGGTCATTCTTCTTTGTAATTAGCAGACACTTAATTGTCTACGCCTTCAGACATAACCGCCCTCCAACAGGGATGTCACAGGTTAACAAGAAGGGTCTTAGAGAAGCGGCATTACAAAGAATCATAGGATAACACATAATCGCGCGTGCGCACAACACACACACACACACACATACAAACACGTACACAAGTGCGCACACATACGCACATATATATATTAATTAATTTGTAAATATACAATAACAGAAGCCAACAACACTGAACTTACACACAGACACACACACAAGCAAGCATACACAGATGCATATACACACAAGCAAGCATACACAGATGCATACACACACATCACGCACACAGATAGATAGATAGATAGATAGATTGAATGAAAGAAAATGAAGTGATATATATATATATATATATATATATATATATATATATATATATATATATATATATATATATGGATACAAATATATTACAGTAAAAATAAAACTTCCACGTGACGACGCGAAAGGTGATATAAGCCAACATGCAAAACACGATACTTTTAAAATTAAACTAACAAGAAAACAGCAAAATAAAATTTCTATGAAAATTATTACTGATGTTAGACGAAAGTCCTCAGACATGGAAAATTTCATATTTCAATACCAACCGGAAATTAAAAGAAAAATAATAAACGTTGGAAAAATAAATTAAAAAAAATTAATCCAAACGGAACTGTCACTGTTTTTGAATGAAATTAGAATAAACGATAAATTACTACCCCAAATACCCTTATATTTTCCAGACGAATCCGTTACATTCATTTATGTGCTAATACCTTTAGGAAAGGTATGAATCCTCTTCTTTTCCTCCCACCAGCTATGGGTAAATAGCAGGACACACTGAATTCTATTCCTCTGGGTGGTAACCAGTTTAGGAGACGTAATTCTGAATTCAAAAACTAGATGTAGCCCTGGTATAGCACATACTATACAGCTAAGGAAAGGATCGTTTGCATTGGTTCATGATCCCGACTTCAGATGATGCTGATGATATATATATATATATATATATATATATATATATATATATATATATATATATATACGAGGGTTTAAACAGCAAGAATTCACCTGAACATTACGATGTTGTCTGCTATGTTGATGAAAAAACTACTTACTCTTTTCTTAATAGTAAGTCTGGTCGTTTCGATAAGGTCAGATTGGCAGCTAATCTCAAAAAGGATCTAGAATTTGTTGTTAACTGGGGCAAGGAATGGCTTGTTCATGTTAATGTCTCCAAAACGCAACTGCTCTCTTTTAATCATCTAAGAGAACCTTTTTTATCTTCTAACACCATGACTAATGCTAACCTCCAGGAGAGTGACTCTTTGCGCCTTCTCGAGCTAACCTTTTCTGCTGACATGCATCGGAAAGATTATATTGAATCAATTGCTATGTCTGCTGGTGCACTGTGTCGTGCCTAACAATTTTTCTAGCCAGAAAAAAACATATTTATAAGCCTACCATTCATCCATGGTTTGAATATTTCTGCTATATCTGGTCTGATGGTTCTGCTATGCATTTACAAATAAATATTACTTTCCTCTATGGTAACACGACCTTATAAATTTAAGCGCAGTAGTAGATTTTACTGTTGAAATGGCTAGATGTAACCGTAAGTTCTATACTAACAGTTTCTTCTCTCGTTCTTATCGCTTGTCGGATCTCTTTCGTCTCCTTGCTTCTCTTGACTGTTCTTCAAAACGTAATAGCAAATGTCGATTATCGTCTATTTTCTTCATTCCTGATGTTTTATTGTTTCTCTCCATAATAATGTTTTAGTTTGTTTTTTTATCCCATATTCTCTCACACTCAGTAACTCTTTGCGGATTTAATTGCTTTACTTGGGGCGGAATGATGAACAAAAACAACCACAACAAAGAACAAGTTTTTTTTTCTAAATTCCAACATAAAGATTTTCTATCAAACATTTTATTAAATCTTTCCAATTCCCGAATGACGTATTGTACATCGGGAAAAATAGTCCAAAGATCATGTTCTTATTCTTGTTATATTCAAGCAATTTCATATTCACTTTCTGTAATACTAATGCCGAACATAAAAGCGCATATAATACGCATCCCATTTGTTATAAGACCAACGCCTAACATAACCCACATCTAATACGCATCCCATCTGTTATAAGACTAACGCCTAACATAACCCACATCTAATACGCATCGCATTTGTTATAAGACCAACGCCTAACATAACCCACATCTAATACGCATCCCATCTGTTATAAGACTAACGCCTAACATAACCCACATCTAATACGCATCCCATCTGTTATAAGACCAACGCCTAACATAACCCACATCTAATACGCATCCCATCTGTTATAAGACTAACGCCTAACATAACCCACATCTAATACGCATCCCATCTGTTATAAGACTAACGCCTAACATAACCCACATCTAATACGCATCCCATCTGTTATAAGACCAACGCCTAACATAACCCACATCTAATACGCATCCCATCTGTTATAAGACCAACGCCTAACATAACCCACATCTAATACGCATCCCATCTGTTATAAGACTAACGCCTATCATAACCCACATCTAATACGCATCCCATTTGTTATAAGACTAACGCCTAACATAACCCACATCTAATACGCATCCCATCTGTTATAAGACTAACGCCTAACATAACCCACATCTAATACGCATCCCATCTGTTATAAGACCAACGCCTAACATAACCCACATCTAATACGCATCCTATTTGTTATAAGACTAACGCCTAACATAACCCACATCTAATACGCATCCCATCTGTTATAAGACTAACGCCTAACATAACCCACATCTAATACGCATCCCATCTGTTATAAGACTAACGCCTAACATAACCCACATCTAATACGCATCCCATCTGTTATAAGACTAACGCCTAACATAACCCACATCTAATACGCATCCCATCTGTTATAAGACTAACGCCTAACATAACCCACATCTAATACGCATCCCATCTGTTATAAGACTAACGCCTAACATAACCCACATCTAATACGCATCCCATCTGTTATAAGACTAACACCTAACATAACCTACATCTAATGCGTATCCAATTTTCTGTAATAATAATAATGCTGAACATAACGCGCATCTAATGCGTATCTCGTTTTCTGTAATACTAACGCAGTTGCAATAGATGCGACACAAAGCGTTTCGGTTAATTACTTATGAGATTTTCTCTCGATGATCTTCCTTCGTACAATAATTTCAATTTTCATTGCTTTTCCTAATCAGCCAAAAGCCTTTATTCCTTATTCTAATTCCTTAACCTTAATATCATTTCCCTTTTGCAATCCCAGTTGTCTCTCAGTCGAACTTCGCAATTTGACGTTCCATTTAATTTCTCAAAATCTGGATTTTATTTTAAGATCATCGGCTCACTTATTCATTTCACACCGATCTCATGCAACTGCTATCTTTTGTGCGAGTACTGCGTAATTACGCGATCGCTTTCTACCATTCGAATTTCTATATTACGTTCAAGTTCGGCAATTTGCTTCCTTCTGATAACTGGAAGAGAGAAAGGAAAAATATGTTTTGATCTCTTTCCAATGGCATCTCTTCAAGAGCATGCGAATTTCATTTATGCGTATTAGTAATTATAAAGTATGTTTCAATTTCTTCATCTATTTCTATTACTAATCCTCTGCTTGAGTATCTTTCCCTGATGGATATGAAAGAGAAGATAGCGAAGAAAAGTTTGGTCATTGAAATATTGTGATAAGTGAGTTCAGCCGAAAACTTTCTAGCACTTCGTCTTTATATATATTCGAACAAAACTTTTTGTCAATGATTTTCATTTGTCTTTCAAAATTTCGAAACATTTTCTTGGTTTTCCGTAAAAATTTAAATATAAATATTTTTTAACCAAAGTTCTATAAAGGAAAGATTGTTACCAAAATATACCCAATATATATATATATATATATATATATATATATATATGTTAAAAAGATAGATTCATTAAGAGAACTCAATGTATTGTATGCAGAGCAATACGATATAGATCTGTTAGGGGACCTTATACATAATAACATAATGGACTATTCCATACGTAATAAATACTGCGCCTCAAGAGGAAGCAGGGGGTTCAGTCCGAAGTCAGGCGACCGGCTGATCGGTTGAACTCTCTCCTTCGGGCGGGGAGGAACCCGAACGACGCTACGCCGAAGGGCGGAGTATCTTTCGGGGAGGTAAACCGACCCTGAACCCGTTTATACGGGTTCAAAGGAAATATTTTAGGCCGAGCACACGGCCTCGGAGATCCCACGTTAAACCGGCCTTGTGCCACATGATGCCCTCGTGGGGTGGGGGTGACTAAATACTGTTCAGTCTGAAGTCGGACGACCGGCTGATCTTTTGTACTTTCTGCCTTCGGGCGGTGAGGAACCCGAACGAGGCTACGCCGAAGAGCGGAGTCTCTTTCGGGAAGGTAAACCTACCCTGAACCCGTTTATACGGGTTCAAAGAGTATATTTTTGGCCCAGTCCACGGGCTCGGAGTTCCCACGTTAAACAGGCCTTGTGCCACATGATGCCCTCTTGGGCGGTGACTAGATATTGTTCAGTCTGAAGTGAAGTCCGTCAGAAGTCCGTCAGAAGTCCGTCAGGAGTCTGTCAGTCAGTCAGAGCGAGCGAGTCAGTCAGTCGAGTCAGAGGCAGTCCGAAACAGAGTCGCGTTCAGACAATTACTATTAAACCTGATTGTTCGTACTAACACTTTTTTTTACCTCTCTGTACATATTCCTGTTTGTAATATATCTGTGTTATTCCATATCCGTATTCGAGTTCTTCTTTATTGGTTCTACCTTGGACTATCACCGTGGTACAACGAACCGGACCATAACAAGATCAAAGGATAAATCTTAACACATCTCGAAAAAAACGATAATAAATTTATTTCGGTAGGTAAGATTTAATACCTGCTTCATCAGACCGGAATTACAAAATGACTTGTTTATCCAGACAATACGTTATAAAATGGATTAAAATTTTTTTTAACATATTGTCTGGATAAATTTAAATCATTTTGCAATTCCGGTCTGATGAGGCAGGTATTACAAACTTACTTGCCGAAATAAATTGCGTTAACAACATTTTATTAAAATTTGAATTACATAACGGTCTGTCTTTACTCAACGCCTGAAGATTGCATTGTGCAGGAAACTCCGAGTCGTGCTACCGGTGATGAATAATATATAGGTATTTCCATGAGATCGCTGGAAAGTGAGCATAGCATGATAAAAAACGGCCTTAAACAAAAGCAAAATTTTATCGTCAAAATGTTTATATTACTATGAAGAGGAAAGAATAAAGTATTTTTTAATTATTTTAAAAAAATTTTTTCCGTCTTTTTAGAACACTTTAACTTTTGATAAAAAAAAACAAACTTTGTTTCTCTTCGTCAACGGAAGTACTAAATAACGTAGCAAATTTTTATCCATTTTTTTTTAATGACAGACATTAATTTTGAAAATCTTGCAAAAATAGAAATAATTGTCGGATTTTAATAAAACATTCAGAAACTATTCAGGAATGATGGAAATTATAAATATGTTATTTTTTAAAGTCATGATAAATATATATATATATATATATATTAAAAAGAAGAGAAGAAAGGTGCCGTAAACGTTTTTGGTTGTAATGAGGATTTATTTAGAAAAAATATTATGCTTTGTTTTACATAATTTTACTACACGTGTTTCTGGTCTCGTGACCGTCTTCACGGTCACGAGACCAGAAAAGCGGAGATTTCCAAATATTATTAAAAATAATTAATTTTTTCTTTTGTTTTTCAATGTTAAATATTCTCGATATGAGTTATTTTCTGTGTTAGTAATCCGAATTTCTTTCTTGAATTGGCAATGAAGAGTTCTGCGCGAAGGGTCATAAAACAATTAAGGTTGGTCCAAGCGAAATGATGAATTACTTATTTTTAAAAACGGGCGAAGCAACCGGTCGCCCGTTTTTAATATGTCTAGTAATATTAAGTTTTACACTATTATTTCGATCATTAAATTTTGTACCTACAAAAATATCTTTAAATATATGAAAATCAGGTACAGTCATATTACAGATTAAGGCTAAATTAAGATCTATTGAGTATGAAATTAAATTTCTTAAACAATGAATCCGCTTCCAGGTTTGCCCCTCTTTATTCAGTTCAGAGTAAGGAGGGCTAAATTACATCCTGGGTGGAAGATTGAGTCTGTCTTTATTAAAGATTGGATTCAACATCTTTCTACTAGAAGCCTTGGTCTAAAGCGTGATTACGAGAGATTATTGTGTTCTCATATGAATTCAATTTCATTTTTTGATTGGATTAGGTTCTCTAGGTTTTGGGGTTTTGTCCATCAACGGCAGTGTGTTAAATTGTCAACTAAGCACGATGCTAAGTTGAAAAGTTTGGTTCACAAGAAATATGGAGTTACAGCGGAAGCCAATTTAAATAATATTATTAATTTGTCCTCGTATGAACTAACCGGGTTAGAATCTTTTGTTCTTTCTCACGGGTTGGACTTTTGTATTCCACCCTCTATGCCTGACAAGGAGAAGATTTTTTCAGAGTTCGAGGTTTTCTATGCTCAGTTGGCAAGACTGTCTGCTACTTCTGTTGACGCGGTTTGCAATTTGAAAGAACAGTTGAATAATTTCGCGCACACCTTTTCCAGTTCCTCTATTGCAACTGCTGAATCCAAATGGAAAGCAGAATATCAGCGAGTTGTTAATTCTCTGAGGAATAATTATGACTTGATAATTTCGAGACCAGATAAAGGTGCTGGAGTAGTTATTTTAGATCGAGCAGATTATATAGCCAAAATGTCTTCGATCTTGGAAGATTCTTCAAAATTTACTAAACTTGGATCTGCTGATACCTGTAATGGAACTACTTCAGTTGAAGCAAAATTTCAAAAATCACTTCCGAAGTGGGTAAAGTTTGGGCTACTTCCACAAGAAATTGACAACGAAATCCGTCCTTCCGGTTCGATTCGTCCTCGTCCGTATGGTCTCCCAATATCCATATGGAAGGTGTACCATTACGACCAATTTTATCTATGATTGGTTCAGACCAACACAAGGTAGCCCAATGGCTCTCCACACTTTTGGAACCTGTGTTGCAGTGCTTGGGTGGATTTTGTATAAAGGATTCCTTTTCCTTTGTCGACCGCATTCAAAATTTGTCTTCTTCTGGCAAGTTCATGTGCTCTTTTGATGTTTGTTCTCTGTATACTTGTGTCCCTCTTATGGAAACCATTGATATTTGCTGTGATTCTCTTTATCGCAGTCCATTGACTCCACCTAGCATTACAGAGTCAGTATTTTGTTAATTGATGAAATTTGCCACGTCCTCTGTCGAATTTAGTTTCAACAACACTATGTACCGACAGATTGACGGAGTTGCTATGGGTTCCCCTTTGGGTCCGGCACTTGCCAACATATTTGTTGGCTTTCACGGAGAAAAGATACGAAAGAGTCCACTTTGTCCTCAAATGTATTGCCGGTATGCTGATGATACCCTTTGTTTATTCAACAGCGAAGTTGAGGCTGATCAGTTTCTTTCGTTTTTAAATGATATCCATCCAGCACTGAGGTTCACTGTTGAGAAGGAATCCAATCTTCAATTGGCTTTTTTGGATGTATTAGTACATCGTACATCAACAAGTTTTCTTGTTTATAGAAAACCAACTTTCGCAGGGTTGTATACGCGTTGGGACTCTTTTGTCAAGATTAACATTATTAAAACCCTCCTACATAGAGCCTTAAAGATCTGCTTGGAGCCCTTCTTGAACGGTGAAATCGACTTTGTTAAGGATACCCTATGTAGTTTAGGTTATCCTCTTGATACTGTTAATTCAGTAATCCGCAATAACGTTGAAGCGTTCAGAAGTATCAAGCTCTACACTGTCAAAAAATGTCCAGTTTATCTCAGATTACCCTAGATTGGTACCAAATGTGAAAAAATAGCTAAACAAATTTCATCCAATGTTCGTCGTTGTGTTTTCTCTGCCGAGGTTCAGATTATTTTTCAAAATCGGCCTATGTTTCGTTCTGCGTGTAAAGACGTTCTCTCTCCCCATCAAATTAATTCAATTATTTATAAATACGTTTGTAGTTGCATAGGGAGAACAACTCAAAGCTTAGACATGAGAATAAAACAACACGTTCCTACAAAAATTAGAAATTATACTCGTCCTGAACACCTATGGTTCCGCCATATGCGAACACCTATTAAAGAACAAAGATTGTGCAGCCAAATTTAGTGTTGACTGGTTCAGTCTGAAGTCGGACGTCCGGCTGACCGGCTGACCGGCTGATCGGTTGATCGGTTGAACTCTCTGCCTTCGGGCAGGGAGGAACCCGAAGGAGTCTACGCCGAAGGTCGGAGTCTCTTTCGAGGCGGTAAACCGACCCTGAACCCGTTTATACGGGTTCAAAGGGCATATTTTTGGCCGAGCCCACGGGCTCGGAGATCCCACGTTAAACCGGCCTTGTGCCACATGATGCCCTCGTGGGGGGGATGACTAAATACTAGTGTTGACTGGTTCACCGTGTTGTCCCGGTCACACTCTCTATTTCATCCTAAGGTTCTGGAGGCACTTTACATCGGGTCCCTTAAGTCTTCTTTGTGTAAACAACGTGAGTTTTTGTTGGAGCTCGCTGTTATTTGTCTCTAGTTCCTTTTGCTAATTTTTTTTTCCACAACTTCCTTTTATTGTACATTTTTCTGTGTTTAATTTTAAATTAAATCTCCCGTCGAAGCCTGAAGAGCGGGAGCGAAACCGGTAGTTTCGCCCTTTTTTAATATGTCTAGTAATATTGTTTTACACTTTTATTTCAATCATATATATATATATATATATATATATATATATATATATATAGAGAGAGAGAGAGAGAGAGAGAGAGAAGTAGAAGAAGAAGTAGAAGAAGATAGGGAAAGGGAAAGACAGATGGACTCTGTCAATCTTATGCCTAATACAGACACAGGTTAGTCAGTAAGCCGAAAGAAAATGATACATAATGAACAAGTACTTTATTTAAAGTCAGAAATCTCGAAACACTTGTCTTTCATTGTTGGAGTTTTACCCGATTTAATAGATGACCTCATTGAAGTTATGTATTGTTGTTTAAACCCAGACAAAAAGGACCAGTCACACAAGAAAATAATGACTACGACAGTCGGCTTACTTTCTCGTTATATCTCAAAAACTAATAAGCATGCACTGCGCTACAAGTCTTTATTGCTTCTAAAGAAAATTATCATATCCAACTTAGTTTGGAGGCTGGATGGATAGTAAAAGCCATTTGATTATCTGCAATATCTAATACTTGGTGTCTAAATCAGTTGTAGTGATCGACGATACATCCTCTTGGATCCAGTGCAGTGGTTCGCGGGATGAAGTTGTTCAAATAGAACTTACTTCTCACTGGTAGAATACGGAGGTAATGTGGGTGGTTTGCTTACAATGTAAGTGGTATGGCGGATCCTAGCCGTGAAGGTTAGAACTGCCGGAACCAAGTAATGTAGTTCGTCTGAGCAGTTTCCATGGATATAGCGATAGAGCAGCGAATGACTTGCCACATCCCGCTTGTGTGTGTGTGTGTGTGTGTGTGTGTGTGTGTGTGTGTGTGTGTGTGTGTGTGAAAGACAGAGAGAGAGTTTGGAGGGTGGAAAATAATTTTTTACCTACAAGGACTCGGAGACACTTTTGAACTCTATCAAATGTGCAAAGTGAAACCTGTGCAGCTCCCGACAAAATATGATCACAGTACCCTATTTTCAGCCTGATCTGGTTCTTCTTAGCATGAAGACTCCTTAAAATGATAACAATTTCTATTGCTCATAATATACGAATATAAGTTCGGCTATAATGCCACAAAATCTCTATGCTTTTGACAGGAGTCTTTTTATTTATAATGGCTCCTCTCAGATGAAATCAATAAACGATTTATCAATGAAAGGTAAATTTTAGTATTTGTAAATTTGTTTGCAGATTATCACAATCTATGTTTCATAATGAAGAAAAACAAGTTTCGTCTGAATGTTTTGCGATAAGGTCCGTTTTCTCAGATCAGTAATTAAAATGACTTCGATTAAATGAAGCCTTCATTTCTTTAAAAAGAAAATACTTAATTAAATCTTACAGACGAGTACTACAGATTCACAATGAACTTCACTAAATAACAAAACCCATATCACTTGAAGACTTCCAACAACGGCAACAACTAAAATGCTTAGCACATGTAACTAAAAGGGACAATAATAACTTTTTTTTTTAATAATCTCACTCCCAAGGAAGTCAATAAAACCACTAAGTTGCAAGGGGTTACAAAGTGTGAGAGAATATGAGAAAACAAACATTATTAATGAGATAAAAAAACATCATTATAAAATAGAGAGATCAATAAAAGAAAAAGAATCAAAGAAACAATAGATAACGACTGACTGTATTTTCATTTTTGAATATCAAAGTTGATTGGAAAGCAATAAACCTGAAGATAAGCGAGAAGTGCAAGATAAAAATAACAAAAAAAATCTCTTAGCATAGAGCTTATGATTGTATCTAGCCATTTCAAGAGTAACATTATGAAACCTATCTAATACTGGGCTTAAATTCATTCGTACCATAAAGGAAAGTAATATTTATTTTACATAATATGTCACAAGACAAAAGTGGGGATAGTGGAAGACTTGTCTCAAATCTGTCTTATCTTAAACTTAGCAACAATTACTGATCCAAATATACCACTGTATTCCTTACACCAAAACAACACATTCTTAATTATCATTCTTACTACAGCCACCATAATGCTTCAAAGTCTCTATATAGTCCTAACTAGTTCCCATGTGTACAATTTGACTGGGGCCAGGAATAAAATAACAGCATTTAAAAATGAATATTTAATATTTACAATGAATACAATACCATAGAGGAAATTTCACCAGAAGAATTACCACGAAAATATTTATAGAAAAGCTACATTACGAAGGTGGGAAGGTGACTGAAGCCAAGACGCCAGGTCAGGACCAATAACATTGCAGATTCTTCTTTGTATTTGATCAAGAATATCTAAATATATAGCAGAAGTGCCAGATCAGATATGATTGCAATATTCAATGCGTGGATGAATGGTAGACTTATAAATGTGTCAGAACTATACAGAAATGTTTTCAGAAATTTTGTTCGGGAGATGTGAGCCTTGAACCAAGGGGAAAACTTAATTCATTCATAAAAAATGCCAGATTGAAAGAATGCATTGGTTACACATCATCCGAACAAAAACAATCAACAAACTTTCAGATGAAACCTAACGTAAAACAGCAACAGCCAATTTACTAGAATAGATAGGGTCCATTGGCATGCCCTCACACTTCACTGTCCACCATTCAAAAGTTGCACAGCTTTGGTAATGAGATTTTCGAGCATCCACCTTATCCACCCCCTACCATCTCTCCCACAGATTTAGAAACTGAGTTTTTCATATGCAATAGATTATCTTATACTGAAGAAGTAGTCGAAGCATTTGAACAGATTATTAAGGCAAAAGTTGAAGAGTTGATTGGAACAGTTAACCCTCACAGTACATTTTGAGGACATGAGAAGTAAGGAAAGGTAGCGAGTCATCTACCTGACGAAAACCATAGAACAAGACAGATACTGTTTTCATTAAATAAAAGTACATTTTGATTAAATGAAAACGTTTTGTGTGTGTGTGTGTGTGTGTGTGTGTGTGTGTGTGTGTGTGTGTGTGTGTGTGTGTGTAGGTAGGTTTGGCGGGGTCATTCATCAAAATACGTCATTTCATATGGGACAGCCTAAGAGTTGACAATTGTGAATAGTTTTTGAGTCTCTAATTTTCACATAAATGCATTGTTTTCAATGTCTAAGCTCTTTCTTATTTGTGTTTTTCTCAGGATGCAATCTTAATGTGCCAAGGTTCGTAACCCTTTGTTGCTTCAAAGGCGATAATTCAGATAATTCGGCGTCTGTTTGCTAATCCACTTCGCTTTATCAAATATGTTCTCAGTTGGGGCTTCGGTGACCTATTCAGGTTAATAAAAGTTTAGCAGCAGGTGGGCGTCTCCTTTACTCTATTGTTCAAAGAATTACCTCCCCTGTTTCACTCACCCAACCCTACTGTCGCAATCTCACCTCTTATTTTTAACACGTTGAAAATAGGGTCAAACTAACACGGTTTTATGTCATTCAGTCTGGAGAGGAGAGCTGTTTAAGATGCAAATAATCATTAAACAGCTTGATTCCAATAAATAACACAAAGAGGAAAAAGTGACAATTCTCTATAATTATTCTCTTTCTTTTTATGCCGCGTCCCCTCAGGACGTAGATGATCATGGCTCTTCACAATTTCCTGTCCCTTGCAGCTGTAAATAAATTCTGCGTTTTCGTTATTTCTAAACCCTGTTCTGTCATCCATTTAATCAAGCTCGTCAAGTATGTTATGCGTTGTTTTCCTCTGTCCCTCTTGCTATCAATCCGTCCTGTGAGTAACAGATTTTCCAAGCCCTCTTTCCTTTTTGTTTCCATTTTCTCTCAACTTTGTCGTTGCTCACATGTTCGGTCTACGGCATTCTCAGCATCAGCATTTGTGTTTATTCACGTTTCTTCTTCATCTTTGAGGAAATTGTCCACCATTCACTGCCATATATCACGTAACAGTTCAGTACTCCTGTCGTTGTTTCTAACGAGGTTATTTCTATCTCTGATTACTCTGCTTAGCTTCTGGAATGCATTTTTGGTTATTCCAGTGCGTCTTCGGATCTCAGTGTCGCACTTTCCGTCGTTAGAACACTTCTCAGATATTAAATTTTTTGCAGTTCTTATATATATCTTCGAGACCAAATAGAAAAAAGTCTTCTTTTTTTTCTTCATATGCTGTATTTACGAAGCCTGGTAAAAGTTCTTTCAGAACATGGGCGATCATAACACTCCGCATACCACCAAAAATGAACAGCATCCAACGTACCTTACTACCTGGCAAAAATAATATGAGCATTTACATGTGGGGACAGAAATATAAAGGAGGAAGATGAGAAAATTGCCACTGTCTACCATTACGTCAATGGTTTATCAGAAAAGATTAAAAAAACATGACAATATTCAGAATTAGTTCTACTCTACGGAGAAAAACCCAACACGGGGAGAACATGAGAACATCGGAAAACATGAGAACATCGGGAACCGTAGGTGAGACAATGAAATCGGGCATGGCTGATCATGTATGGAGAGAAGATGTAGTCATCAGCTCCTGTGGGATGAAATAGAAGTACTGGACAATGAAAACCAGGAAGAGAATCAACGCATATGCTAGCCTATGAGGACCTCCTTAGTAGGCCTGGCATAGAAATAAATACAATATCAGAGCCTCTAATAGAGAAAGAAAGACAAATGGCAGCAAGTCTTTAACAACAGCAGAAGCAGTCAAAACATGACAGGTGACAGCAGCTAGGTTAGATTTAAGACCCCTAGTTCACTATGGAAAAATAGTCTAGATTAAAGCGTTGGTTCGTGAATTTGGTGATAGAGTATTTGGGAGTTCAATCCGTTGGTTGGGCAGTGTGTACTTGGACTCGGTGAAAATGGGCGAGCAATAACTGAACAGTACTACAAGTAATAGTAAGAAAAACTAGACAATATCTCTAGATATGAGCAGTCGAATGAGAACAGGCTAAATCCGTAGAATAAATAAAGAGTTCAATAAAGAATTCACTGTAGGTTGCCAAGAATAATATACACCTGCTTAAGGCCGAAACGCTGTGATAACAGCAACAAAAATGTGGACTATAGTGTGAATGTAAATTGTGTAAATACTGCAAACTCCTCACCCCAGACATTCAGAGAGAAACCCCTGTCATCTGATGCCCTATTTTATTATACTTTATCGTCCTTTTGTCATTCATCATGTTTCACTAGTATGTCCTGTGAGTGTTCAATTCTTTAGACCCTCTTTCTTCATTGTGTATCCCAGAAATCTCTGTTGCCTCTGATTGTAATTATCCTTGTTGTTGATTATTCGAGTGTGCAGCCATCGAAACGTAAAAAGAAAGCAAAAAAAAAACAGTAGTGAATTAGTTTACACAGAACAATACCTTGTCTGTAAATATTCATATGGAAATAATCATGATAACAACATCATCAAAGGTAGACCAGAGTGTGCACCTGCCAAAATATCGTTAAGAAAGAAATGAAAGCCAAAATAATTAGTCTGAAGGAAGCAATGTAAGGTAATCGTAACGACAATGGTTAGATTAACCGTTTCCATACAGGAAACATTCGATAATCATTGTCCGAATAGTCAGTATTATTATCAGTTGAAATAAAATGTTTCTTCAAAAGTCTTTCAAGAAAATGGACTTCTCAATTCTACTAACTTTAATTTCTCTTTCTTGATATGTGACATCCATTTTACTCATTGTTGCTGTTGGACGTCTTCAAGTGATGTAGATTTTTGTGACTTGGTAAAGCTCTTTTTGATTCAGATGTGACTTATGGGATTGTATCAATCATTACTATCATTATTTAAAGACATGTTTTGATATTGATGGAACTTGTGTAGAAAAATAACAGCTTCCACTTAAAAATGATTGCTTTTAATTCCATTTTTTCTACATACTCTTTGGTTCATTTGTGTGTGTGCGTGTGTATAGCAATGGTAGTGGTGATTTTCGAAGCATAGCTTAGATGTGGCACAATGATGAAAGTATGGGGCACTCAGTGAGGATCAAACTCACTATTCAGTCGCAATTGATCTAGTGAAACAAGCCTGCTAACCATTACACCACGTTGAAGTGCCCATATCAATGGTAATGGTGAGATTAACCGTTTCCATACACAAAACATTTAATATTCATTGACCAAACAGTATTACTATCAGTTGAAATAAATTGTTTCTTCAAACTGTCTTTCACGAAAATGGACTTATCAATTCCACTAGCTTTTATTGCTCTTTCTTGTACTGATGGGAGTTTCCTTTCTAACTTTTCATTTAGTTCAGAATGTCAACGTCTTTATTATACCGTTATTATTCCTTCTAGTTTCATGTGCTATCTATTTTAGTTATTTTTACTGATGGAATTCTTCAAATTAAATTAATATTAATTAATATACAATAATTTAAGTATATGGCAAACAGGAGTAACTTGTGGGATTTTATCAAGCTTCCTTCCTAACCTTTTGTTTAATTTAGTGTGAAGTATCAACGTCTTGATTATATTATTGTTATGGTAATTTACCTACTAACATGGACTCTCCCAGCTATAAATAGGAGCAGGTACTGCCTTTTGGGGAGTGAAGATCCCAGCAGTGAGCTCTGTTAGTCAGACCGAACATTCTTGCTGTAACACTCGTTTCTATTACTGTTTTCTGTTAATATATTTGTTTAACTCAATTCCTCTCTTGTGTCTTTAATTCTGACCCTAACAAGTCCACAACAATTATATATCTTACACATTCATAAGTCGACCATTCTTCCATGCATTTAATATTTCTATGATAGCCGGTTTGGTGCTTCCGCTATGTATTTAGAGATTCTTGATAAAATCCAAAGAAGAACTTGAAATATTATCGGTCATGATCTGATATCTCGGATTTACTCACTTCCGCGCCACCGTAATGTAGATTCCCTGTGCTTTTCAATCTTCATGGTAATTGTTCTGATGAGCTTCCCTCTTTGGTACCTTGATTTTATAAATTTAAGCCCAGTACTAGATTGGCAGCTAGGTCTCAATGGCTAGATGTAACCGTAAGTTCTATGCTAACAGTTTCTTCTCTGGAACTTCTTGCTTGTGGAACTCTCTTATGGTTTCTTGATTTCTAGTCAATTTTGATCTTCAAAAATTTTAAATGTAATGTCAATCGTTATCTTCTGTTTTCTTAATTCCTGTTCTTTTATTGTTTTCTCTCGTTTATGATGATGTCTTTTTTGTCATATTCTTTCATACTCATTAATCTCTTGCGTCTTAGTGGCTTTATTACATTTCTTGGGGTGAAATGATTAAATAAATTATTACATGTCCTAACCATTTTAGTTGTTTCTGATGTTGGAAGTCTTCAAGTAATGTGGGTTTTGTTAAGTAAAGTTCTTTGTGAATCTGTAGTACTCGTCTATAAGATTTAATTTAGGAGTTGTAATATCAAATGTATTATCTTAATTAACTGTTCTTTAAATACATCATAATAGGTGATGAAAAATTCGTTACATACTATAGTGAATTTACAAGAATAAATTTCGAAACCGACTCTAAAAATTGAGCTCCACTGTGCGTGTACCGCAATTGTGGGGGGTATTATTAGTTTAGACTTTTTAAAACGCAATGAAACACTAAATGCACATTTATACGTCCAGCAGCTGCAACCTGTTCGAAAAGCGTTTTGTCTCATCAATTTGAAAAATGTTGCTTTCCATGACAACGCAAGGTCACTTTCAGCAAAAATAACCCAGGAAAAAACTGAAACTTGGTTGGTCTGTTTTACCCCAACTGCCATTTTCCCTTAACCGTTCACCAACCGGTTATTAACATTTTGGATTGCTGCAGAATGCTTTGATGGGGAGAAAATTCTTTAAATAAAACCTGATTCAAGACATCATCGAATTTTTTTTATATCAAAGCCTACAGAATTTTGCTCCAAAGTTATCAAATAACTGCCTGATAAGTGTCAACAATTCATTGCAAATAATGGCGATTATATATAACTGAATAAAATGCAATTGTACTTTATTTTTTAAAGAAAAAAGTGGCCTTCCAAAAAGCTAAGCAAAGTATCATGAAACAGAAAAGTTTCGTTAGAAACAAAGAAGAGATTATTGAACTGTTTCGTAATAGCAGTCCTCCTATATTGCAGTGAATGCGGGATAATCTCCTCACAGATGAAGGAGAGACATGAAGCAACAGAAATGTGGTTCTACAGAAGGTTGCTGAGCATGCCATGGACCAAATATGAGCAATATCGAAGTTCTAGAGACAATAGAAAGAAAAAGGATACTTATACTAAACATCAAGAAACATCAAGTAGAAATTTCTAGGGCACATAATGAGGAAAAAGGGATTGGAAAATTCGATTATCACAGATTATATTGGATACAAGAGAGATAGATGAAAACAATGCATAACCTACCTAGAGAGCTTGAGTAACTCGATGGTGGAGCAAGGTTTGAGAGAGATTTTAAAAAAAGACGAAATTTATTACGCACTACAGAGACAGGAAATTGTGGAGAGTCATTATCGCCATCGTCCTGAATGGACACGACACGTAGAAGAAGAATATATTTGGTTCTGGACCTTCGATAAAGAGACTGTATAACTACACCAAACAGAATAAGGAAAATGTCATTAATATCAGTCAAAAACCGAATGAGAAAAAATACGGGGGCTAAAGGAGAAAAAGGAAATCTGAAAATATTAGGTTGTTGCAAAAATAATGTCGTTTTTTGACATAAAAACATATGTGAGAAAACGATATTATTTTTGCACCAACCTAATAGAAACCAAAAAATATGAAGCGACAAATAACTCCAGAGACATTTCAAAAGAGAATGAAACAAGGACGTGCTTACGCAAAGAATATTCTAAATAGAGGAACTGAATCACTGTTAATGGCGGTTCAGTGCAATGTTATAAGAAACAACGATAGGTTGATTGAAAAATAACTCCCTATTTTATGTATGAGTGGCCAGCCGGGAGTCCTGACTTAACACACTGTGACTTGACTTGCTTTGGCAATTAGTTGGAGATTCGTCTCCAGCTCGGCAGAGAGGAATCCAGACGAGGCAATGCCGAAGGGCAGAATCTCGTCTGGGGTGGTAGACAGCTACCCGACCCCGTGTGTACGGGGTCTACCGGGTATTTTTGCTCGAGCCTACGGGCTCGGTTTTTTCCCCCCGCATTAAAAAGCGACCTTGTGCCACATCCTGGCTCGCGGGGAGGTAAGGCAAATAATCGTAACATACTGTGACTTTTTTTCTTTGGCGTTGGTTAAAGAAGCATGTCTACTATACCAAACCAAAGACTTTGGAAGAATTTCAAGTAGTTATGTCTTCCATCCCACAAGAGTTCCTGGTGAAATCAGTTGACGTGATTCCGGGATGGCTCGAGAAACTGCTAGCGAAATCTGGTGCACATATCGAATTTTAAATAAAACCTCACGCTCTTCTCATATCCATTTCTTGTAAAAAGTATAGTTAATAAATGAATTATAAGTATTTTAAATAACCCGGTATATAAAGACCCAGACTATAATCTACATTTGTTATACTTTTTCGTTTTACAAAGAACCATAGCAAATGTAGATTATGCAGACACAAAGGTAAGATAATAGGCTACATAATAAGCGATTTTAGCAAGATGGCTTAGTTCAGAAGTAAATATGACTGTTTGAGAAAGCGGATCAACTGGGAACTATGCAAACAAAGCAAACAATACCTGTCTTAAAGAATGAGAAACTTCGGAATATTTATGGTCAAATATATCACTTAGTTCTGGACAGTTGACATAAATTTAATTATCGGGAGCAAAGCGAAAGAGTTTTCTCAGATTTGGGATCTTGCTTTTCCCACAGACCATATAAAATATTAGTGGAGGAACCGTGGAGCTTTCGGTTAGGATTTAGGAATCGGAGGGACGAGTTCGAATTCTATTCGTGTCCTTTGGATTCACTTACGTGATAATACCCTTGGGAAAGTCATGATTCTACCTCTTCCCCCCAGCTATGGGTAAATAGCGGGACAAATTTGACCCTTTACAATTGGGTGGCAAGGAGAAGGAAAACTCTGAATTCAAAACCGTACGTTCCTTTGGCGAAGCACATACGATGTAGCCAACGAAAGGGTGGTATAGTTCCTAATAATACTATGATCCTGACTGATAGATGCTATACATATGAGAAATGGACTTTGCCACTCGTATTACAACTGTTCGGTGCAGTTAGAAAGAGGGTAGATACTTGTAAATGTATTTAGGGCAAAGAGATCATAATGTTAAACCATATAAAATAGAAAATTAATTTTATTTTAGCCTACGTCTGGAACCGCTCGACTTGCACTATCCTAAAATGCGCATACATGCGTCTGGAGACCGCTTAGAAATTCAATTTCCCGCTGAAAATCCTACTATGAATTTGCACGTTATTCGGGGTGCGACTGATTCGTTTAACGGAGCCGGCCCAACCCGGGAGAATGTCGCAATAACTAAAGATCGATTTTAATGTGAATTAAGTTTAAGTATCTAATGATTTTTTTCTTTTATTTTCAGATTTCGCGGACATTTGGGCGATATTATTTTTCACACATAATTACCATGACTTAAGTAACATGATCCAATAGAGAAATAAATAAATTTTCACCAATAAAACTGAGTTATTTACTGCTGATTTTGATCCGTCTTAATGAAACACCCTTATATATAATCCGTCTTAATGAAACACCCTTACATCAGAAAATTGAAAGAAATCGAAAAAATGGATAAGTATTCTCAATAAAGGAAAGAAAAAAATGCTATATCAGATTGCCTTGTTAAAACATTGCTATTTTTCAATGTTCAATTAAGTAAATCTACATTAACTATAAAATCGATTCACAAACAAGCTCTTGTCAGCAAACTTACTCAATATACAGACGAGGCATCTGTTTTTCAAAAGTCAGAACATTTTCTAAACCGCCCACGTTGCATTTAAATAGAATTCACGTTCAAAACACCGAATGTCGCAGGTATGAGGATGATATAAATAGCACTATAATAAAATAAAAAATGCAAGTATATTCAGCCACGAAATACTTACAGGATTAATGGGTAATATCGTTTATAAGCAAACCAAAAATGAATAAACAACTAAAAACACTTTTCCAATGATAAATGATAAAACCGCGTGGGCGGTATTTATTCTCAAATATACAACAACGAGAAGGTAACCCAGAAAGAGAAGACTAAGTACTCGTAAAAGCTGCTATTATATCTATTTTATTCATATCTAGATTCTTACACTACCTATCTTCAACATTGTTTCGTTCGTCAAAACCTATCTGTTGTTCACAATATTTTAGTTGCTATAAAACTTCATTTAATTCATCAAATCAGAACAATCTCCTAGAGATATATGTAAAATTGTAAAGTAATATTTACAGAAAAAGTGATGAATGCTGGAGGGAGAAAAGGTTGAGTGATGGCGGGAGAGGAAAATGTTAAATGATGGCGGGAGAGGAAATGTTTACTGATGATGGATAAGGAAAATGTTGAATGATAATGGGACAGAAAAATGTTAAATGATTATTGAAAAATAAAATATTGAAGGAATATGTCAGAGGAAAAATTTGAATAATGATGGAAGAAAGAAATTGTTGAATGATAATGGGAGAAAATGTTAAATTATGACAGAAGAAACATTTGAATGATGAAGTGAGAGGAAAACATTGAATGATGGCTAGAGAGGGATATTTTGAATGATGAAGGGAGAGGAAAATATTGAATGATGGCTAGAGAGGGATATTTTGAATGATGAAGGGAGACGAAAATATTGAATGATGGCGAGAGAGGGATATTTTGAATGATGAAGGGAGAGGAATATATTGAATGATGGCGAGAGAGGGATATTTTGTTTGATGAAAGGGAGAGGAAAACGTTGAATGATGGCGAGAGAGGGATATTTTGAATGATGAAGGGAGAGGAATATATTGAATGATGGCGAGAGAGGGATATTTTGTTTGATGAAGGGAGAGGAAAACGTTGAATGATGGCGAGAGAGGGATATTTTGAATGATGAAGGGAGAGGAAAATATTGAATGATGTCTAGAGAGGGATATTTTGAATGATGAAGGGAGAGGAAAATATGGAATGATGAAGGGAGAGGAAAATATTGAATGATGAAGGGAGAGGAATATATTGAATGATGGCCAGAGAGGGATATTTTGAATGATGAAGAGAGAGGAAAATGTTGAATGATGGCGAGAGAGGGATATTTTGAATGATGAAGGGAGAGGAAAATATTGAATGATGAAGGGAGAGGAAAATATTGAATGATGGCGAGAGAGGGATATTTTGAATGATGAAGGGAGAGGAATATATTGAATGATGGCCAGAGAGGGATATTTTGAATGATGAAGGGAGAGGAATATATTGAATGATGGCGAGAGAGGGATATTTTGTTTGATGAAAGGAGAGGAAAACGTTGAATGATGGCGAGAGAGGGATATTTTGAATGATGAAGGGAGAGGAAAATATTGAATGATGTCTAGAGAGGGATATTTTGAATGATGAAGGGAGAGGAAAATATTGAATGATGAAGGGAGAGGAAAATATTGAATGATGAAGGGAGAGGAATATATTGAATGATGGCCAGAGAGGGATATTTTGAATGATGAAGAGAGAGGAAAATGTTGAATGATGGCGAGAGATGGATATTTTGAATGATGAAGGGAGAGGAAAATATTGAATGATGAAGGGAGAGGAAAATATTGAATGATGGCGAGAGAGGGATATTTTGAATGATGAAGGGAGAGGAAAATATTGAATGATGGCTAGAGAGGGATATTTTGAATGATGAAGGGAGAGGAAAATATTGAATGATGGCGAGAGAGGGATATTTTGAATGATGAAGTGAGAGGAAAATATTGAATGATGGCTAGAGAGGGATATTTTGAATGATGAAGGGAGAGGAAAATATTGAATGATGGCTAGAGTGGGATATTTTGAATGATGAAGGGAGAAGAAAAATATTGAATGATGGCTAGAGAGGGATATTTTGAATGATGAAGGGAGAGGAAAATATTGAATGATGGCGAGAGAAGGATATTTTGAATGATGAAGGGAGAGGAAAATATTGAATGATGGCGAGAGAAGGATATTTGAATGATGAAGGGAGAGGAAAATATTGAATGATGGCGAGAGAAGGATATTTTGAATGATGAAGGGAGAGGAAAATGTTGAATGATGGCGAGAGAAGGATATTTTGAATGATGAAGGGAGAGGAAAATATTGAATGATGGCGAGAGAGGGATATTTTGAATGATGAAGGGAGACGAAAATATTGAATGATGGCTAGAGAGGGATATTTTGAATGGTGAAGGGAGAGGAAAATATTGAATGATGGCTAGAGAGGGATATTTTGAATGATGAAGAGAGAGGAAAATATTGAATGATGGCGAGAGAGGGATATTTTGAATGATGAAGGGAGACGAAAATATTGAATGATGGCTAGAGAGGGATATTTTCAATGATGAAGGGAGACGAAAATATTGAATGATGGCTAGAGAGGGATATTTTGAATGATGAAGGGAGAGGAAAATATTGAATGATGGCGAGAGAAGGATATTTTGAATGATGAAGGGAGAGGAAAATATTGAATGATGGCGAGAGAAGGATATTTGAATGATGAAGGGAGAGGAAAATATTGAATGATGGCGAGAGAGGGATATTTTGAATGATGAAGGGAGACGAAAATATTGAATGATGGCTAGAGAGGGATATTTTGAATGGTGAAGGGAGAGGAAAATATTGAATGATGGCGAGAGAGGGATATTTTGAATGATGAAGAGAGAGGAAAATGTTGAATGATGGCGAGAGAGGGATATTTTGAATGATGAAGGGAGAGGAAAATATTGAATGATGAAGGGAGAGGAAAATATTGAATGATGGCGAGAGAGGGATATTTTGAATGATGAAGGGATAGGAATATATTGAATGATGGCCAGAGAGGGATATTTTGAATGATGAAGGGAGAGGAATATATTGAATGATGGCGAGAGAGGGATATTTTGTTTGATGAAGGGAGAGGAAAACGTTGAATGATGGCGAGAGAGGGATATTTTGAATGATGAAGGGAGAGGAAAATATTGAATGATGTCTAGAGAGGGATATTTTGAATGATGAAGGGAGAGGAAAATATTGAATGATGAAGGGAGAGGAAAATATTGAATGATGAAGGGAGAGGAATATATTGAATGATGGCCAGAGAGGGATATTTTGAATGATGAAGAGAGAGGAAAATGTTGAATGATGGCGAGAGAGGGATATTTTGAATGATGAAGGGAGAGGAAAATATTGAATGATGAAGGGAGAGGAAAATATTGAATGATGGCGAGAGAAGGATATTTTGAATGATGAAGGGAGAGGAAAATATTGAATGATGGCGAGAGAGGGATATTTTGAATGATGAAGGGAGACGAAAATATTGAATGATGGCGAGAGAGGGATATTTTGAATGATGAAGGGAGACGAAAATATTGAATGATGGCTAGAGAGGGATATTTTCAATGATGAAGGGAGACGAAAATATTGAATGATGGCTAGAGAGGGATATTTTGAATGATGAAGGGAGAGGAAAATATTGAATGATGGCGAGAGAAGGATATTTTGAATGATGAAGGGAGAGGAAAATATTGAATGATGGCGAGAGAAGGATATTTGAATGATGAAGGGAGAGGAAAATATTGAATGATGGCGAGAGAAGGATATTTTGAATGATGAAGGGAGAGGAAAATATTGAATGATGGCGAGAGAGGGATATTTTGAATGATGAAGGGAGACGAAAATATTGAATGATGGCTAGAGAGGGATATTTTGAATGGTGAAGGGAGAGGAAAATATTGAATGATGGCGAGAGAGGGATATTTTGAATGATGAAGAGAGAGGAAAATGTTGAATGATGGCGAGAGAGGGATATTTTGAATGATGAAGGGAGAGGAAAATATTGAATGATGAAGGGAGAGGAAAATATTGAATGATGGCGAGAGAGGGATATTTTGAATGATGAAGGGAGAGGAATATATTGAATGATGGACAGAGAGGGATATTTTGAATGATGAAGGGAGAGGAATATATTGAATGATGGCGAGAGAGGGATATTTTGTTTGATGAAGGGAGAGGAAAACGTTCAATGATGGCGAGAGAGGGATATTTTGAATGATGAAGGGAGAGGAAAATATTGAATGATGTCTAGAGAGGGATATTTTGAATGATGAAGGGAGAGGAAAATATTGAATGATTAAGGGAGAGGAAAATATTGAATGATGAAGGGAGAGGAATATATTGAATGATGGCCAGCGAGGGATATTTTGAATGATGAAGAGAGAGGAAAATGTTGAATGATGGCGAGAGAGGGATATTTTGAATGATGAAGGGAGAGGAAAATATTGAATGATGAAGGGAGAGGAAAATATTGAATGATGGCGAGAGAGGGATATTTTGAATGATGAAGGGAGAGGAATATATTGAATGATGGCCAGAGAGGGATATTTTGAATGATGAAGGGAGAGGAATATATTGAATGATGGCGAGAGAGGGATATTTTGTTTGATGAAGGGAGAGGAAAACGTTGAATGATGGCGAGAGAGGGATATTTTGAATGATGAAGGGAGAGGAAAATATTGAATGATGTCTAGAGAGGGATATTTTGAATGATGAAGGGAGAGGAAAATATTGAATGATGGCTAGAGAGGGATATTTTGAATGATGAAGTGAGAGGAATATATTGAATGATGGCGAGAGAAGGATATTTTGAATGATGAATGGTGAGGAATATATTGAATGATGGCGAGAGAGGGATATTTTGAATGATTAAGGGAGAGGAAAATGTTGAATGATGGCGAGAGAGGGATATTCTGAATGATGAAGTGCGAAGAAAATATTGAATGATGGCGAGAGAGGGATATTTTGAATGATGAAGTGAGAAGAAAATATTGAATGATGGCTAGAGAGGGATATTTTGAATGATGAAGGGAGAGGAAAATATTGAATGATAGCTAGAGAGGGAGATTTTGAATTATGAAGGGAGAGGAAAATATTGAATGATGGCAGGAGAAGGATATTTTGAATGATGAAGGGAGAGGAAAATGTTGAATGATGGCGAGAGAGGGATATTTTGAATGATGAATGGAGAGGAAAATATTGAATGATGAAGGGAGAGGAAAATATTGAATGATGGCGAGAGAGGGATATTTCGAATGATGAATGGAGAGGGATATATTGAATGATGGCCAGAGAGGGATATTTTGAATGATGAAGGGAGAGGAATATATTGAATGATGGCGAGAGATGGATATTTTGAATGATGAAGGGTGACGAAAATGTTGAATGATGGCGAGAGAGGGATATTTTGAATGATGAAGTGCGACGAAAATATTGAATGATGGCGAGAGAGGGATATTTTGAATGATGAAGTGAGAAGAAAATATTGAATGATGGCTAGAGAGGGATATTTTGAATGATGAAGGGAGAGGAAACTGTTGAATGATGGCTAGAGAGGGATATTTTGAATGATGAAGTGAGAGGAATATATTGAATGATGGCGAGAGAGGGATATTTTGAATGATGAAGGGAGAGGAAAATATTGAATGATGGCGATAGAGGGATATTTTGAATGATGAAGGGAGACGAAAATATTGAACGATGGCGAGAGAGCGATATTTTGAATGGTGAAGTGAGAGGAAAATATTGAATGATGGCTAGAGTGGGATATTTTGAATGATGAAGGGAGAGGAAAATATTGAATGATGGCTAGAGGGGGATATTTTGAATGATGAAGGGAGAGGAAAATGTTGAATGATGGCGAGAGAATGATATTTTTGAATGATGGCGAGAGAGGAAAATATTTAATAACGACGGGAAAAGGAACATTTTGAATGATGAAAGGAGAGGAAAATATTGAATGATGGGAGAGGAATATTTTTGAATAATGACGGTACAAAAAAAGGCTGAATGACGTTGGGAAAGGAAAATATTGAATGATGACACGAGGTAAAAATGTTGAATGATGCGAGAGAATGATATTTTTGAATGATTATGACACGTGAATGATTACGACACGTGAGAAAATAATGTAGTCTGTGTCTTTTGTGATAGAAACATTTCTTTACAGAATCTAAATATAGATCATTCTTATCGCACTGGTGTGGAATTTGAATGTGAATTAATTATATAAATTGCTTTGCTCTTGGGTTTGTTTTTCAGTTTTCAGAGACACGTTAATGCCAACTGACAGACACCACCATTTTCCCGTCAAGCTAGTAAATAAATATGAAAAACTAAAATCACACCAGATTTGCCTCATTACTGAGCGCATCATATAATCAATTAAATACAGATTTGTGTTATTTTTACCGCTAGCCAAATAGGAAGAGATGAAGAGATATTGAAAATGAAATACACGTTCGTTTGTCTTTTATGCAAAGTTATTAACGCTTCGCAAGATTACGCATTCTTTTCCTCCCTTTAGCATGCAAAACAAAGAAAGAGATGGCGCTAGGGCATAAAACAGCCTCATTATTCAGAGATTTATATGAATGGCTTTTAATAAGAATGAAAATGGAAGAAAAAGTGGGAGTCAGAGAATAAGTTGGCCTCGCTCTCATTTTTCTCTCCAGTATCACAAAATGAAAAAGAAAAACAACAGAATAAGAAATAAAATTATAAACAATCTTGTTATCTTATAAAAGAAAAAATGGGTGCATTAAGAAATACAAAGAAAAGGTGATAAGAAAACTTAATGAAGAAGATCCACAGATCCAACGACACGAACGCGCTGAAAATAGTGAAATTATTACATTTTCGTTCCGTTGACGCAAATCTTTGGGGGTTTCATCTCTCATTTTCCGGTAACGTCTCAACGTGATTCCCTTATGATCCAGGGGGGCCATATTACTAATCGCGTTATCATGCGGGAGTATAGAGAAATGCTTGTGTCACCTAATACAATGAACAATTTGCTGATCGACAATTTTGAATTAAATACACACACACACTTATATATATATATATATATATATATATATATATATATATATATATATATATATATATATATATATATATATATATATATATATATATATATATATATATATATATATACACCATTATTATTATATAATATATTCTATGTTCAAAAAGAAGAAAATTGGAAAATTATAAACAGGACTAGAACATGTAAAACTTGGGATGACCCGTGCCCTTTGTGCCTCCATGAAAAACTGCACATTATCAAGTATCTAAATAATAAAAATCTATTAAACAATAGACATGAATTAACGGTTTTTTGCCGACATCATCAAATTCACGCATTGAACAATTTAGCTTAAAAACTAACATACAATAAATTAACTTTTTAATCCATGGACCCAATAAAAAGTTTTAACACCCTACAAAAAATGATAGCCCTTTATGAAGTCGTCAAATAACAAATGTTTTTATATACACAAAACCCTTTCATAAAGTAATAAAGCAAATAAGTAATAAAACAAAAAAATAAATTAATCTTCATAGACAAGTTAACCTGACTGATTGAAAACATCTTCCATTTTAAATTTAGACACCCCCACCTTACCCTGACTTAACATCTATGAAAGTAACTCTATGTTGATACATATCATTAGCAGCTAACACCCCTACCTATTTCAAATATCCACGATGGCTGTCACCATGGGAATTTTAGATTCCGATATAAAACACTTAAATTTCAGAAACAAGTTATTCCAAAAAATTTCGCTTGAAGATGAAACAGAGCTCACTTTAACTCAATTTAATTCTAATAATTATATTGAAGTTTTCGGCTCTTGTTTTTGAAACATGAGACTTCTTATGTAGGGGTTGGAATCATATTTTTAAATAAATAATTATATATATATATATATATATATATATATATATATATATATATATATTATATGAATAAGATTTTTAACTGCCACACCGACCACTTAAATAGTATTCTTAAGACAAGGAATATTTTATTAATCAAAATGCCGGATATAAAGTATCATCTCGATAAACTTTCGTCCGACGCTTCGCCAGAAGAAAAATCGTCGGGATTAAGAAAACTACTGAAAGGAAACAAACCTCCTTGCAATAAAATTAAGGCAGGCAACGAGGAGGGGAAAGAAAACAATTAAAGTTACCCAGAACAAGACAAAGAATCCCCGAAGAGTGCCAATTTATGTTTCAACTCCATCTGCCTGCACAGAGTCGGCCGAGATGTGCTGATAACAACCGCATCCAAGATATTAAGATGGTGTTTCGTCCGAGCCATGTGCAACACAGAGAAGAAGAACGCTGACTCATAGGACGTGCAAGTGAAGGAACTCAATAAATGATCCCCGATAGCAGACTCATGCGCCTGTGAGTGACCCGACGCTAATCGAGCATGTTTACGTATACAGCCAGGCATGGGCTTCGCAATCCTCACCTCCAGCGGTTTACAGTCGGCCTCACACCGACACTTAAAACGATAAATAAGATAACTTTACGAACAGATGGGAAAGCACTCCTAGTAACAAAGATGTTCCGTACTACTACAGAATTGAAGCAGTGCATGGCAGCTGAGGAGATCTTATCAGCACGTGATTGACTATAAGAGCTATTCCAAAATAAATGAATCATAAGTATTTTAAAATGGGCCTAAAACAGGAAAATACGTGAAAAAATTGTTATGGTGGAACACACCTATTCTATAATTAATAGACTCTCTCACCTATAATAAGTAGGAGTAGTAGGGGTCAGTAGGTCGGTCGGTCAGTCAGTCGATGTCGGACGATAGTTAGTCGAATACGAAAGTATCAGCGACCACGACCAGATTGCTCTGCGTAATACCAAGTTCCTAACGTTTTGTACTTCGAACCTATTTTAGGACCGACTTAGTACAAATACAAGCCTCTACTGCGAAATCACTCCACAACAAAAATATAGAAGAATTGTCATTTAACTGATAACACTTAGACCCTATATTCATAAGGGAATCACTTTGAGATATAATTTCCGAAATTTATTAATGTCGTCCAATATAGACGATATTTTATTTATATATCATTCAACATGTAGACAGGACACTAAAGTGGACCAAAGGTTTTAATTTTATTAAACTTGAACTCTAATGTTTGTTTTGATAATAGCTTCCGGATAACCGTCAACGAGAAAGATACTTGGTAGTTTTCCTAATTTCGGCATCAAGTTTGCACTCCGAACGTATCATCAATGCACGATGAGTAAGTGTTTTGACAAGGTTAATTTTGCTAGACAGTAGCAAAAGAGTCCTAACTGAGATACAGCTCAGTAAAAGTGGGTTTCCTATATACGCTGGTGAGGAAAGAAGTAGTTCTTTCAACCAGAATGCCCAGGAAAAGTATATTATTATGCTCCACCTCCATCGTAAATTGTAAAGAGGGGCGGGAAAGACTATTTAAATGTTGAAAAAACCGGTCTGCCTCGTCATGTGATGAAAAAGATGTAAAAGTATCATCAGCACAACGGAAATAGAAGTACGGTTTAGAGACCTTATCAAACCTCTCATGAAGCCCAACAAAAATATTGGCCACGTGAGGACCCAAAGGACTACCCATCGCTAACCCATCAATCTATTGATACATTTCATTATCAAAGCTGAAGTAGACAAACTTAATAGCCATTCCCATCAGCTCGACAACGACACGCCCAGGGACTTTAAGGGGCTACGATACAAATAGTCAGCACAAATATCAATAATTTCGTCAAGAGGGACATTCATGAACAGACTACAAATATCAAAAGACACGAGAAACTCCATGTCGACAGTACATTGCAGTTTACGTATATCAGATATAAACTGGGACGAGTATGGAATACAATACGCAGAATAATACTGTAAAATAGGATCAAGAACTTCAACCAACCATTTGGCTAACTCATGCTGGTCAGAGCCCAAAGTCATTCATTTTATAACTTTCGGCAAACCATACACACTAGGACGCTAGGAGCCAACAGGTCGAATTCTTTCATATACTTACATGTTTTTATGAAAATCAAGCAATCTCTTCTGAAATTTAACTTCCGTTTTCGCGGAGTCACTAAACGATGTATCATATAATTTCTGAAATTTATTAATGTCGCCCAATATAAACGACATTTATATAATCAGAATAATTCAGAATCACAAGAGTTTGGTTATATAAATGTTGGTCCAAAATTTTAACAATCTGACCGTTTGATAGTGATTATGCTGCCAAAGGAACGTCTTAGAATCGATAGGCGAATAAAAATGTTAAAAATCAAAATGGGTTATATGTTAATTCTATCCGTGTCATTTAGTTTGTTGTTGACTCCGTCTGTACAAAGTGTTTTGAGACGCAATATCTATATATATATATAGAGAGAGAGAGAAAGAGAGAGACAGACAGACAGACAGATAGATAGATAGACAGGCACAAGGAGAGAGTTTGAGGATGACAGATAGATAGATAGATAGATAGATAGATAGATAGATAGATAGATAGATAGATAGATGTGGTGCAACTCGAAAATTTAGAGAATTTTAACATTGAGTGTGAATGAAACGCAGTACGGATTGTTAAATATACCTACCTTCAAACACACACATACGCACACACACATACACACACATACACACACACACACATATATATATATATATATATATATATATATATATATATATATATATATATATATATATTCAATAAATTAACCTTATCTGGTTAGCCGACTCAAGAGCTTCGCTTCGAAACGCTCATCAGGGCCTGATATTTGGTAAATATTATTATTATTTGTGTATATTATGTTTCCTGCTTTGTATGCTGTAGAGCCGGGTCCAAACTATGGTTCTTAGACCTTATAGGAGAATTGTCATTTAACTTATAGCACTTTTCTTAGTATATGGAATGTTCCTAGTAGGGAGATCTTCTGGGTAACTTAAATGTTGATTTTACCTGAGACACTCTTGGTAAAATTGACCATTCGTCTTCTCACGAGGCCCAGAGCTCCGATTACTATTAGTACAGTCAAAGTCTTCATTCCCTAATTCCTGTAAAATCTCTATCTCCATTATTATTATTATTATTATTATTATTATTATTATTATTATTATTATTATTAAGCCTTAATTAACTCCAGTTGTCAACAAAGCACTGTGCAAGCAAGTGGAAGCTCCATCATTGTGTGGGATGTTTTTACTTGACATGGGTTGGGTCCACTGGTCTGCCGAACACCTCATTGACCATTAGCTGTTAATGTTGCACCGCTTCGTCATCATCTGTGGTCATTCATGGACTACATGTGAACTAATATCCATGGGTTATTCCAATAGGAAAAGACACCGTGTCATTGGGCCCAAGTTGCTCCGAATTTCTTTGAGGAGCACCTTGGAATATTTCCGAGGAATAGCATGGCCATTACATTTGGCCAACATGAGCCCGACCAAGAATGGGGTGTGATAGCTGTTTACACTAAAAATCAAGTGCCAACAAATATGAAGGAGCTGCAGACAGCTAATGAAAATGGAAGCTTACGGGGAGATCATAGGTGTAGGTTCGTTAAACTAAAGAGGTGATAATCCTATTTTTGGTGTTAAAATGCACCAGCGAGACGAATGCACACTGAACAGAGAATTTGGATGTATTTTTATTGTTCCACTTGCCATCTAGCTTATGAACTGACCTATAGAACTACCCTGCATCAAAGAAAAATTCATGGATCCAGCTGTCAAAATGTAGTCTATAGATAGATTTTGGTGAGATAAGCGTGTCCATATAGCTGGTCGGAATAGAAACTGCAAGTCCCTGAAAGAATTTTAAAATTTTACCAATTATAAGCACATTTTAAGGTCATATTAAATGGGCGTTACATCTTGATTATGTTATTGTTTTCTCTACGAATTACATGTGATATCCATTTTAGTATTTGCTACTGTTGGAAATCCTCAAGTTACGTGGTATCTGTTATTCTGAGGTATTCGTCTTTTCTTCTTAGACTGTGAAAGTCCTTTCTTGGACGAGGTCTTTCCCCATATCCATGGAGAGGAATGGACCATTAGCCTAACCGCACTGGTCCAATGCGTGTTGGTATGGGAGGGATGATAAACGTTTCGGCGATCATGTCTCCTTTCGATTCATAATTGTCCAACGGTATTTGCGCGTAAGTGAATGTCACGAACCCTATTGGAATTCGAACTCGGCTCTCCGATTTCTCATTCAAGTTGTTATCCATTATACCACCCGCAAGCTGGGAATACCTGGTATTCCCATGTGGTCACCCATCTAGGTACTGACCGAACTCGACGTTCTTTGTTTCGGTGATCGAACGATAACCTGTGTTTCAATGTGATATGGCCGTAAGCCATTCTTAGGTCAATATTAAGTCATTATTAATTCATTTGTTTTTTTTTTACAGCTTATCAACCTTTTGTAGCCTATTTAAAGTCAAAGCATATTTTTTGATTGTATGAATAATTCTTTTTTGCATGTGATTACCGCATAACAATGTTTTGAAGATAAAAATGATTTTTCACATACAAGTCCTACTATTTAACCCATATATAGGGGAGAAGCGGTGGATTCATAACTTTCCTAAAGGTAATTACAACGTTTTTGAGACAACAATGACCTATTCAAATACAAGTCCTACTATTTAACCCATAGATTATGGATAAGAGTTGGATTCATACCTTTTCCAAGGATATCGGCACGTAAGTAAATGTAATAAACCCGACAGGAATTCGAAGTCTGACTTCGCAATCCGAGCCGTTATCCACTACACCACCTTCACATTCAAGCTTACAGCACCTGGTATTCCCAGGCGGTCATCCATCTAGATTCTGACTAGGCTTGACGTTGCTTAACTTCGAGGATTGGTGTTACTAGATGATATACCCGTGAGCCTAATGTTAAGCATTTCAATCGCTTATCTATCACTGAAATAGCTTAATAAATAAAAGAAAAAAAATAGTAATTTGGTTGCGAAATTCACTCATTAAAATACGTTTCTTCGATGCCATTCTTAAACCAACCATTTATTCATTGCATAGTAGATTCGCCACTCGCCCAGATGATAACGTTTTGGGACCGATTTATAGTGCAGTTTTAAGTGAAAATATTTAATCAGCACTGATAACATTTATTAATTATTGCTGTCTCCCGAGGTTGAATGTTTATTCGGCGCTGATAACCAAATATTTATTTTCTAAAATAACAGAGGAATGAGGGATAAATAGAAAGCAAATGAAAATTCGTTTTTTCGAGTAAATACACAAAACCAAAAAAAATAGAGAAATTAATGTCAACAGAAAGAATTCATATAATGTGTATATAAATAATAATAATAATAATAATAATAATAATGTTGGATAATAATAATAATAATAATAATAATAATAATGTTGGATAATAATAATAATGTTGGATAATAATAATAATAATAATAATAATAATGTTGGATAATAATAATAATAATGTTGGATAATAATAATAATAATAATAATAATAATAATAATAATAACTCATGGCTTAATTGATAGGATGTGTTAACACAGACTTGTTTGTTTTAGTGAATTAAGATGGTAATGTTAATGGTAATACAAGCCGTTTCCTTATAAGGAAACATTTAGTATTCATTGACTGAGCAGCCAGTACTGCTTTCGATTGAAATTTATAAAATATTTCTTGTAAAACAATTTTTCAAGTAAATAGGTTTTTCAAGTCTATTAGCTGTTGCTCTTTCCTGTACTGATGGGATCGGGGACGGGAGGGGGTTCCTTCCCAACTTTTTATTTGAAATAGTAAGGAATGTTAACATCTTAATTATGTTATTGTTTCCTCCACGAGTTACATGTGATATCCATTTTAGTATTTGCTGCTGATGGAAATCCTCAAGTGATGTGGTACCTGTTATTTGGTACAGTTCTTTGTTTGACATGGGTTGGGTCCACTGGTCTGCCGAACACCTCATTGACCATTAGCTGTTAATGTTGCACCGCTTCGTCATCATCTGTGGTCATTCATGGACTACATGTGAACTAATATCCATGGGTTATTCCAATAGGAAAAGACACCGTGTCATTGGGCCCAAGTTGCTCCGAATTTCTTTGAGGAGCACCTTGGAATATTTCCGAGGAATAGCATGGCCATTACATTCGGCCAAAATAGTGTAGCGCCAATCTAAAATGTTCAAAGAAGGATTATGTTTGCCAAGACTCTCAGCCTTCACTGGCTCAAAGCCTTTTTTCACCATTGATCTGAGAAAGCGGTTGTATTCAGGTGACAATTTCTGAACGGGATTGGCACTATGTATGACATCCATATGAAAGTCTCGATCTGACAAGGCTAATTAAGAAGATGAGTTTTTTGGTTGATGTTTTGGTTTTGTAGCAGTTTGCGGTATTGGGGAAAACTATCTCTGGGGCAGCCTATTCTATATTCAATTTTATTTTTGATTCTGTAGCACAAGTCCACAATGTTCAAAGAAGGATGATCTTTGCCAAGACTCTCAGACTTCACTGGCTCAAAGATTTTTTTTCGGTTGTATACAGCTGAGAGATATTTCTGAACGGGTTTGGCGCCATGCATAGCATCCATATGAAAGTCACGATTTGACGAGGCTATTTAAGAAAATGACTCGAGTTTTCAGGTTGATGTTTTCTATTTTGTGGCAACAGTAAATGTCTTGTTTAGTACCACAGGTTTCCATGTCAGTTACTTGACCATAACCAACTGGGTATGTTCGAGTAGAGATGATGCACAGTACATCTCTATTCCTGAGCGGAAATAATGAAGGACCAACATGGCCGAGTGTTGATAGGATTATTTCATTTTTTTAAGTTTGAATGTTGAGGCAACCAAGGGAACTTGGAAGATACTTAGGAATGTTTTCAATCGGAGAACAAATGGCGGACTAAAGGTATTTCTAACTGGGCCCATCAACAATGCCATGTGCTGCTTTTATGAAAAACCTGTCAGTATATCGCGTTCATTTGGCTGCGATGCATGTGCTTTGTATACTCTTACAGGATGTGTGTCATGATGTGCTTCATATATTTGTGCCCGAGTGTCATTTTCTTGATGCGCGGCTTCCTCACTCAAAAATAATAATTGAATGAAACTAATTTTAGGGAATGTACATCACGAGGCGATGTTTACTCAAGAACTAAAATCCTAAGATATTTAACAATTTGCCACAAAGGTGACTTGTATGTAATTCAACACGAATATATTTGATAAGGGAATTAGAAACGCGTCCCAATGTAGTTAGCTCCATCCTACGTAGTTTTGTTTCGAGCGTGCGTGCTTATTATTTGAAATCTCAAGATATAAATACTACGCAAGGAGCAATATATAATATGCGTTTATATATATATATATATATATATATATATATATATATATATATATATATATTTGTGTATGCGTGTTTATGCAGCAAATTTCCCTTTACACATGTCTGATTGAATAAATTAGACATTATATCTGCTAATTTTTAAGAAAATCCGTTCATACTCACGAATAATCTTCCGTATATTGATGCTAAAGGATGAGAGAAATATGCTATAGCTGTTTAAATTTCTTTTATTTTCATTTCCCAAGTACTTTCGATTTTTTCCAAGATCATCTTCAAAAGTGTAAATAGTACAAAACTATATGTTGTTAATTAGTACAATTATTTATACAAAGTTGTGTGTTGTTATCCATTATCGAAATTTTTTCATAAGAAATTTTAAATTGAAAATGTCCTGAGCGTTCATAAGAACGTGAAAAATTATCCATTATAGAATTTTTTCATGTTATCATATCATGTTCATGCGCACATTAAAGCGTGAAAAAAAGTGTTCCTTTACAAGCATTTCAGAATATTACTGCAGTATTCTTAGTTGATTTTGTTCAGTGACAGCTTGAATTTTTTTAATATAAATTGCTTCTAGTATCTGTAATCTGAATTTTTTGTTTTCATGGTGTAGGATAGTTGTGTTGTCGATTAGTAATATTTTATATTGTGAATGTGGATAGGAATGTTGTTATAGATGTCTCGCAATGGACGAATGGTCAGACATGTGTAGTGTAATCCTTTTTGTTAGTATATGTGTGCGTGTGTGTACCCGTGAACGCATACGAACAGGTATAAATTTACTAACTTTAAAACCAAATGAATGAACATTTTATGATAATTTTACTGTACTAATTTATCTGTAGCCCATTTTTATGAATAGAGTTAGACAAGATGTAAACATTTATCGCGATACCAGATGTAATATAAAAGGGCTTGTTTTTTATCTTTTGTTTGGCTTGGTAGTGATCTTCTGTCATCGAAATGGCAGTAGTAGTAGGAGGAGGAGGAGAAGGAGGAGGATAAACACGCAATTCATTTCTCTTCATTGATCGCTTGCCCTTTCTTTACTAGGACGTAAAATGACAGAGAAAGAGATTTTGAACAAAGGAGAAGATTTTCTCATTTCAAACCGTCTTATCGCTTTCATCGGTGTTGGTTGAAGTAATTCTGTTCCGGGGCGCGATGGTGGATCAAAACACAGGCAAAGAAAACTAGCGGAGATGAATCTATACCGGTCGTTTTCATATGCGGTCCTTTGGCCAATTCCCGTGGCGATGTCGCTTCAGTTCGTCACGTGATTCTACGACGTGACTTGTCTTCCTTTAATCACGCCATTTTATCGAACACGAGAGATGCGTCTTTTGATTTTTACGATTAATCTTTCATCGCGAAGAGAATAATGTACTGATTCTGATTCATTGTAACTAATTCTTATAAGTAGTTAATACCGTTGACCTTCTTCCTATAGCAAAAGGTACCTCACCGTGGGTTAATAATTAGTGGGGCTAGCCTGGTTGAGCATTACTACCGCGTAGTGAGTTCAATTACTGCTGTGCGCCCCATACAAAAATTCGATATGAGGCCAACAAAATTTGACATGTAAAGTCAATCTGCCTAACTTAGTGTGGGGTAATCTTGTTGGCTATTGAGTAGTGAGTTCAATCCTTGTTGGGTGCCCCATACGAAAATTTTGATATTATATAAGCCAACAAAGTTTCACGTAAAATCAATCACATCTAACTTGCCGTGGGGTAATGGTTAGCAAAGTCAAACTGCTTAAGTAGTGAGTTCGATCTTCACTTGGTGCCCCATATAAAAATTTAGCATTAAATAACCCAATAAGAACTGGCGTATCGTAAAGTCTTCTTTAGCAATGTAAAATATCCTATATAACTTGTAGCACGCGCATTCGATAGCTCAATGATTGGAAAATTCATTTTGTATACCATTCACCAGAGTACTTCCCAAATACAGCTATATACTGCAATAATAATCTGCTAAATTAATGTGTTATAATAATAATATAATAAGTGATAACAGCTGTAAGCTATCATAATAAGTATATGATAAGCTAAACTGAATAAACAGCTTGTATTAATTCTGACTGTTAACTTTAAAGAAGATTAAGTCTTTTGACGAAAGAACTTTCTCTGTGGCTAAAAATGTAATTCTTTAAAACGAATTGTTGAAAGGTGAACAATTGTTCCCCGTTCAACAGTGAGAAATTGCCTCGTTTGAAAGATGCGTTGAAGCATAAAGAAAACACTTTTGCTGGGCAAGAAACTCGAGTAGTAATTTGACAAGGCCTGCGTCTTTCTTTCTGCAGATGTAACCGCTCCAAACAATCATTGAGCAAGGATAGGAAATTCTTCTACACAGCGCATTTTAATGGTCTATAACTAAGAACATTTGCCTTTTTTTCCTGCGAATATTCTTATATGCTTGGTGCTTCTAAGATATCGAAAAATACATTGAAAAATTGATCAAATTAAAACCGGAAGCGTTCTTTTACGAGGGCATATATATATATATATATATATATATATATATATATATATATATATATATATATATATATATAAACACAAAAGGAAAAATTATCTTATCCGACGCGTTTCATCCTCTGTATTTATATACAAGAGCAAAAATGTTATTGTTTTTAATTTTTGAGTTAGGAACTCTCACCAATATTTATCAGGTTAGCTGACATGTCAGGCGATCTATGAAAATCGAAAATAAAATCCTTGCATTTGCCTTGATATATAGGACGAAACGAGATAAATCTTCCTTTTCATTTTATTCATATTGTCTTTTACAGATATAATTTATCTGAAATATTTACATATATACATGTGTGTGTGAGAGAGAGAGAGAGAGAGAGAGAGAGAGAGTCTCTGTGTGTGTGTGTGTACTCACTGTGTTTTTGTGTACGTTCACTTTCTATTTTATTCTCTTTTTATCTGTGAATATGCTTTGTGGATGATAGCGTATTGTAGCGTTATCAGTGTCAGCCGATATCTTGTTAAATGAAAACACCTGAAGGATGTTACAGCAACTGTTTCAGACAGCTATTGCCTTGATGATTATCAACAAAGTAAAGTGGTCCTCACAAGAACCATGTCGAATGACCCTGACAAAAATATTAGTGATTGAAGCCAGAAGTTGAGTTCTTGATAAATTACTTTTTTTTAAACAAACGGGACAAGAAAAAGAACGTTGTTTTCTATAAGGTGGTGGTCACTAGTGCCGAAAACAGAGAGACCCAGAGCGGGACAAGAGACCACCTCGTCGCGATAGTAAAGGAAAACGCCCGTTAGACTGTTCACCTCCGCCTCAACTCCACCTCACATCTGCCTTATTCGTCTACAGCAGAAGGTAACAACTAGATTAAAATTTGCCTGCTGCTGCAATCCGGTCTGGTTTTATTTCGTAGGTAATGATCTGACCGAAGATTTATTTTTGTAAGCCACAGTCATTTGACTGGAAGAAGCTGGGCCCTGAGAAAGAACCTGGTGTCTGATCTGAGATATTTTTAAATATCCTACAGGAGATTGCTTGCGGGGAAGTTCAGTGTTTGAAATCTCCTCTTTACCTGACTTATTCGACTATAACACAGTCAGGGGCACCGCCAAACTCAGAGTAGCACATTCTTCACGCTTTTTCTCCATTTTATTTTATTTAAACGTGTCTATCAGTCTCTCGGTTTATTTATCGACATCTTCAAGTGTATCCCTTTATCTAAAATTACTTACCAATAAATAAGTATATAAACACACTTTATTTTTTGCATCCATCATGGGTCGTATATATTGTTTCTCGCACATAGAATCTACATTAGACCTAATTAGCGATCTTCGGGAAAATCTTCGAAGGATGAAGAATTTACAAGTAAATGCCAGAAAAGTGTTACATAGGAGAAAGCGTTTATTTATTTATTTTTTATAGACAATTATCCTGAAGACATCGCTTTAGTGACATTCGTACATGGCTGGCATTTTTATTAAGATAAATCATCAGTTTCCATTTGTGATTTCGTCTAGAATCCAATGCAAACGCGTGATATTATGTATCTTTCAAAATTTACGACTTGTATACGACGTTCTAATATCTTAAATCAACAGCTTAATAAGATTGATAGCTAGCTAGCTAGGTAACATAATGAACAGACTGAGATAGATAGATAGATAGATAGATAGATAGATAGATAGATAGATAGATAGATAGATAGTGTTCTTATGTATCTCGCTAGCTAGATAGGTAGATGAGAACATATCATCCAAGACAAAAGAGACCGACATTACGGGTTTTATAAGTTCACTGATGTATCGATTGATAGTTCTGATGGGAGAAGTTTGTGTATCAGTAAGATAGATAGATAGATAGATAGATAGATAGATAGATAGATATGAGCAGACATACAAAGGTATATGTGAGCAGAAATAGATACATAGATAGATAGATAATGAGCAGATAGATAGATAATGAGCAGACAAACAGACAGACAGATAGATAGATAGATAGATAGATAGATAGATAAGAGCAGACTGATCGATAGATAGATATATAGATAGATAGATAGATAGATAGATAGATAGATAGATAGATAGTGTTCTTATGTATCTCGCTAGCTAGATAGGTAGATGAGAACATATCATCCAAGACAAAAGAGACCGACATTACGGGTTTTATAAGTTCACTGATGTATCGATTGATAGTTCTGATGGGAGAAGTTTGTGTATCAGTAAGATAGATAGATAGATAGATAGATAGATAGATAGATAGATAGATAGATAGAAAAGAGAAAGAAATACAAATGACCATAAAAGAAAGAAAGAAAGATACAAACAAACAAACAAACAAAATTTTAGATAAAGCAACCTGAAGAGAAATATTGTCCGATCGAAAGGGCTTTGAGAATTCGACACTCACAGGACATATTGACGTCCATGGCAGAAAAGAAGCACGGATAGAAAACGTATTGAGTAGGTACACAAAAACAGAAAGCCGCGTAAGACAAGGGTGTGTCTTCTCTCCATATTCTGTTCAACCTCTACAGCGAGGCTATTCTAAGGGAGCTAGAGACCCTAGCAAGACTTAGTATCAGAGGGAGGCGCAGTTTTGACAATATTATATATGCAAATATTCTGTTGATGGCAGACACAGAAAGAAAAATACATGTTCTCCTAAACAAGGAAGTAAAGAAAAGCTAGAAAAAAAAAGAATTAGCCACCATCTGCAAGAAAACAAAAAGAATAAAATCTCAAGATGAGAACTACGATTTGCAGATGTCAGCATCTAACAAGTACAGAAAGTTAAATATTTAGCAGAGGATGGAAAATGCGACACCGAAATCCGAACGCGCTTTGGATTAGCGAAAGGAGCCTTCCAAAAACTAAGAAAGTACTAAGATACAGGAAATTTCAAACAAAGAAAACAGCAATATACTGCTATGTGATATCAATCTTCTGGCAGGACAGTGAATTCTGGACAATCTCATTACAGATGAAGAGGAAACTAGTGTCAACAGAACTTTGCTGGTTCTACAGAAGGAAACTAAGAATTCTATGAACGGAGTAAGTAAGCAAGGAGTCAATCTTAAAGGAAATTGTAACAAAAAGAACGCTTATGCTCAGGATCGGAGATACAGCTGAAATCTCTTGGACATATGATGAAGAAGGAAGGCTTGGAAAACTGAACGCTCATAGGGCATACCGAGGGCAAGAGAGATAAGGGAAGGCAACAGGCCACGTACTTGATGAACTTGCTTTAATAGATGGCAGAACGAGGAAGGAAGGCTTGGCAAAGGGAGAAATACTGGGTCACGATGGATAGGAAAGTGTGGAGAGCTATAATCGCCCACGTCTTAAAGGCACATTGCACATAGAAGAAGTGATTACCTTGTGCTAACACTAAACCATTTAAACCTTTAAGAGTGTCTTATGTCTCGTTGCCCAGTTGATTCATATATTTGTGAGAATCAATATCAGTCCTCATATGAAAATGTTGAAAGAATGCATCGTACTTAATGACCGAGACGTCAAACCTTTTCTTGATTCGTGCCGAAATCATTTATAATACAGATGAATGGGATATAAATTAATCGGATCAGTTAAAATTTCAAACAGTTCAAGTTTTTCTTTATGAAGTTTAATTAATTCTTCAGAGCTTTGTGCTCAGGGGCGGGAAAATCTGGTTTCGTTTACAGCACCATTTTATAAGAGAAAAGTTTCCAGCGTGAATTTAACCCCTTTTACAATGATTCCAAATTATTTTTCTATATCAATGCCTTCTTTATGTGCCATGTTCCCCCAAAAAGTTGATGTTCATAGCTCTCCACAACTTCCCTTGTAGATCTTAATAAATTTTGTCTTTCTGTTATTTCTCCTAAATCCTGTTCCGCCATACTAAAGCTCACTAAGTATGTAATGTGTTGTTTTCTTCTGTTTCTCTTGCCTTCAATCCGTACTCTGAGTATTAGATTTTCCAAGACTTCTTTCCTCATTATGTGCCCTAGAAATTTCAACTGTCTCTTCCTGATGTTAATTATAAGTTTCCTTTTCGTTTCCATTTTCTTTAAAAATTCGTCGTTGCACACGTGGTTTATATCAATTATTGTTCTATATCAATGTCTTATAATATATTTTTATATATTAGGCTGAGTCATAAATAATTTCCGTTTTTCCTTATGAACTACATTCTTCAAAACTTAAAGTACGATTGCACTTTATTCGCTTATCTATTCGTCATCATTTGTAATTAACCTGTCACCACTTATGAAGTTCTCGGATCGCGTATGTTTTGACGTGAAAAAGTTTTCAACGAACTCTTTAATCGCATTTTCATTAAAGAAAACTTTCTCCATAAAAGTGTTTTTCCACCAGTGATCTAAAAAAAAGTAATAATCGGTTGCTGCAAGGTCAAGTGAATATGGCTGATTGGGTAAAAAAGACTAACCAAATTTCAAACTTTTCTTGTTATTCTTACTGTATAAGGCCTTGATTTGCCAAAAGAGGAGAACAACTATTTTCGACCAAACACTTATGGACAGGTTTCAGCTGCTGCACATATAAATGTGCATTTAATTTTGCATTTTAAGAACTCTAAATGAATAATATCCCGATGATCCCACCAGATATTTTCTTTATCATTCCATTGTTTTTGCGTTGTAGCCCATATTTCATTGTCTGTTATGATATCATAAGTCTATCATCCTTGCTAACCATTCTTTAGATAAGAATGGTTAGCAAGGATGATAGACTCGTCATTACAACTGGTTCCCCAAAACGGAAATTTCTTAAGACTTAAACTAATATTTGGTTTTCATAGAACATTTCTCTTAATATTTTCTTGTCATTTTTCTTTCAGCAGAAATAAAAAAAAAAAAAAATTATTGAAGCAAAAAAAATGACTGATGCACATCGGAATAAGAAAGACTCTCGCTGTTATTGAGTTTTGAAAATGTAAAATCAATGAAATCTGTGATCGGTTAAAAAAAATGTCTTCTATAACGACTACCATTAGTATACAACGGTGAAGAGTTGAGCTGCTGAATGTAGAAGAAATGGGAGATCCCTTGAGGTGACAGAAATCTTTGTTGAAAAATACCAGTATTTGTCGACAAATAAAAACAAGATAAAAATATTATTTTCCTGGTGTCATATTATTAAGAATATTGAACTTAAAATCTTTGGAACACGACTTATATTTTTTTTAATGTATCAATTATTATTACTATTATTATCGAGGCAGATTTTTTTCCCGCAGTAGGTTGCCATTCCCTTTTGCGGTAGACAAGTTTCCATCCAAGGCTATAGAAACCGGTCTGTCCTGCTATTTACCCATAGCTTTGGGGGGGGGGGAAATAGGATTCATACCTTTCCCAAGGGTAATAGCACGCAAGTGAATACAATGGATTCTAATGGAATTCGAACTCGGCTCTCCGATTCTTCAATCCGAGTCGCTATCCATTACTCTACCGTGCATCAATGATTTGCTAATTAAGGGGAAGTAGATTCATACCTTTCGCAAGGGTACTTGCAGATAATGTAACAAATCCAAAGTGGAATTGGAACTCGGCTATCCGATTAACAATTCGAACCATTATCTATTACACCCCCGCACACCCAAGCTTACAGTAACTTCTATTCCCAAGCGGTCATCCATCTAGGTACTACCCAGGTTCGACGTTGCTCAACTTCTGTGATCGTATGGGGTGATACTTATGAAATATTGCTTATATATGTTTTGTTTTTTTTCACAAAATTTGAACATTTGCATTGATCTCGATATTTTCTTGTAACTTCCACTTTAGAAACAAAAATTGAAGAAATGAAAATATCATAAAGTTTGTCATAAATACGTAAGGATTAATCGTTGAACTTGTAAACGTCATCGGAAGAGACGAGCCGCTGTCAGGACGGTCTGTAGAAGAAACCTTTGTTGAAAAATAAACATATTCTTTTCATACTGTCATGTCTTTAAGAATGTTTGGGCTCCAATCTTTCCAAACACCCTTTGCAATCGGAAATACATCACAATAATGTCAAACTCTCCGGTATATAATTCCCTCCAATTAAGTATTTTCGTGTGTCTACCTCTGGATATGCAAAAGGCTGAATATGACAAAGCCAGCACTTTTGACTGAAGATGTTAATTATGACTTGACCACAGCCCGAAGTTAACATTTTTACCCACTTCGTTCCGGCCTGATAATTGTAATTAGGCTTTGTCCTTGGACATACCAGTCGGCATGTTGACGACTGTGTGACATCGATTGTTATCGAGGAGACCAATTACTGCCTGATAGCAATCAGATTTCCTTGCGGGCATAGTTCGGTGAATGGAGTATACTAATTTATATCAAGAAATCAAAGGTTCTTTACCCAGCGCCAACTCAAACATACTTATTAATCTGTAAAGGCAAAAACTTTTTATTTATTTTTAAATACATTATCCAAAACAGCGACAAGGTCTCGTTCTCAGTGTGCTGTTATAAATAATTGACCAAAAGATTAATCTCACAGCTCATTAATAGTTCGATCTTCCTAGGAACCGACTAGGTTGGTGTAAATATTCCAAGTGTAATCTTTTGAACAATGTTAGGAAAATCTTAGAAGTGTCTTTGATGTTTATTCTGTTTTTCATTGATTAAATCAACATCGTCTACCAAGTGTTCTAAAAAATAGAAATCAAGATAAAACTTTTTTAAAACAGAAACTATGATCTGGAATTAGAATGAAAGCAGTGACGTCATAAAAATTCAGTCTGTGAAATTATTAAATACTAAACACTTCAGATAACCCAATGCATGGATCAGTTAACATTTAATAAAAAAAATTTAGTACAGCAGATAAGGAAATTGAACATAGAATTGGCTGTGCTAGACGTAGTTTCGCGCAACACCGCCACTTGCTACAAAACCAAAACATTAACCTAAGAACACGAGTCATCTTCTTAAATAACCCCGTCAGATCTAGATTTTCACATAGATGTCATGCATGGCGCCAAACATGTTTCGATATATTTAAACTGTTAGCTGTGTACACCCGCTTTCTCAGATTAATGGTTAAAGGTTGGCTTTGAGCAACTGAACTTGTATGTTTTAGCGAAGACCATCTTTTTTCGAATCTTGAAGGCTGGCGCTACAGAATCACAAGCAAAAACTATGGCAAATTAGAGAAAACACATCACTTGAAGACTTTAAAGAGCAGCAACAACTGAAGTGGATAGCACAGGTAATTCGAAGAGAAAATAATGACATAATGAAGATGTTAACATTTCACACCACTTCAAAGAAAATTTTAAGCTGAAAGTCCCCATCAGTAATAGAAATAATAATAACTAGAACACCCCGTTTTCCTGGAAAATTTTTTTAACAGGAGGATTTTATAAATTTCAACCGACAGTGACAAGAGCTACTCGGTCAATGAATAGTAAATGTTTCCTTATAAGGAAATGCCTAATATTACAATTCTTTCCTTAGGTGTCGGGGGGGGGATGCACGCTCAGGCGAACATCTCACTATTCGATTCATGATTGACTTGACAGAAGAACACCAGCGGTAGGCTGCCATTACTTTCTGAAGATAGATTGGTTACCAAGGCCATTAGATCCAGTCTGTCTTGTTATTTTAGCCATAACTTGTGGAGAAAAGATGGATTCATGACTTTCTCAAGGTGAAAGTAACTCGACAGGAATTCGAACTCGGCTCTCAGATTTGTTATCCATGATACCATCCGCACATCCAAACTTACAGCACCTGGTATTCCCAAGTGTGCACCCATCTAGGTACTGATCAGGTTCAACGTTGCTTACCATTACTATTATTATAATCAGTCAAATGTAGTATTTTAGTGGTCAGTTTCCTGCCTTAGAAAAAATGAACTTCCCAAACATTTGAATGATAAAGAAAGGTCATTTTTGAACAATGTACATACTGGCGGCACGGTGGCGGCGCGGTGGCGGCACGGTGGCGGCACGGAGGAGGCACGGTAGAGTAATGGATAGCGGCTCGGATTGAGGAATCCGAGAGCCGAATTCGAATTCCAATCGAATCCATTATATTCAATTACGTGTTAATATCCTTGAGAAAGGTATGAATCCTTTTCTCCCCACCCCCCTAGCTATGGGTAAATAGCAGGACGGACCGGGTTCTACCGCAGAAAGAAATGGCAACCTACTGCAGGAAAAAAATTCTGCCACGTCAGTCATGTATCGAAAGATACATGATCGTCTAAGCGTGTATCACGCATGGCACATAACTGACTGACTGAAATACTGCCGATGTGTAGAATGGATTTATTATGAAAATACAAAATGAGGAAACTCGTGTCTAGATCCAAAGGCAGACTTCAATATCCCAACCCAGAGGGAACCTATTAGGTAAAAAAAAATTCTGTGTTTGCTGCGATTCAAAGTAAATTGTTTGTAATGAATTACTGAAAGCGTGAGCAACTGGTGCCATATAATGATAGAATAAGCAATTGCTTTGAACAAACAAGACAGGAAACGAAAGTCGCCAATTAATTGATTGCCAGTGCGATATATCAACTAATCATCCAGATGGTATAGGAATTTCTTCAATTTCAGGTGAATTTTTCAGGTGAATTCTTCAGATCTGCCATCTTCAGACTATCACTTTTTGGATCTTTTAAAAAGGTTTTTTTTTTTTTCTTGTAAGCGGTCCCAATATGTTTCAAATATAGAAAAATTTGTCGAAGAACTCATAACACCAAAATAGGAATCATTATTTTATAAAATCTCGACGCCAGTTTACTACAATTACCATGAAAGTATTTATAGAAAAAAACACTGGGAGACAATCTTACGGCGGTGGGAAAATGTCTGAAGCCGAGCTGCCAAATCGGGACCAATAATATTGCTGATTCTTCTTTGGATTTTATCAAGGAGCTCAAGGTAAATAACAAAATCACGGAACTGTATGTAGCAGCAATATTAAGCATGGACGAATGGTAGACTTATAGATATGTATAATTGATACCGGAAATAAAAATTGCCTCGCACGACACAGTAAACCAATATATATATATATTAATTTGGTGCAAAAATAATGACGTAATAATGTCGTTTTTTGACGTATTTTTAACGTCAAAAACCGACATTATTACGTCATTATTTTTGCACCAACCTAATATATATATATATATATATATATATATATATATATATATATATACACACAGTGACACGCATAAGTATTGGATTCATGTTATTTTCTGTTATAACTCTAGTTTATGTTCGCCATTTTGCCTGATATTTGGTAAGTAAATTTGTTTTAGTTGTATGTGGAAGGAAAATCAAAAACTCATGGTTGAATCCATTTTTTATAAAAAGTTCAAAATTACCCTATGCAAAAGTATTGGATACATGACAATTTTTTTTAATTTCCAATCGAAACTATGTATTTTAAGACTTTAAATATTCAAATTTTCGATAGTATTGGAATGTTATCTTTGGCCAATCAGAGAAGCACACAATTGTTTACAAGATAGTGCTACTAATCATCTGACTCTTTGATGTGCATTCTGCAATTCAAGGATTAAAAATGGCAAAAACTAAAGAATTATCCCGAGATATGCGATATAAAATCATTGAAGTCACAAAGGAGGACAATGTTACCGAAAAATTAGCAAATAAATGAATTTAGCACTAAGTACAGTATGAAATATTATCAGAAAGTATAAGAAGTATGGCGACGGTACAGCAAACCTTCCAAGAAATGGAAGACCGAGAAAAATAAATGAGAGTACTTCAAGGTGGATCAGCAGAAATGTGAAAAATAAACCTTCATTACTCGTTCTGAAATTAAGGATGCTGGAATTAATGTAAGTAAGGATACCATTAGCAGAGCTCTATATCGTACAGGCTTTCATTCAAGATCACCAAGAAAAGTGCCTTTACTGAAAACCAAACATGTCAAAGACCGATTAAAGTTTGTCGAAACTTATGAAAAGAAAGGTATGCAGTTTTGGGAAAAGGTAATCTGGTCGGATGAAACGAAAGTTGAACTATTCGGAAGGAACACAGAGACAAGTGTTTGGCGAAAAATTGTCACTGCGTTCAACAAGCACAATATCATCCCCACAGTTAAGTTTGGGGGTGCTTCCATTATGATATGGGGATGCTTTTCATCCAAGGGCACTAGTGAGTTACAAGTTATCCATGGTAGAATTAATGGTAGCATGTACAGGGAGATTCTAGAGAAGAACCTTCAGAAATCTGCAACTTCTTTAGGACATGGTCGGAATTTCGTGCTTCAACACGACAATGATTCCAAACATACCGCAAAACGTACAAAGGAATGGTTTGACAATAATGTTATTAGTACTCTCAATTGGCCAAGTCAGTCTCCTGACTTGAATCCAATTGAGAATTTGTGGAATACTTTGAAGGTTAAAGTTCATAAGCGGAATCCACAAAATATCAAGCAATTAGAGGAATTATGCAAGGAAGAATGGAGTAAAGTAACAGTGGATCAGTGTGGAAAACTTGTGACCAATTATAGAAAGCGACTGGAAGCAGTGAAACAAAACAGAGGCTACGCAACAAAATATTAAATTGATTTATCCAATACTTTTGCATAGGGTAATTTTGAACTTTGATAAAAAAAATGGATTCAACCATGAGTTTTTAATTTTCCTTTCACATACAACTAAACAACTTTACGAGATATTACTTATCAAATATCAGGCAAAATGGCGAACAAAAACTAGAGTTATAACATGTATCCAATATTTATGCGTGTCACTGTATATATATATATATATATATATATATATATATATTTATATATATATATATTTATTTATTATATATATATATATATATATATATATATATATATATATATATCAAGTATGTAGTGCAGTTCAATTTACATTACATGAATCATTCACACAAAAAACAGATATAGAAATTAATGACTTAAATGGCGAGAATACATCTTCGCAAACAAATTTAAACAGGTATCATAACATTCATATACAGGTTCGGGGTTAATGTATTTTATTAAATTTGTTTGCGAAGATGTATTCTCGCTATTTAAATCATTAACTTCTATATCTGATTTTTGTATGAATCATTCATGTAATATATATATATATATATATATATATATATATATATATATATATGTGTGTGTGTGTGTGTGTGTGTGTGTGTGTGTGTGTGTACATATATATATATATATATATATATATATATATATATATATATATATATATATATATAAGCAAGTATTTGTACAAACGTAGCTTGTCTTGAGAAAAACGGTTGTACTGGTAATCAATGAGACAAAACGAATAAAACGCAGTCAGTTTAAAAGTTAGTAACATGAGAGAGGACGGGATCATCTTTGAAATATTAAATAGACTGAACATTATACCATGAAAAATGTCAGGTTGCGCTTCATGATACGAACGTATTGATCAATCATCGTACGCCATTTTTAAACTCGTTTAGATATTATAAATTCCTTCTTTTTTTTTCCGCAATAATGTTACTAAGACGCAAGGGGGTTACTCAGTTTGAGAGAATATGAGATAAAAAAGCATTATTAAGGACAGAGAACAATAGAAGAACAGGAATTAAGACAGAAGATAACGATTGACAATGTATGTAAACTTTTAAAGATTAAAGTAGATTGGAAAGCAAGAAGCGAGAAGAGAGTTCTACAAGCGAGGGGTGTGAGAGAAGAAACTGTTAGCATAGAACTTACGGTTACATTTAGCCATTTCAACTGTAAAATGGTGAGACCTTGCCGCCAATCTAGTTCTGCGCCTAAATTCATAGAGAACGGCTCATTTAGAAGAATTACCATGAAAATATTTATAGAAAAGGCACAGGGAAGCTACGTTCTGGCGGTGGGAAAATGTCTGAAGCCGAGATGTCAGGTCAAGACCAATGACATTGCAGATTCTTCTTTGGATTTTATTAAAAATTTCTAAATGCATAGCAGAAGCACCAAACCAAATATAGAAGAAATATTCAATACATGGATGAATGGTCGACTTATTTATGTGTAAGATAAATTTTGTCGAAAAAAATTGTCTAGCAGGACACATTGAGCCAATGTTCCTAACGGCATACCTGGCAATTGATTCAATATAATCTTTCTACTTCATGTCAGCCTAAAACTTCATATGTACTCGTTGTATGTACAACCAGTATCGAAAACGTTATATGTACTGGTTCGACTTCACCGTCCATCTGTAAACTAGGAAATAGTTACACATATTTTTTTTAATTTATTTACATTGCTGATTATACTAAAAGGTAAAAAAAAAACTCCAACTATCTGAATAATGTAATAATAACCGACAAAAAATGTGTTACAGAAATACGAAGTCGCATAGCAATGGGGAAATGTCTGCCAGAAACTAAGCAAAGTAATAAGATATGGAAAAATATCGTTAAGAACAAAACGTACTTCTGAACTGCTGTGTAATCTCGCAGTGAATACTAAATAATTTATTAACAGATGAAGAAGAGACTAAAATCAACAGGATATCTAGGGCAATGTGTACTTCGACTTTGTTGCAACTGATGAAGACCGGATGACGCAACAGCCGAAACGTTGTAATAAAAACAACAAAGATGAGGAATTAAGTGAGGAACCATTATTAATTATAAAAGTCCAGACTTAAGTATAGATTTATATTTATAAATAATAATATTAAAATGTTTACGGCCTCTAAACTAGGACAGTTTGTATTAGTGGATTAATGATTTGAAAATAAGATATTTAATAATGAAATAAACATAGTTCTTCTTACCTTTCTTTATATATTTTTTCTTTCCACTCTGCTTTTTTAAGAATATTTTTCGTGTGTGATTGTAGGTAACGTGAAAAGCTGTCTGTCGAAAATTGTCCAAAAATTTTACTACACAAGCCAAACCTAATACAATTGTCTTCAGTAAAGGATGGTAAAACTCACGCTATCAGCAATAGTTTTAAATTTTATTTTCGCGAATATCTCTGACAAGAACTCTGTTGTAAGCATTGACATTTCCGTGAACGACATGCTAAAGGCCGCGTCCTTCACTTCGTCTTTCGATAGACATTTATTTTTAAAAAGAAAAAAAAAGAAAGAAAGAAAGAAAGAAAGAAAGAAGCAATCAAACAAATCTCTGGATCTGAATCTTTCTCGAAACGAACAAAATCGTTTGTTTATTTTGCTAAACGATAACAATGCTAGCAATAACTCAAAGGTCAACGCTAACAGGAAGAAAAAAAAATAGCAGGTCTCTTTGGTATTGGCCCTGGATTGCACGACACAATCCATTCAACTCATTATTGGTCACCTGCTGAACGGCCTTATTTGTAAAGGAAATATCCACAAGGTTTTAAATCTTTATACTTATACCTGACGTCAGACTATTAACTTTATTGGCCAGACTTATGTCTTTTCTTGGACAAAAAAGAAATTGTAAACAAAGACGAAGAATCATTTACTGGAGAAATATTAAAAGGCATAAATAGCAATAATTCTGATTCTAGGGAAATATCAATCAAAAACTTCAAAAAAGCTTTCAGCCAATCAAATCAAGGATCGCAAGTTATTTGAAATTGACTACAAAAATAAACTGGACAGTTTTTAATCATTCTTTGTTATCCTAAAATCCGATTGAAAATATATTTATTGATTCATTATTGGTTTTTAGTTATTATTTATTTCAAGGTTGTCAAGGCGTGACGGGAAAATGTCAGGATAATTTGTCATTGGCCCCTTGTGGCCTTTGCTTATAATAAGAAGTTGATTTCTGTACTCTTAAAAATAGCTTTCCTTGTGGACACATGTGTATGCGTGCAAAAGTGTTTTAGGTGCGTATACTTTTTTAGGTATGTATGTGTGTTTGTGTTTCGTTGTACGTGTGTGTATACTGGTGCGTATGTTTATGAATGTAGGAGTGTGCGCGTGTGTTTGTTTCATTGTATGTGTGTGTATACGTGTTTATGAGTGTATGCATATGTGTGCTTTTCAGTGTGCATATGGGTGCGCATGTTTATACGAGTATCCGTGTGTGTATTTGTTTTCCGTGATACGTGTGTGTATACGGATGCATGTGTTTATGACTGTATGGGCGTGTGTATTTATGTTTAGATGTACGTATGCGGGTGCGTGTGTTTATGAGTATATGCGTATGTGTATTTTTGTGTGTATGCTTTTCGGTGTACGTGCGTGTATATGGGTTCGTGTGTTTATTGGTGTATGCGTGTGTGTTTGTCTTTCGTTGTACATATGTGTATACCGGTGCGTGTGTTGATGAGTGTATGCGTGTGTGCGTTTGCGTGTGTTTGTTTTTCGGTGGTGTATGTACGGCGAAGTATGTTTGTGATTGTGCGTATTTGTGTTTCGGTGTACATGTGTGTATATGGGTGCCTGTGTCTATAAGTATATGTGTGTGCGTTTATGCGTTTGTGTTTCGGTTTGATTGTGTGTATACTGGTGTCTGTGTTTATGAGTATATGCGTGTGTCTGTTTTTGTTCGCGTACGTATGTGTGTGGGGGAGGTTGTGTGCGTTTGTGTGTGTGTGTGTATATGTGTGTGTGTGTTTCTGCGTAAAAAAAGCCAACCTACTGATGCCGAGTTCAACTTCTGCTCTTTGTGTCATTTTCGCACAAATATCTTTGACAAAGGCATGTATCCATCTCGTCCCTCTCTCCCCCTCCCCACCTCTTCCCGCTACTGGGTTAAATAGCAAGGCAGACTAATCACTCTAAACTTGGGTGGCATTTAGAAGAAGAAGGAATCGTTAGACGAATTATCATATAATAAGAAGGAACAGGCCATTGGAAGTATTTGAACTTAGGTAGAAGTTAATATTTTAAATAGTGATTTTTATGGTGCACAGGTCGTTCCTATTTAGAAGTCTGACGCAACACAGTCTTTATACCCATTACATTTAGCTATTTAGTGGATCAATGTAAACTTAATAGATATCTATAATAATGCAGAAGGAATGAATATCTTTGTTTTAGTTCTAATAGTTAGTTCTAATAGAAGTAAAGTGTTTTGCTTAGTAGCTGAAATTGATTTTCAATTCAAAATTTGACGCCTGTACTAACATGTTTAAATAGGTAGACAGTCAAGACTAAATAGGTAGACAGTCAAGACTAAATAGGTAGACAGTCAAGACTAAATAGGTAGACAGTCAAGACTAAATAGGTAGACAAAACATATAATCACGAAAGACGGTGCAAACCTGACTAATGAATGTCTATATTATAGCCGACCTATTAAAAACATTTCTAGCCAAAAACATTTCATTTTTAAGAAATAATTTCTTTTCATATTTTTTTTAATAAAAACATTTCTTTTTTAATATTCATATTGGCTATGCTCTTTAAAATTTGGGTTTCAACCGTCTCAAACTTTCTTTCTCTTCTGGTTCTAGATCTTTATCCTAACGCTTATCAGAAAATTCAAATACCAACCTAGACTGTTGCGTTCCCTTTCGTGCAAATAACATTGGGAGAGGCTTGAATTCGTTTCTTCTCTAGTGTCTTAGCGGCAGGGTAGACTAGACTCCCTAGCCTTGGGTGATTAGAGCGTTCAAAATAAGATCAAATTAATTCATTTACCAGTTGAACTTTTTCAGTTCTAAGTATGATGCCAATAGAGACTTATCTACAATAGGTAGACAAAATATTGTCAAAATAGGTAAACAGAACATCATTACGAAAGCCAGTGCGAAATTGAATAATGAATGCAAGTAGGTCCCTATATTTGACCCTCTACGTTTCATTTATTACCCATTCCTGTTCATATTGGCAGTGCTATTTAAAGTTTTGGTTTCAAACGTATCTTTCATACGCCATGTTTACTTCGGCCAGATTTACTTCATATTTACTGTGGTCAAGTACACGAGGATAAAAATAACCACATGATGGTTTTATGTAGCCAAATCTACTACGTGATTTGTCTCGCAAAGGTCAAATGGTCAAGTTTCCGTATTTTCCAGTGATGTGTTCTGTCTATTATTTCCACCTCATCCGACAGAGGACGGTGGTCTTCCTTTTCCATCCATATATGGTCAGACACGCCTGATTTTTCTCTATTTCCCCTCTTGTTACGGCTTTACGGTGTTCCTGCAGTCTTAGCCAAAAAGTCGTGAATATGACAATAAAGATGCGGACAACAGTCCAAGCAATGGAAATAGTGTAAAGGGTATTAGTATAAAGGAAAAAAAACAGGTGAAACTGCGAGTAAACTACTTGATAAGTTTGAGTGAATGAATAACAGAACAAGGCGCACACAAAAACAAAAAGATGGTAAAAGGGAAAGAGTTATTGAAGACAACAAAAGACAGTAAGTAGTGGAGAGACATGAAGGCCCAAGTTTGGGCACCTCGATATAGTGTTATTCTTAGCAAACTTGTCTCGCTAGATCAATTACTACTGTGTAGTGAGTTCGATCCTCACTGGGTGCCCAATACTTTCAGCCTTGTGCCATATCTAAACTACGCTTAGAAAATCAACATGATGGCCCAAGATTCTGAAAAACATGACACGCTTTTATTTTGGTCTTAACTGTTTTGGAAGAATAACAAAAATAATGGTATCGTCTTTGGCCAAAGCTTAGAAATAGTTAATATCGATTATTGATTAACGATCGATTATTACTAAAGACAATGTAACATAAAAAAAAACGTTCAAGATAAGGCATGTGTAGGAAAATGCGTTAATTACATTTTGGAGAAGGAAATATCTCAAACCAAGCTAATACTTATCTGGTATTATAGTTATAAATAAGACATGTAAAGCGCTCTTCGCTGAAACTGTCAGATATGAAATTTGTTTATAATCATAAGAATAATTGAAAGCACAGTAAATTAACCTATCAATGTTTGTCGGGTTTTTATTCAAATAAAATGTCAGTATTAGTTATAAAAATCCGCTTCTAATAAGTATTTTCTACCTATATAGCCCATTAATGTCCATCGTCACACTTTGGGAAAGCTATACCTCAACGAGTTGCTCTCTGGTGCCAAATAAAATTGGGGAATCGTAATAAACAGTGGTTGAAAAAATGAGAAATTAGTGAAGGCGGAAAAATGAGACAATCTAATTATATAATCGTTGTGGGGGGGGGGGGGTCGATAAATGGTGTGATTGGGATATGATTAAAAACAAGTATTTTAAACTTCAAAGAAATCAAATAAAAAATAAATGTCTATAAGTATCTTTAAGTAAAATGCTTTAGTAAAATTAAAAATGGGAAAACATGGATATATGGTCGTACAATAAGACATAATGCCAAAAGACTGATTTTTCCCATGATATCGTTTTTTTAACATCCTTCACTCAATCAGCAATGTTTATACTTTATTGTTTTAAAAAGTGAGGATTACAATTTGAATAAAACCTGAATATATGATGAAAATGTATTTATCATTTACCAATCTATAAAGAAATAAATATGAAAACAATTTTTTATTCATAAATGTTTATAAACATCTACTAAATTATTAAAATGTTAACTAAAAATCCTTATTATTTACCATTTTACAAATTTTGAATCAATTAGCCAATGTAGCCATTCCAATAAAGGATATAACGAATAAATAGTGTAAATAAAGAATCTAAAAAATAAATAGTGATTATTATTTCTATTGTTAATTCTCAAGAACAAAGAAAATGTATAAACTAACTTTCATATATTTGTTTTATTACAATTCTAATCGTCGCCTTTTAAAACAATGAGAAACACTGCCGAGGAGTGAGGGAGTTAAAAAAAAGCGATGTCTTGGGAAAAACCGCCTTTTTGACACATTCCCTTATTGCGGACATGTTTATCCATGTTTGCCGGAAATCTTTTTTCCACGAAGTCTAGCTAACGTTACAATATAAACAAATGTCCAACCATGGCAAACAAAATGATCCCAGTTCCTCCTTCTCATGTAAGTTATATTTTCAATTTGTTGCACGTATCAATATTTTTACGTTCGTTTTGAAATGTTTGTAGGATTTATAGTTTCAATTAATCGAACACATAAAACAAAGTTTGCTGTACAATCGTTTCCCATTGCAGTAGATTTCAAAATAAAAATTTCCAGCAATTTATTGAGTAGACTGATTGTGAATATGATATTTATTGCACAAAAGCCATATGGCCTAAATAGGAGGTTGGGAGACTGGTATTCACAGTCTTATCGCTAACTTAGCTAAACATAATCACTGACCTGTCTTTTCACCCAAACACCTAATCTACACTACACAGTCTTACAACAGACATCATAAAACAGTCATTTTTCTATGAAGTCCTAACTAGTCATATTAACAAAAATCATATTTGCAAGAAACAAAAGAATGTTAGTATTACAAAGCCCGCCACCCAATTTTAACAATGGTAGAAACAGTTAACTACATCACCTCCAAGAAAGTGTAGGATTTTACCAGTAAAATTAGTTACTCACTCAGCCACACTCATTCACACACTATAACAAATACGAAAAGAGAAAAATGTCATCCCACACCGCCAAAGAACTTTTTAAAAATAATTTCTACCAAAGCAAGGCGATAATATCATTAGGATGCAAATGGGTAATGGGAGCGAAAGAGAATGAGAAGACTTTAGTGAGAAGAAAGGACAATAAAAGAACAGGGTTCGGGAAGACAGAAGATGATATTTAAATGTTTGAAGATTGTAGGTGACAGGGAAGCAAGAAATTGGAATAGAGAGGTGCGGGAAAGGTATCTATTAGAATAAAATGTCTATCACCTAATGGAAGTGAGGGTCAAACTAAAGAAAAAGGGACAAAATTTAATGTTGACCGTCAGTGGTCAAAGATTAATAAGCGAGGTTTGTAATAAGCGCCGGTGGGGATTGAAAAGTTCCCGAAATTAACAAACAGTGATAGACGTTTATCAGAAAGTGAAAATCTTACCTCAAAACGCTAACATTTAAAATTTTACTTCACCTTCCTATTTCTGACTTCCTGTTTTGGGTTTTTTTTGTTTTTTTTTTCTTTTAATTTTTCCCCTTTTCCTTCTTCTTCACCTTTTTCTTTTCCTCTCCTGTGCTTTTTCGCTCCATGAAGATGATAAACGTTTTCTAATTTGTAGACAGCTCTTCATTGTCGTCTGTTGTGTAAATGCATTGTTTCTGCTTCTTCATACATTTGAAATGAGTTTTATGACGTTCGATTCTTGACTTGCTTCTTGACGTCTCGTAAATTCTCTGCATAAGTATTTATGGCTCCATAAGAATGTAAAGTAATGTACTCTAGTTTTCACGCCATTATTTATGCATAGCATATACACACTATTACTTTCAATCGACATTATCATCGATAAATTTGCTGCCATTGTTGATATCTCGATCCTGATATTTACAAATGTAGATCAGTAAGTCTGTAGCTTATCATTAGACGAATTTTTATCTAAAAATGTCAATATTACACAAGAGAAATGATTTTCTTTCATCATTAGAAGCATTGATTTACATGCTCTTAAATAAAAGGGTAGGATGGAATAAAAGGATAGGTTTGCAAAATTCAATTAAAATTAATTTATTTTCGGAATAAAAAAAGCATAGCTGAAATAAACAGAAGGGTTGGAATAAACAGAAAAGTTGGTAAAATGAAAAATTAAATGAACGTAAAGTCTGGAATAATAGTGGGTAGGTTGGAGAATATTTTAAATAGCTAGGCAGGCTCATCTATTCCAGGCGCAAAAGTATTTGCTAGTACTAACTTTTCTTTTATTACTAAATTTCACTCAGTACAAGGCTCGATAGCCACTCAAGGTATAGTCCTTGTCAAAATAGTAATGCTGAATAATGGATAGGCAAAGACGAGAAAGTATTAGGAAAAGAAGATTTTGAGGGTGAAGAAGAAACATAATGGACTCCTGACTTGAAGAAGACAAGATCGAAGTATTCAAAGAAGCACCCACGTGGGAGTGTTTTCCACAGAATAGTAGTTCTTGAGGAAAAAAACTGTCTGAGTAAAATGTATTTACAACATCTATAAGACTTTTAGTATTATTACGCGGACATAAATCGTATTTCATTTCTATCTGTTGCTTGATTGATGGTTCCGTTTGGTTGGAAAAAATGTATCCATATCATATAATAGCAATAAATAAAGACCACACCCAGACTTTCGATAAGATTGGAATATGTGTCCCATAACCAATATATAACTGAGAAAGTTTCCTTTCCTGTACGTATCTTTTCTCTCTTCCGTTTCTGTTTTTAAACTTTTAACTCTCTTCTTTTTCGACACTTTTTTTCTTTTCCTCTCTCTCTCTTGTGCTTGTTCGTCCCATAAAAATTTACCAAATTTATATAATGTTCTTTATTGCCTTTTGTTGTGTAAAGTCGTCGTTTCTTCAACAAGCTCCCCCGCCACACACACACCAAATGCAAATTGAAATATGTAAAGTAAAAATAGTAAATCAGGGCAGAGAATAAAGCAAATAAAAATGTCGAATATATTTTTACAAAATATTGTCTTTTATAAAATCTCGGGCATCTATATTATAATTAGCAGGTTTATTTTCGTGGGTGTGTTGCCTTAGAATGGAAAAAAAAAACGTTACATCAAAATGAGATTTGTGAGATTTTCACAAAACCGCTCAAATATTTGTTCCCACCCTCGGTACTTGGCCTTTTTGGGGACCCCTCATGCGCCGGGTAATGACCTCAGCCTCCTTCCAAAGGAGAGGTACTAACTAGGAGGTCGGTTCACTGGAGCTTGAGCTAATATTAATTACAAACTTCCCCGGCACCAGCCAGGGAAGTCTAAGACAGTATAATTTTATCATTTATATTTACATATAAATTATATTGTTTTAATGTAAGGTCACTGAATGAAACTGTAAATGGAATTCTACGTAATGAGTAGTATTAATATTATTCTAGAACCATTTACTTTATATTTGTAAATTCTACGATATCTGAATAATAAGTAGCACATGAGCTATACCTGCAAGTGTCAGGATATTGACATGGACGCGGGCCAAAATCCTTAGGTTTCATAAAAATTATGGTACTTCCAAATTTGATAGACTGTTATCGGAAGGAAATTGATTTTGTCATAATAATAATAATAATAATAATAATAAGAAGAAGAAGAAGAAGAAGAAGAAGAAGAAGAAGAAGAAGGCCTTGTGGCGTAATACAAAGTAAATGGAAAGTCCACTTGTGACTTTCTTCTTACTTTCCTCCTCTTCTCTCCTTATTTACTTTTTCTTTCTTCTCCCTTCTCGATATATATTTCATTCTATGGCTTTCACTGTATAGACCTAGACGCCTCGGGATTGGATCATGATTAGTGAGCTAGACTGGTTAATTATGAGTAATCAGTTTGATTTTCGAAAGAAAACTATATATATATATATATATATATATATATATATATATATATATATATATTCTATAAATCCACATGAGTTTATTGACATCTGATTACTCGAATCCAGAATTTTTCATCGGAATGCTTTTCAGCGACAGATGTTCGATAAATCAATTGAAATTATTATCAGATCTAATATTTATACTTCTCAGAACAAAAGCTAATCCTCATAAATTTTAAATACATACCAAGTTAAGTTAGCGACTTTTAAATTTAGAACTAGTTAAAATGTTGTTTTAACATCACTATATAAAAATATGTACATACTAACCTACAGAAATATATAGTGACATATACATGTTTTTTTTTATATTTTATATATATATATGTGTGTGTGTATATATAATTTCGTCTTTATTGCAAATTTATATATATATATATATATATATATATATATATATATATATATATATATATATATACACACTACAGATCAAAAAGTTTAAAGCCACCCACAGAATTAGTACGAGATGAACTTGACCGAAGAGGAAAAATAAAAATAAAAACGACCTCTTAGTGTCATTGAAAAAGAATAGAATCAATTATCAAACTTATACTTCGAGAAACTTTTGCAACGAATGCCAAAAGTTTTTGCTGCAGTAATCAATGCAAAAAGAGTATATTTTGACGAGGGCAAAATTTAATCATAATTTTTCTTTCTTTTTTTATAATAAAATAAAAAATCATCTTTCACATTTTTTTTTAATCATGTATAATAATTTTCTCTTATTTAAAGTACAAAACAACTATTTTGGAGCCAATTTAAAAAATGACCAAGGGTTGTCTCAAACTTTTGAACTGCAGCATATATATATATATATATATATATATATATATATATATATATATATATATATATATATATATATTTAAATATAGCAGACAAGAAAGATTATTTCCACTATCGATGGGAGTTGGGAAATGTAAAGTCGGTCTTGGCCTTCCCGCAATCTTGGAGCATGTGCATGTAAATTTTGGTGCAAATCCGTCGAAAATTGCAGCTGTACATTCGGTACAAACACACACGCATCCTACCTTTTTATAGATATATATATATATTCTTACACAAATTTTCATAACTGAATCAATAAGCAGTCAGATCCTCATACGTCGAAACCGACGAGAGAGTCCATTATATATATATATATATATATATATATATATATATATATATATATATATTTAAATATAGCAGACAAGAAAGATTTAATTAATTTTATTTATTTTTCCAGCATCCTTACGTTTTCCTGTTTTGTAGGAGTAAAGGAGCGTTGTATAGTTCCCTCATGCCGTGGAGGTCGTAGCCATTGCGCCAATTAATTATAATGTTATATATCTTCTCCCTCTTGCCTGGTGGGGATCTTGAGCGACAGTATCGATTCGTTAATAAAGTTATATTCTTCTTTCACAGCCGGTGATTGATAGTTGTTTTGAGTTCAGAGATAAAAGAACTTCAACACGGGTAATTTTAACTTAACTATTTTATTATCGTTGACGTATAGATCTTCTGCTTATCCAGTGGAGTCGTTCTCCGTCCACCGGGGAGCAGTTCCAGGCACGAAACGAAACACGTCTACATTGTTCGATAGTCAAGAAACAACTCACTGAAAACCCTTTTACCGTATCTATCATTCTCACACTCGTTGAGCCACTCAAAATCGACTTCCTTGTTTTGTCTTCCATCTGACCCCTAAGGTCAACCTCGGGAAATTTAAGCAGAAATGACATTCCCCCTAAATTTATAGTCTGTTAAACTATTATTTAGTAGGAGTACAAAAACTGCCCATAATTTTCATTGTCCCAAATGCTTTTAGCTACTTCTTTAGCCATTTGCAAGGGGATTCTGTTTTTGGTGTTGTTAGTTTTTACTCATGTTTCGACTGTTTAAGTTGTATTTTATTTTTGTGTTGTTTTGAATAACATCGTTCATTCCGAGCCTTCGAATGTTGAGCACGAAAGGAATTCACGTGAGGAACTTTCTATTAAAAAAAACTTCTAACATTCCATTTTCACTAGTAATGACTAAAGAAGTGGCCAAAAGCGCTTGGAACAATGAACGTTATGTAAGATTTCTGTACTCCCATCCTCCTAAAAAACGGTAAAACGTAAAGATGCTACAGAAACTAAATAAAAAAATTATATATATATATATATATATATATGTGTGTGTGTGTGTGTGTGAAAATATATAGAAAATAGGAAAGAACTGGTTAGGTAAATATATATATATATATATATATATATATATATATATATATATATATTATTATTATTATTATTATTATTATTATTTTTACTATTATTAGATGGAAATGCAGTCAATACTTATCAAATGTAAACTCAGATTTTCGTAATTTTACAATTACTATTCGGGACTTGTGTGATTAAAAAAATACGAAACTCTGAATTTACGTTCGATAAATATTGACCATTTTCACTTCTAATAATAATTATTGCTCTAGTTTTATATTAGACACTATATTAGCAGAAGATCTGTTTAATCTTATATACGTTAAATTTTACGTATAATATTTGCTAGTATTAATGAATATAGTTTTTATTATTGGTCCTGATCTGGCTTCCGACACTTTCCAACCACCGTCATGTTGCCTCTCTGTGTCTTGTCTATAAATACTTTCATGGTAACTGTGCCGATGAGCTCTTCGCTATGGTACCTAGAATTTTGAATTTAAGTGCAATACTAGACTGGCGTCGAGATCTCATCAATTTACATTTGAGAGGGAAGATGCAGCCGTAAGTTCTATGCTAACAGTTATTTTTCTTACACTTCTTGCTTGTGGAACTCCCCTTCGTCTCCATGTCTTCCAGCCAACTTTAATCTGCACAAATTCAAATGCAATGCCAATTCCTATCTACTGTCCTCCTGATTACTTTTTCCTCTCCCCTCACATTATTAATGTTTCTGTTTCTAATTTTTTCACACCATGAAACACCTTGGTTCTTAGTGGCTTTACTGCCTTACATGGAGTGATACCGATTGAATATTATATATATATATATATATATATATATATATATATATATATATATATATATATATATATATATATATGCACCAGCTGGATGTTTTCCATAAAAGTTGTCTGCGTGCATTCTGTGGAGTTAAACTTCAAGATATGACATCTAACGTAGACCTGTTTAACATGTGTAATATTGGAGGAATCGAGACTTTTCTCACACAGTCTCAGTTACGTTGGACTGGTCATGTCTTGAGAATGTTTGTTGACAGGATACCCAAGATCCTAATGTATAGCCAGTTGGATCAGGGCTACAGGAATGTAGGAAGCCCATGACTAAGATACAAAGACAAGCTGAAGACCAACTTGTCAGCTGTCAATATACCTCATAACACCCTCAAGTGCTTAGCCTTGGACCGGGTAGAATGGAGATCAACGTGTTTTAGTGGACTTAACAGTTTTCAATCTGTTTGTCTGAATCGCCTTCAAGAAGCGAGAGCAAGATCTAAAAGGTCAGCCAATCTAAAAGTAATCTCATCCCGCAATCCTCACTCTTGCTCCATATGCGTCCTCCTTTGTAAATCACTAACGGGTCTTAAGTGCTACTTATAACTTACATAACTGAATCAATTAAGTTGTCAGATGCTCATACGTCGAAACCGACGGGAGAGTCCATTATATATATATATATATATATATATATATATATATTGAACAAAATAAAGGCCATTTTTATACCTAAAAGAATGACGTTTATTTCTTTCAAATTTGTTTTATTTCTGTGTGTACAAGTCCTTGTTTATATATATATAAATATGTTTCGGCTTTAAATAGCCCATAAGGGTTGACGTAAAAACGGTAAATCAATCAACTATTATTACAATTTTAGCCTCACTGAGTAGCACACACGTACGGCCTTGCAACACACTAAGTAAAACTTAGCAAATGTACACGAGAGCATTTTAAATTTAAATTCATTAACAGATATCTATTCACTATTGTTGCTTTTAATTTATTTAATTTTGAGAACTTGATTTGTAAAAATTTGTTCGCTTTGAGATCCAATAGTTTACTGACCAACGTGTTTTATTACGAAGGCTTGAAGGCTTATTACGATTGCTTTCGATGCATTCTACGATGCCGTCGAGTCGATCCCGTGCCCACAGCCACTCTACGTCGTCACCTGAGTCTCCGTCCTCTTCCACTCTTCCTGCTCCAGCGTTGTCTCCGATGGTTCGGGCACGCAGTTCGACGCCCGGAGGGAGAGCTCATCTGCGATGTACTTCTCCCTCCTTCTCTTCCTGGCTGCCGAAAACGTGTCGGTGGGCAGCTGAGGACGTGGGCTAGCACAATCAAGGATGACCTAGCAGTACTATCGGGTCCACAAGTAGTTGGTCTTCGACGATGGAATCGCGATTGGCTCGCCATTTCGTGTGACCTGGCTCGGGATCGGCGAGCGTGGGCAGCGATGGTCCGTGATGCTGTATTTGCTTGCGAGGAAGCCGGTTCAACCCGACCAGGGTGAAAACCGATACAAGTCAAGTCAAAGTGTTTTATTAGGCGTAAGCGGTCTTTGTTATCATTACTAGTCGGATTCCCATACATCTGTTTTCGCTGGAGCGATATGAAGATTTTTATCTTCTGAATGATTTTTACTTTATGCTTTGAGTTAACTAAAGAGAAAACAAAATTCAACTCTTTAAACATTCCTGCTAACACGATTGTAATTAACATTTAATTTTAATATTAAGTTATTCAAATTATTCATGGTTCTCATACGATAAACACCACAGCAATTCACTTTTCTTATCACTGAGGAATTGTTCTGGATCAGTGGAGCTTAGACATAATTAAGACAACAGGAATGGAACGATTTTGATCATCAAACGTTTGAAGAATTTTAATAATAGTTTTAATGTTGTGTTTCCAACTTAAAAAATGGTAAAATTTCCAAAGTTCTTTTTTTTAATGCATTCGAACATTTTCGACTTCTACGGCGATCTTTGTGAAGAATTGTGAATTTTATCAAAATGTGTTTGGCAAATTCAGGTGTTTTTAGTTTGCTGGTCGTTAGAGATTACGTCACCTTTAAGTGACGTAATCTCCAACGACCAACCTGAATTTCTATGTGCTCCCTTTTTATATACATACTTCAGTATACGATCACCTATATCTTATTTAAACTAAATACAAACTCAGATTTCTAGAAGCCATTAGAATACAAAAGAAACAACCAACGTTAATTAAAAAATCTTTCTCCAGAGGAGAGATCGTGTGTTGAAGTGTTGTCTAAAAAAGCACATATAAATTTAGTTTAGTTGCAGATGACGTAACCTTTAAGTAAGTCTAAGTCGTTTAAAATAATTCTTACTGTCTAAATACACCTTACATATATATAGTTTCTGTTTTATCTTTTTTCATACACTTATTTCAGTAAATGCTCTGTCTTTCAATTAAACAATATTGATTACATTTACCGGCATGAATTTTCGAGAAATTTCATAGAAAATATAGGTTTACCGACAGGAATCGAACCTGTATCATATACGGAATCATCATTAAGTCTGATCGTTCAGCCACAGAGAAATTCAAGTTAGCAAACCTCGAATTACTTGTTTGAAACCCACATCTTCACCGATTTTTCTCGATCTGTCATATCTACTCTGAAATTGTCGCCTAATGTAAACAATGACAATATTATATAACAAATATGAGATGTATTAAATCCGACAAATATTTTAATATATTTCTGTTTATACGTTTTTTCTTTGGATAGACTTATTTGAGTAAATATTCCCTCTCTCTTTCTCTCTCTCTCTCTCTCTCTCTCTCTCTCTCTCTCTCTATATATATATATATATATATATATATATATATATATATATATATATGAATAAAGGAAAAGGATAAGAGGAAAAATGTATGTAGTTTTAGCCGACGCGTTTCGTCCACTGTGGACTTTTTCAAGGCAAAACACGATATTTATTAAACATCTTATCTATAAGTATCTATAAATAAAAACAAAATGTTGTTACTTACTAGAAGAATTAAGAAACGCTCATATATACTCATTAGCTCAACTGAAAATTTCCTTTCATTTACTTTTTATGTTTGAAGAGAATTTATCATATGTAGAAATATTGTTTGCATTTTTGTGATGACGGCGGATTCAACCGTTTTCTTTTGACTACATACATACATACATATATATATATATATATATATATATATATATATATATATATTAATGCATATTTGGTCAGTAAACTTTCTTTTAAACATCTTTCGTTAAATATAACGGACAAAGAAAATTTTATTAATTTTTTTTTTTTTTTAGTTTTTCCATCGTTCTTATATTTTTCCGTTTGGTAGGAGTGAGGGAGTTAAAAAAAAAAAAAACTGTCGATATTGTCCATAGCACTTTCAGTTACTTCCTTAGCCATTTTCTGGTCTGTGGTGTTTTGGTGCTGTTAGTTTCTTTTCATGTTTTGACTGTGTGAGATGTATTATTTGTTTGGATTTGAATTCTAGTAAGCGCATTAAGTCCGAGCCACCGCGTGTTGGGCATGGATAGAATTCGACTAGGTGACTTTCTATTTTAAAAGGACTTTCAGCACGCCGCTCCCATTGTTAAACAAGGTGAGGTTGATGGTGAGGGAGAGATTTTTAATGTACAGAGCTTTTCTAATAATAAGATATTTTCGGTAATTTGACTTACATTTTGTTAACGGTTCTTGTACATTGTGGAAAAATTGATAACAAATTAATAAAATTTTCCTTGTCCGCCATATTTAACGAAAGATATATATATATATATAGAGAGAGAGAGGGAGAGAGTTGAATGAGTCTAATGGTGATTACGAAGATCGCAAGTGTTGGTGACGTTATGCTTCCATTCATCATCCAACAGGGCCTCAGACTAAACTCGGAGGCCTTGAGGAGGTAGTGCTTCCCTGGGGGACTGTTCGAAGATCCTATATCTGGCAACAGGACTCTGCATCATGCCACATAACAGGAGAACCTAGTCATGGCTGTCAGCCAATTTTTGCTACCACATCACCCCTTACATCTGCCCACATAGCTGCCCAAACTGCAAACCCCTTGATTATTATGTGTGGGGCGCAATTGAGCAACTTAAAAAAAAGAGACCGTCCAGAAGAGAGGCAGAAGATTTCGAAGTCGTCTAGGCGTTGTGCTTGAAGCCAATATCGATTATATTAAATAAATTTACTCTTTAGTATTTCAAGATATGTTTGTGCTATATTAGTAAATATATCTGTTAAAATGAAATGTCGGTGTTATTTTCATTTTGGCGTAATTAAAACGACAATTTATCTATCTCACCCTGTGTATGTATATATATATATATATATATATATATATATATATATATATATATGTGTGTGTGTGTGTGTGTGTGTGTTTGTGTGTGTGTGTTGGGGGGCACGTTTATACCAAGCTACGTAAAAATAAATTGCTTTCAGATTTATGATGAGTTTTCTTGTAAGACTTCGTCTTTTAAAAGTATTTCTGTAGATTATATAAACTTGAGGGTACTCCAAAGTAATCAATATAAGGTAATTCCTACCTATTTCCCAGTCAAATCATTGGATAGAAATTTTGATTTTGAATATGTTCTCTCAAATCGTAACAAATTCAAAGACTATGGTTTTTATAATTATATTTGTAGGACAAACTAGTTGCGAATTTTGCAAAAACTCATTGCATTTTAAAAATCTTGTTAACATTCGAATCACTTCAGATATTTCAACAGATCTCCGACGACGATACAGGTGTGTTTTACCTGAACCAGAGTCAGTCAGTTAACTGCTATACGTAGACGATTGTGTCTCTTTCGATTCAAGAATGAATAGGCAGTAGATTTTTTCGCAGCAGGTTGTCGTTTCTTACCGCAGTAGACGGGTTGTCTATTTAACCCATAGCTGGGGGGATGGATGGATGGATTCATACTATTCCCAAAGATATTTGCGCATAAGCGAATGTAAAAAACCCGACTGGATTTCGAACTCATCTCTTCAATTTCTCATTCCGAGCAGATATCCATTACACCACATCTACCTAATTTCCTCTTCTTCTTTTTCTTCTTCTTCTTCTTCTTCTTCTTCTTCTTCTTCTTCTTCTTTTCGCCGTGTCCCTTTAGGACATTGATGGTCATGGATCTCTACACTTTTCTGTCCCTTGTAGCTCTTAATATTTTTTCTTTTTTGCCATCTCCCCCAAACCATGCTCCGCCATCCATTGACTCAAGGTCACCTTTTAGGTTGTATATTACTTTACTCTGACCCACTTACCTTAAATCTGTCCTGTGAGTATCAAATTTTCCAAGGTATCTTTCCTCATTATGTGCCCCAGAAATTCCAACTGCCTTTTCCTATTTTCTTAATAATAAAAAATAAATTTTCCAAGCATTAGAACAGACTCAGTAATGATATTCCAGAAAAGAAAACAAAATTTTCATGTAAACTTTCTATTCTTTTTACATCAACAAAACTGCCTTTAAACACCAACAAAGAAAAAAGAAGAAGAAAGAAAGACAAGAAATCAGTCAACACGTCACACGCTAGTCGAGAATAAAGTCAACTCATAAAAACTAGCGATGCGAAGTGTAACAACGTTTCGTTTACTTGCCACATCCGGATGGGAGATATCCATTTTATATATATATATATATATATATATATATAAATTTAATGAAAAACATTTTATATATATATATATATATATATATATATAAATTTAATGAAAAACAGACCACTTTAAGGTACCATTACAATAATTTATTTCACCAAAATCCTTTTAAAGGACTCCGGATCATCAGGTAACACTTCCAACAACGAAATGAAAGGAAAAATATTAAAAATTGATGGGTAGTGTAATTTTTGTAATTTAACAGGGGGGGAATGAGGGGGTAGTTAAAGAGACAAGGTAAAGTATAGGGAGGGGTTAATTTCATATCTCTCTTAATATAATAATGACGTAATGATGTCGTTTTTTGACGTTAAAAATACGTCAAAAAACGACATTATTACGTCATTATTTTTGCACCAACCTAATATATATATATAGCGTCTCACATTCTTAAAGGACGAAAAGCATCACACGAAAACTTTTTCCACTTTGTTATAGTTCTTTTTCCCGAAAATTGTCCTTGATATCTATAAAAAAAATATGTCGTTATCCTATATATATATATATATATATATATATATATATATATATATATATATATGCTAGCTTAAAAGCCGTCCTATCTATCGGCATTTCAGCTAGCTCCTGGAGAGGAGTCTTGTTTGGACCTTCGCATATTCAGGAGTTTGAGAGTTCCTAAATCTTTTATATATATATATATATATATATATATATATATATATATATATATATATATATATATATATTCGCCCTTGCATGGAGGATTGCTGCCATATATGGTCTGGAACCCCTTCTGCTTGCCTCTGGGTTCTTGATAGGCTCCAGAGGCGGATATGCAATATAATTGGCCCTGTTTTGGCATCTCGTCTACAGTCACTTTCTCACAGACACGCCGTCGCCTCTCTCTGTCTTTTTTGCAAATACTTTCATCGCAATTGCTCCGAGGAGCTGCATTCGCTGGTTCCCAGACTTCATGAGTTCAAGCGCCCTACGAGGCTGGCATCCCGCTCTCACCCTTTCACTGTCGAAAACTCCTAAATGTAGCCATCTCTTCTACTCCAATAGCTTCATGTCTTGCACCTCTCGCCTGTGGAACTTCCTTCCCTATTCCAGTTTCCCTGAGAGCTATAATCTCCAACTATTCAAATGTAATGTAATGTCAATCGATATCTCCAGTTGCCTTGATCTATCCAATATCCTTCTCCTCGTCTTTTCCTCTATCACTTCTATCTGATCTTGCTCCAAATCTTGTGTAACCCCTTGCGTCCTAGTGGCTTCCAGCCTTGCTTGGGGTGAAACGCTTAAAATATATATATATATATATATATATATATATATATATATATTAGGTAACCCTAACACTGTCGACATAGAGAACACATGGATAAAAACATTTCTTTCATTTATTTTTTACCTATTCTGAAAGATTATCTATCTCTAAACTCGGACACATAAGGCGTAGAATATAAAATTTCAATTATTTTAAAGATACAAATGCAAACACAGGCAACACATTTTTCGTCTTCGATCTGATGAAGCCAAAACGGGCGAAATACATAGTCGGATGTTTTTGCGAAACACTTTAATAATTTATAACTCTGTCGGGATTATATACCCAAATTTATAATATATAATGGTATTAAGCACTTTCCAATAAGTACCGCGCACATATAATATATATAGAAATGATATATATATATTAGGTTGGTGCAAAAATAATGACGTAATAATGTCGTTTTTGACGTAACGTCAAAAACCGAAATTATTACGTCATTATTTTTGCACCAACCTAATAATATGTAGTTCAACGGAATGTTCATTTTTGCACAAATACCTTTCGAAAAGGGAAAGGTAGGCAGGAATGTAGCTATTTGATGTTACATGATTGACAGACACAGACATTTCTAATTTTTTTACCAACAAAATAAAAGAATCGATTCTAAATAAATAAGAACAAATTTTAGTAACACTTCCAACAAACTGTGAACTCAAATCGATGGGCAGACACAGAAAATCCTAAAGTGCCGATTTTGGCTAAAATAATCCTTGTTGAAGATTTAAGAGTGTATTGCATACTGGTCCATTATTTTTCGCTCAGATATTTTAATGGTGAGTCTCACTTTTCTTTCTCTCTCTCTCACTCCACACACACACACACACACACATATATATATATATATATATATATATAATTAGAAAAAAGTTTCCACGTGTGTACATCGAGGAATCAGACGGAGATCGAGTTTTTGCTAACAATACGATTTCCATCAGAAAATACACCTTCTACAAAAACATCTGTCCGGGATTAATTCCCACTTCACTGTTTATTCCTCGGTCCATTTAGGAAGGACACGGGCGTGTCCGAAAATTCCGAAACTAAAACCTTTGTCCCTGTGCCTCATTTCTGTCATATAGTTAATAATCAATATTTAATAAATGTTTATCGTATTGATTATATTGGTACCTTTTCGTTTGTCCTTGTTTTATTAATTGTCTATTTTACACACACACATACACACACACACATATATTATATATATATATATATATATATATATGACGGTTTCGTGTAGGATACAGGTTCGGAGGTCATAATTTCTGTGAACTTTCTTAGACATTCAGACAGGTAAATGATGTCAGTGCTGTTTATTATAAACGGGGCATTTACTTAACTATTTGTATTAATAAAAATAACGTATAAACAATATACAGGGTGTTTCAAAAAGAATACGCCAAAATAATCACGTGATGTGTCAATAACGAAAAAAATTACAAATCTCTAGCATGACCACATGTGTTGTATATACATTCAAGTTTCATTTCATGTTTTATAAGTAGCCACTACCAGCAGCGCAGACAACATCAAGCCGATATGAGAATTCCTCCCAAACGCGCCTCAGGATGTCACGGTCCACCGTGTTGATTGCAGCTGTTATTCGATCTTTCAAGTCATCGATACTTGCTGGAAGTTGCTGGAACATAAACTTGCTCTTTAACATACCCCCACAAGAAAAAGTCACACACAGTAAGGTCCGGGGATCTGGCAGCCCAAACACAGAGAGCAAGGTCTTTAGCACCTCTCCTCCCAATCCATCGCTGAGGCACGTTTTCATTCAGATAAGCTCTAACCCCGAGATGCCAATGGGGTGGTGCTCCATGTTGCTGAAAAATGAAGTCATTCGAATCTGCCTGCATTGTGACAATGGCATTTGTTTTCACGAACTCAAGCACTGTTTTTGCGTGCTTGATTTCGCGAAAACAAATGCCATTGTCGCAAAAACAAATGCCATTGTCACAAAAACAAATGCCTTCTGCTGAGGAGTCGCCATTTTGATTGATCTTCCCACAATTCAGCTGCACCAGAAGCGGTGAAACTGACACCCAATCAAACTTTGATAAGTACTCTATCAAATAACCACTGATTGAGTCCACTACAATGCTATAGACCTGAAAAAATAGCGCAATGATTTTGGCGTATTCTTTTTGAAACACCCTATATATATATATATATATATATATATATATATATATATATATATATATATATATATATATATATATATATATATATATATACAGACATATATATATATATACATATATAATGTATTAGGGTGTATAATGTCGTTTTTTGAAATATATTTTAACGTCAAAAATCGACATTATTACGTCATTATTTTGGCACCAACCTAATATATATACACACACACACACACACACATATATATATATATATATATATATATATATATATATATATATATATATATATATATATATATATATATATATATATATATGATTTAAACTAAGAATCTGAATCGGACGAAATTACAAGTATATAAGGTAATTTCGAAAACTCTTATTTTGACATGTTTCGGCCAACACCAGCGACGATCGTCTGTTACATGCTAAAATGCAAGTGGTGTACTGGAAACTTCTCGTCCCTACCACCCACTTCCCAAATTATGACGAAATCGAGAAATGTCAAATTTCTTTTAATTCCTAACTAGCCCGTTTGAAAAATTTTCAGGACCCACTGATGGGAATAAATACATAAATTAATATCTAATCTCTCTCTCTCTCTCTCTCTCTCTCATGATATATATATATATATATATATATATATATACGCACACACACACACATATATATATATACACACAAACACAGACATATATATATATATATATATATATATATATATATATATATATATATATATATATATATATATACACACATATATATAGATATATATATATATAGATAGATAGATAGATAGATAGATGGTAAAATGACATAAAACAATACTCCTGTTTCTCTCACAGAGTAAACCAAAGAAAGATTAATTGCAGTCTATACTTAAAATACGCTCCACAATCGAATTAGCGAGACTTTCAGAATCCATTTAATGTGATGCCTTAACTCTTCATTTAACATTTGACTTTTCGACAGGGCACATCATTCAGGACAATTGCACTGATAGCATTAAACGTTACAGGCGACGAGAGAAACCTGGTCACTAATATCAACCTTCCAAACCTGGAGTGACTTAATTTAGTCGTAGAGACCAATTTCCTGACTTAAGAGGCGAACAAAAATAGTAAGACATTTTGAAAGCTTTCTTTCCTTGTCTCACTTTCAAAAGTAACTCACAAAGTGGTTGGTTTGGAACGCAATTATTTGCACTTAAATCCAGCCATTTATCAATAGAAATTTTAATAAATAATTTTTGTTTGTTACAATACTGCGTGGGGAAAGAAAAAAACACATCCGAATGCTGATTTCCGACCTGTTTGTTATCTGAGCTTGAACAGGGATATTAGAAATTATATGAAATACGCAACTACGTTAGTCAAGAAGAACGTGTATATATATATAAGAATCTGTCTGAGTGGAACTTACTTCTTACTAATGGAATACGAAGGGAATGAGGATGATTCGTCCAAGTGTACGTGTCATGGCGGGTCATAGATCTGAAAGTCTGAACTGGAGGAATGTAACTCGTCAGAAAATTTGCCAAAGAAATAGCGGTAAAGAAGCTAGAGGCTTACAAAGTTGCGCCATTATATGTAATGTTCTGAAAATACGTTTATCCGTAATAGCATTCGAGTGTATATGATAGATACATGTGAGCAGACTGGAATAGATAGATATTAGGCCGGTGCAAAAATAATGACGTAATAATGTCGTTTTTTGACGTTAAAAAATACGTCAAAAAACGACATTATTACGTCATTATTTTTGCACCAACCTAATAGATAGATAGATAGATAGATAGATAGATAGATAGATAGATGTTAATAGTGTGATTATCTGTTTCCATACAGGGAACCTTCGGCGTTCAGTGACTGGACAGATAGCGATGCTATCAGTTGAAAGTTATAAAGCTTTTCTCTTAAATCAGTTTTTCAGAAAAATAGGCTTCGCATGTTTAATAATTGTTACCGATCTTTCTAGTTCTGATAAAACTTTCTTACCAAACCTTTTGTTTCATGTAATATGGAACGTGAACCTCTTGATTATATTATTATGTTCCTTTCCATTTACATGTGTTACTCATTTTTGTTACTGTTGCTTTTGGAAGTCTCCGAATGATAGTTTAGTGATCCTGTTACGCCAGATCTGTTGAAAGGGTGTCTTACTTAAGAACTATAGGATTCAATCGCTTGAAGCCATTTCTAATCATTGATGCTAGAAAATGTTTGTACATAACTGACAGTTTAGACATTTCTGAACGAGTTGGATGCCATATATGACATCCACATGAGAGTCTAAACCTAACGAGGCTATTTAAGAACATGACTCGAGTTCATAAGTGTAGGTATTACATATTTTACAAGTACATGAATGTATTGGTTGTGCTAATGAGAAGAAGAAATGTAAAAAAAATTATCGATTTCGTGAACTTAAAATCTATTATGCTCACGCAGTAAAGATATTTCTCTGAGAAGTGAAAGAATTTGGCAATTATCTGAAAGTCAGTGGGTAGTACCAGCGTTAAATCTCAGCATTCAAAATTCGTTTTTTTTTTCATGGCCAAGTTGTCTTCTCTTTTATGTGCCGTGTCCCTTCAGGAAGTAGGCGATCATGGCTCTCCACTATCCCTATACTATCCCTATCCCTTGTAATTCTCAATATGTTTTGTCCTTTTTCTACTTCACCCAAACTCTGTTCTGTTATCCACTTGCTTATGCCTGCTAGGTATGTTACGCATTGCTTTCCCTTGTCTCTCTTTCCCTCTATCCACCCTGTGAGTATCCGATTCTCCAAGCCCTCCTTTCTTATTACGAGTCCCAGAAATTTCAGCTGCCTCTTCCTGATGTTAAGTATAAGCTTCCTCCTTGTTTGCCTCCTCTCCAAAACCTAATCGTTGCTCACATGTTCGGTACATGGTATCCTTAGCATCCTTCTGTAGAACCATGCCTCCGTTGCCTCGAGACTCTTCTTCATCTCTGAGGAGACCGTCCAACATTCGCTGTCGTAAAGGAGGACATATATCACGTAGTAGTTCGGTACTCTTTTCTTTGTTACCAACGAAATCCTCTTGTAATATTCTGCCTAGCGTTTGGAATGCGTCTTTGGCCATTCCAATATGTCTTCGGATCTCAGCGTCGCACTTTCCGTTTTCTGTCAGAACATTTCCCAGATATTTAAATTTCCGAACCTGCTTCATTTTAGCGTCCCCAAACTGTAAATCGTATTTCAAGCTCATCTTTTGACTGATGACCATGTATTCTGTCTTTTTGTAGTTTATGCTTAGTCCCTTCTTCTCGCTCTCCTTTGCTACCTTCTGTAGGAGGTTTTCCATATATGCAAGCTCACTGACCTAATAAAAGAGGAAATGCCCAACTGTATCACACATCATTCAGCTTTTTTAGGTAAATAGAGCGAGAAACGCAAAAGGGGTTTGTCACTGATAAACAATGCGCAGTAAATCCTTTACATTATTAATAACTACCCATGAAAATTTTCCAGTTTTCCTATTTTAATTTTAAAAGCTGTAAGACAATTAAATATATGTAGAAATTCCCCCATTGTATTGTTAAATATTTGAGCTTAACAACTTTGACAAAATATTGCAATAGCAATCATAAATATGAAGGCTGATCGTTATTCTAAGAAGTAAGGGGGTACAAGTAAAATGATTTGGAATTAGTGACGTTTTCCATTCCAGGTATTAAACATTTCTATCTTCCCTCTTTCTTTCTTTCTTTCTTTCTTTCACTATAACCAAGTAGCGTCTTTGATATGTCTTTTCCGTCTTTCCGCGCGATCAAAAAGGAATAGTCCATTATTTATTAGGTATTGGCAAGAGACGTTAAACACTTCTATCTTCATTCCTTCTTTCTTCCTTTCTTTCTTTCTTTCTTTCATTTTCTCACTGAAATCAAATAGCGTCTCTGATATGTCTGTTCAACCTTTGTAAGCAATAAAAACGGAATAGTCCATTATTTATTAGGTATTGGCGAGGCGTAACGGTCGAGACAAGGGAAAGACAAGCAGAATTATAAGAAGATAGTCTATTAGGTTGGTGCAAAAATAATATCGTTTTTTGACATATTTTTAACGTCAAAAAACGATATTATTTTTGCACCAACCTAATAGGTATAAACATATCTTCGTCATTTTCAATGACTTGACAAGATCGGTTTCTCAAACGTGTTTCTGCGGATGAGTGAAGAACAAGAACAATGATGGATGGTAAAGGGTTAAAAGAAGAACAACATATAAGAAGCTGTTTAAAGACATAATCACCTACGCCTTCAATAGATACAGCATATGAAAGGCGATGGAGAATCCTGAGTAATATTCAAATTCACATTCTCGTTAAAGATATTTTGCTCCTAAAAATACTTATGAAGAAAGAATCGAATATTTTTCTACTGTCAAGTCATAAAAACAGCTACAATTCATAATAGGCAAAGTAAAAAAAGAAATGAAAAAAAAAATGGAAACATTTACAATAAATTGCTCCTTTTATATTTATGGTCCAGACATACAAGAAATTGGCAGAGAAATAAAAAAAAATCATCTTTACATGGTGGCCTGATTTACGATTTTTCGACTTTGCGTTAGTAAGGAAGCAATATGCATTCAGTTGTCATCAAACTTTAAAATTTTTATTTTTCCCTATGTGAGCACTGCTGTCCAGGATCTAACGATGTTGTACAATATTTCTACTAATACTTTGATAGCTGTATTCACTCAGCGTGTGCGTTAATATCGCCCGGTTTTTAGTTTCGTCTTTCAAAAACTTAAACAAAGCATAAAAATACAGCAACATTTCGTTGGAAACATAGAGAAGAATGGTCAGCTGTTATGTAATATAACTCCTCCGATATAGCAGTGAATGTTGGTCAGTTTCCTCACAGACAAAGAGGGATTTGAAACAACAGAGATGTACAAAAAGAATCCTGAGAATACCATAGGCAGAACATGTGAGCAACGAGGAAGTTTTAAAGAGAATGGGAACGAAAAGGACACCTGTGCTTAAGGAAATATGTAGAGGAAAGATGGCTCGAAGCATCTGACACTCACAAGACCTGCTCCGCCACATATCTAGCTAGGTAGGTTATACGTTGTGGAACAGAGAAAAGCATTGAATAATCTACCTATCGTGTAAATAGGTGACAAAACAGGAACTGGGAGACATAGTAAGGGTATAAACAATCCTTAGAGTTACAAAGGTTAGGAACTTCTGAAGAGCCATGATCGCTAATGTCCTGAACGTACACGGCATATAAAAAATAAAAAACTATACTTCTTTTTCTCTTGTGTTTCGATCATATTTTGGACGAACGTTACAAACAGGAAAAATGACGACTATTATACGATTCTTGGGACTTTGATTTTCTTCATTTTACGCTAAGATGTAATATCAGTCCGGCTATATGGCAGTGAATGCTGGACAACCTCCTCACAGATGAAAAAAGAACTTGAGGCAACAGAAACGTAGTTCTACAGAAAGATGCTGAGAATACCTTGCACTGAACATGTGAGCAATGACGAAGTTTAAGAGAAAATGGATACAAAAAGGACACTTGTATTTAGAATTATAAAAAGAGAATTGACATTTCTGGGATACATATCGAGGAATGTTGAAGGCAATAGGGACACAGGAAATCAGCAAGTCATGTACTTAACCAGCTTTTGTAAATGGATGACAGTTCATTCAATGGGAAGAATAAAAAAGACAAACGTTGCCAAGTGCTAAAAAAGGATAGGAAATTGTGGAGAGCCATGTTCGCTCACATGAGGGAGCAAGGAAGATAAAAGAAAATTTGACACTCACAGGATATATTGAAGTCGAGAGAGAGAGAAAAAAACAGCGGTGAATGTTGGACAAATTCTTCACAGATGAAGAACAAACATGAGGCAATAGATGTGGTTCTACAGAAGGATGCTAAGAACGCCATGGCTCGAACATGTGAGCAATGACGAAGTTTTAGAGAAAATGGGAATAAAAAAGACACTCGTACTTAACATCAGGAAGAGACACTTGAAATTTCTCGGTCACATAATGAGAAAAGAGGGCTTGGAAAAATTAAACTTGCAGGGCAAATTGAAGATAAGAGAAACAGAAGAAAACAACGTATAACCTACCTAGCTAGATAGATGGCGAAGCAGGTTTTGGGAGAGATCATAAAAAGCCCAAATTTATTAATGGCTACAAAGCACAGGAAATTGTAAAGAGACATGATCGCCAACGTACAGAAGGGACACAACACATAAGAAAAGAAGAAGACGGTAGCAATAGGAATTCAGTTGTCATCAAACTGTATAATACAAGGTGTCACCCCCCCAAAAATTGATATAATTTAAAAATATGGATATCTGAGTGTCCCAGGCAAACAAAATTAAATAGGTTTCATGTTGAACAATAAAACATTTATCAAAATTCAAGCAAGATATTTAAAGGGATGTAGATTTTATAACCGATTTCACAAAGCTTCACAAATGTTCAATATGCGCACCACCTATGGCACAACACACGTTAAGTCGGTAGTCTAGCTCCTGCCAAACACGTTGTAGCATTTTTTGCGTAACATTCTTCAGCGCCTCAGTGATTCCCTGTTTAAGTTCCTCTCGGCTTGTAGAAGGAGGGGGTATAGACCTGTTCTTTCATATAGCCCCATAGAAAAATTTACAAGGTGTTACGTCAGGTGAACTTGGTGGTCATTTTAACAGCACACTGTCATTATCATTGGCACATCCAATCCTTCTTCCTGGTTGAGTCTCAATGAGATAATGCAGTCAGCTTGGATTGTACACATTGTGTTAAAATTGGATATCATTTGAGCGAGAATTGGCTATGTTATTAGACTACAAAATGATGTCAGTTTTAGGAACACCCTGGATGTATATATATATATATATATATATATATATGTGTGTGTGTGTGTGTGTGTGTGTGTGTGTGTGTGTGGTGTCACCCCAAAATAGGCACGATTTAAAAGGTGAATATGTGAGTAACTACATATCCCAGGCAAACGGAATTAAATAGGCTTCATGTTGAACAAGGGAACATTTATTTATCAAAATTCAAACAAGATATTCAAAGGGATGTAGTTTTTATAACTGATTTCACAAAGCTTCACAAATGTTCAATATGCGCACCACCTGTGACATGACATATGCCAAGTCGGTAGTTCCTGCCAAACATGTTGTAGCATGTTTGCGTAACACTCTCCAGCAACCTCGGTGATTCTTTGCTTAAGTTTCTCTAGGCTTGTAGGAAAAGAAAGGATATAGACTGGTCCTTTCACATAGCCCCATAGACAAAAAAACACAAGGTGCCATTTCAACAACACATTGTCATTATCACTGGCACACTGGATCCATCTCCCTGGTAGATTCTCATTGAGATAAGTCCAGACAATCAGCTTCCAGCGGTGTGAAGCCTCATCCTGTTGAAAAATGAAGTGTTCACATTCATCTTAGTTTTTAAACAGTTTGTTAAAATTTGAGATCATTTGATCAAGAATTCGCTATGTTATTAGACTACAAAATAATGTTTTGTGGGGTTTTTTTTGTTTTGTTTTGCTTTTTTTTTTTTTGGTGGGAGGCACCATGTAATAACACGCTCTCCTCTTTATCTCCCTGTTTTGATCGTATTTCGAAATTTCTTTACAGTCACAAGCAAGCAGATAAAATAAGTGTAAACACCAGTGTCCACTAAGTCTTCAGTCTCGATAATGATCACAAATCTTTGTTGATTGGTATTACCCCATACACACAACAATAGAGCCATTAAAACACAAGGTTACAGACTGTGAAAGAAGTAGCAACAGATACATTAATAATGAGCGGAAAGAGAAAAGAGAAATCAGGAGGACAGTAGAGAGTGATTGCATTTAAATGCTTGCAGATTAAAGTTGGCTGGAAAGCATGGAGTCATAAAAGCGAGAAGTGCGAGAAAAAAACTGTTAGCATAGAATATATGGCTATATCTAGCCAACTCAACTGTAAATTGATGAGATCTCGACGTCAGTCTACTACTACACTTAAATTCAAAAAGTCTAGGTACCACAGCGAATGGCTCATCTGAACAATTACCATGAAAGTATTTATAGAAAAGACACAGAGAGGCAACATTACAGCGGTAGAAAAGTGTCTGAACCCAAGCCGTCAGGTCAGGACCAATAATGTTGTTGATTCTTCTTTGGATCTTATCAAGGAGCTCAGGCTAAATAGCGGAGACACCGAACCATATGTGGTCGGAATATTATAAGCATGAAAGAATGGTAGGCATAGATATGTAAGATAGATTCTGGATAGAAAAATTGTCTCGCACGACACGGTGAATCAACTTTCTTAGCAGCTGACCTAGCAGTGGATTCAATATAGTCTTTCTAATTCATGTCACCTGAGAACGTGAGCCCGTTCTGCATCTTTTTATTGCATTTGTAAATCCCATTACTGTATCTTATAGACACGCAAGTTCATTTGCTGCAAAAAAGAAGAGGAGAAAGACTATTAACTCAAAGGAGAAAGTAAAAAAACGAGGTCATTTTTTACTCTGAATTTTTATTCGCTTTATGAAGAGTATCTGTAACATGTTTTTGAAGAAAATATTCGTAAGGTAAAAATTCGTTCATTGACCGATAATTGTGAATTAGCTAGATGTACTAAAAATAAAGAATTGTTTACGGTCAGGCAAAATATGGTTGTTCAAAGTAAACCCATTTAATGCAGGTACATGTCTATACAAGTACTCTACTGATATCGAAGCAGCTTTCGAGTGTGTATGTTGATGAATGAAAAGTATGCTTATGCGCCTTGTACTTGTCTAAACAAGCGCTTGTTTCGCTACAAACTTTAATCTAAGCAATTAGTTTATTGTCCTGTTATTTCTATAGTTAAACCGGCTGCATTTCGTCACATTTTAAGCACCAGGCCTTATCATAATCACCATTGTTGCTGTTATTATCAATACATACAATCTCATTCTCTCTCTCTCTCCCTCTCTCTCTCTCCCTCTGTATATATATATATATATATACATACATATACATATATAGATATAGTGAGAGAGTGATACATCTCTCTCCTCTCTCTGTCTCTCTCTCTCTCCTTCTGTATATATATATATAGAGAGAGAGGGGGGGAGAGAGATGTATATAAGTAGATATTGAAGTTAACACCCAGCGGTGACAGTCTGTTTCATGCTTATACGCAATCGACAGGGCATTTTTATTTTTACATATGCTCTATCCCTGATACTGAGCACTTTAACCTATAAATATAGCATACCTTAAAACTATATTTTATCATATATATATATATATAGATAGATAGATAGATAGATAGATAGATAGATAGATAGATATAATAGTGGCTATCTTCTCGTATCCGAGGATGCACGTCTACTGAAACGGCTAGCTAATCCCAGCCTGCTCAGCCACATTTTGTGTTTGTTCAACACACACACACAGGCTACTTTTGGTTTATACTGCAACTATTCTGAGCGGACCGTAGCTAGAGTTTCTGGAAGAGAGTGCGTTATCTAGCGTGATCATCAGCCTGAACAAGGAAAGCACGCTAAAACCCTCGGTCACGATGACTTGTGTTTTGGTACTAGCACAACGCATATATATATATATATATATATATATATATATATATATATATATATATATATATTTATGTATATGCACAGCCCGTCTGAAGTTATTGTGTAAATCGCAGAAACCTCAATAATTCGAATTTGCTTTCGAAATGGGTTTTTTTTTTAAATCTATGGTCCGTTTCGAAGATGAAATTATATGAAGGCGGCAAACAATATGACAGCAAAATAGACCCTATGGAAAAAATTAAAACCACCTTATTTGAAACTGAACCTGCTGAAGTAAAAGGTTTAACAAAATCAATGGATTACTGGCCAGATTACTGGCCAGATTACTAGCCAGATTACTGACTAGATTACTGGCTGTTATTGAGAAAAAAGGTCACTATATTAAGACGTAAATCTTTCAAAGACAACATATATGTTTGTTATATGTGTTCAGTTGTTGATGATTTTATTACTTGTTATTTAAGTAGAAAGTGTTTTTTTCTGGATTTACATATTAAGTTCAGACTTATTTTTTTATAATAAATCCAATAACTTTAATCAAACATGTTGAAACTACCTAAAAATTTAACTCAAGCTTTGGTTTTTAATTAAATTAATCGTTTAAGTTTTGGCAAAATGTTTATGCGATTTGCATAATAACTTCAGACGAGCTGTACACGTCCACAGACACACACACACACACACACACACACACATATATATATATATATATATATATATATATATATATATATATATATATATATATA
>OZ010591.1:61589302-61606802 GCA_963932145.1 Acanthosepion lycidas
AGATACATTTGAAGTGATGATATAGGCAGGGGAGGATGAACCACTGAAATTCCAATCACTTGAAGAAGGCCGGAGCGTACAATTGGTGAAACGTCATGAATAGGGCAAAAAGATTAAGACAACAGTCCGAAGAATATGAATAGTGTAAACAACAGATTTCTTTGATTTCTTTTTTATTTGAACAAATTTTGGGAAAAATCTTTAGCTGAGTACTTTTCAACACCTTTTCTTATACATGCATACATGCCACCATTACCCCACACACAGTGAATCATCTTTAAAGAAAATTACTTCTCACATTTTCTCTTTCACACGGACATACGTTCACTTTCTTTTGTTGACATGCATTTATTTAACAATTCATGATTTTTTAAAGTAGAATTTTTTAAAAAGGGGTAAAATATATTTCAAATGTTCTAGCAGTTCTCTTTAATTATATGACTGATCGTTCGATAGCTATCAAGATAGATAGATAGATAGATAGATGCTGAAAAAGTTATGTCCTCAAAAGCGATCAAATATGCATTCATCAGAATCTATTCGTAAACGGTTCATGATCAGGACGAAAACTTTTCTGCATCTCCACCTATCTCCTATATATATATATATATATATATATATATATATATATATATTAGGTTGGTGCAAAAATAATGTCGTTTTCTCACAAATGTTACTATGTGAGAAAACGACATTATTTTTGCACCAACATAATATATATATATATATATATATATATATATATATATATATATATATATATATATTAGTCACACCAACATCACAGATCTAGTCAGATGAAGTCTTAAAGGACGAAACGCTTCACAGAAAAACATTTTCCCACTTTGTCTTCAATTTTCCCCCAATATTCTTCTTGATACATAAAAGTTTATATATCGTTATCTCACGTGTATGTGACAATTTGTGAAATAGTTCAATTGAATATGTTTCACCAACAAATTGGCGTCATTATTATTGATGAAACATGTCAAGTTAATATTTTTTTTTTCAAAATTGCATTAGGTATTTTTCATTTCGTAAAATTTCTTTCGATTTTAGGCAAATACGGAGCACTCCATGACAGTGAAACCCATTATTCAGTCGTCATTAATCTAGCAAAACAAGCTTATATATATATATATATATATATATATATATATATATATATATATATATATATATATATAATAAAAAGGCTTAAACACTAATATTCCATGGTCATAATTTATTCCATTGGAATCGTAAATACGATCCAATTCATCAGGCCTAGAAATTCAAAAAGAAAACAGAAAATATTATATATATATGTAAGAAATTGTTCGTATCTACCTATCTGTTTTAGTCCATTCATTTCAAATTTTCTCTATTTATACTTATCACACCAACTATCTACGTCGATATGTTCATATCTACCTCAGTCTCTTATCTATCTATCTATCTATCTATCTATCTATCTATCTATTAGGTTGGTGCAAAAATAATGACGTAATAATATCGTTTTTTGAGGTATTTTTAAAGTCAAAAAACGACATTATTACGTCATTATTTTTGCACCAACCTAATATCTGGAATATTATCCATTAACCTCAGGTAATTTTATTTTGAAAAGAATTGCTCGAACCAACACCCAGTTTCCATTGTCTCGTTTGGCCTACAAAGGACATTGCTCACAAAAGATTGCGGTAAATTACATTCTACATTTTTTTGCGTACATTGTAACTGATAATATTGGCTCGGTATAAAAACGGGGGTGATATCCTAGTTATATATATATATATATATATATATATATGTGTGTGTGTGTGTGTGTGTGTGTGTGTGTGTGTGTGTGTGTGTGTGTGTGTGTGTGTGTGTGTGTGTGTGTGTGTGGGAAAAGTGTGTGTATATAAATATAAATAAATATATATGTGTATAATTATTTATATATTATATGCGCGGTACTTATTAGAAAGCGCTCAATATCAGAGATAGAGCTAACATATATGGTTGGATAGATGTGAGCTCACATCTATCCAACCATATATATATATATATATATATATATATATATATATATATATATATATATATGAAGAAATAATCTTTTTTTAAAATATGACATCTCCAGTTGATAAAGGATGGAACAGTGGTGCATTTGATTATGAGTTTTGGGGACCCCTGTATTGGAACATGATATACTTCGTGACTTTATTGTAACGAAATTGTTTATTTTTATGATATTTATAAAGGTTATTTCTTCAAATACGTGTTTGTGTATATTTCAAGAAACGAAATCACATTATTTTTATATAAAGAATATTTCAAATTGATATATGCATGTGACACACACACACACACACACACACATATATATATATATATATATATATATATATATATATATATATATATATATATATATGTGTGTGTGTGTGTGTGTGTGTGTGTGTGTGTATATATATATATGTACACACCCAAAGTAATAGGACCCAATCTCTTTCTCTCTCTCTCTCTCTCTCTCTCTCTCTATATATATATATATATATATATATATATATATATATATATATATATATATATACTGTAATAAATTATTATTGTTTGAGCCTTTTATATTATATTCTTACTCTGTCCTGAACATTGAGTTCTACGTGGATTCTAGCCTCTTGGATATATATATATATATATATATATATATATATATATATATATATATATATATATATATATATATATATATATATATATATATATATAAATGCTTAAACACTAATATTCCATGATTATAATTGGAATTGGAATTACGATCCAATTCATCAGCCCTACAAATTCAAAAATGTTGAATTTGTCGGTCTATTGAATTTGATCGTAATTGCGATTCCAATTTAATAAATTATAACCATGGAATATTAGTGTTTAAGCCTTTTTATTATATATATATATATATATATATATATATATATATATATATATATATATATATATATTACTCTGTCCTGGACATTGAGTTCTACCTGGATTCTATCCTCTTGGAAATTTATACATATATATATATATATATGTATGTGTATGTATTTATGTATCTATATTTATATATTTATATATATATATATATATATATATATATATATATATATATATATATATATATATATATGTATATATATAGATATATATATATATTGATATATATATATATATATATATATATATATATATAGATATATATATATATATAGATAGATAGATAGATAGATATATAGATATATATTATATATATATGTGTGTGTGTGTGTGTGTGTATATTAACCACTAATCTCTCTCTCTATATATATATATATATTATGTTGGTGCAAAAATAATGTCGTTGTATCACATAGGAACATATGTGAGAAAACGACATTATTTTTGCACCAACCTAATGTGTGTGTGTGTGTGTGTATTCTTTCGCTTTTTGTGTATGTATGTAAGAAAGAAAGAAAGAAAGAAAGAAAGAAAGAAAGAAAGAAAGAAGAGTGTTCTATCCATTTCGGACAAGGACGGCTATCTCTATCCACTTTTGTTTTTCGCGCCAATACATTCTCCTTTATGACACCCTCATTGCTCTTTCGATACTTGTTCTTCTATCCATTTGCACAAACCTTTCATGTAGGTTGCTCACTACTTTCCTTCTTTTGTATTCGAAATATATTGTCAGTGTTAAAATCACCTAACCTTCCTTCTTCTCAATGTGTCTTTTAGCCACCCAATATAACCAAATACAAGAAAATCACGCTTAAATCGTGGCTGTGCATTAAAAAATTGCAGCTAGAGCTTTGTGCTTATGCATGTCAGAAGCGCATGCGCACCAAATGATTCAAATATCCGACAGAGAATCTAAGCTCTACTCTCAGTGCCACTTACGAAATCCTAACTCCAAGATATGAGATACTTCATGAGTATTGCATGTCTACAGAAACATCCAACACAAAAAACAATAACGATTCGTAAAAAAAAGGTCAAACAAAAAAATACTTAATTCTTTCCAGGCTTTATTTCTAAATTTTACCAGTTTTAATGGAAATCAAATTTAGAATCAATTTGTGATCTACGACGGTTTGTTTAGTAAGCCCAGCATAGAAATAAATACGATATGAGAGCCGTTAATAAAGAAAGAGAATTAAATTGTACTACAGAGTCACAAAGAACTGTACCAGATAACAGAAATCACATCACTTTAGGTCTAACAGCAACGACAACTAAAATGAATATCACATGTAACTCGAAGAGAAAATAATGACATAATCAACATGACATTCCTCACTACTTCGAACAAATGTTTAGGAAGGAAATCCCCCATCAATACTGGAAAGCATAATAACAATTTGTAGACATGAGAAACCTATTTTCTTGAAAAATTGTCCAAAGACAAATTTTACAAATTTCGATCGAAAGTAATGCTAAATATTCGGTTAATGACTGTCGAATCTTTCCGTATAAGGAAACGGCTAATATTATAATTACCAATACCAGATGAATATAATAATTGTCGTGAGTTGTCGTATTCACTGATATCTTGCAGATCAATCTTTGCAATTTTAGCGTTGTTTTAAACTTTTGCAAGTTCTTCAATTATTAAATATTTCACTATATTCGTCAAATCAGCCTTAGAACCCTGTTTTCAAACAGAAAACTTGGATATTAATCTGAAACGTTATAATTCAGGACATTTCTTCCAAATCATATTCAACCATTATATGTTTTTATATATCTGCGCAGAATTAACCACCTTTCATTCGAACTGTGCAAATGTTTCCATCATTCAGCAAATAAAGTTTTAGATTCAAAAAAATATTTATTATAGATATCGATAAACCATAAAATGGCTAATAATATGAGGCGCACTGATTTTGTAGATACATTTTTATTTCTGAATATCTGTTTTCGTTATTTCCATGGAAACCGAATTTAGAAAATGCTAAATATATTGTCGATATAACTGTATCAACAGCACATTTTTGCCTCTTGAAAAAACATATGCTTATGTTTATATCTCGCTACTTTCTTTACAAAAAGAAGCACAGCCCAGAAGAAAGGCGTAAAAAAGGCACTTATTGCGTTGTCTTAAATGATCAACCTCTAGAGACGTGTTTATAAAATGTTCACATATATTAAAACATTCAGTATTTATTAATTCTTGTCATGTGAAGAGGGGTGGTGTGGAGTTGTACGCGCAAGCTCACCGGGAGACAGGCAGGCGAGCTTTCAGATGGTGACGAACAATGTATTGTAATTTATAAATAAGAAGAAAACTGACATGGCTGAACTTCGTGGTTATCGTTATCGACAGAATAAGGCGGAGCCTCTGATTTTTGTGGATTGGAAGTGCTATAATAATACAGTTTTTATTTTTGTCTGAATATGTAAATTTTTATATATTTATATATTTAAGATCGAATACGAGAGATCTTATTACTCATAATGCACAATTGACCACCATATATACATAGTTGAGCTAAAACACAACACACATGGTCTGAAGATTGCGTTCAAGCATGAAACAGACTGTCAGCACTTGGTGCTGACCTTAATGTCACACACACACTAAATCGGACTAAATTTGTTATGTTGGTGCGACTACACATGCGTACGAATGAGGGATGCTGGGAATTTTAAATTTCAATTTTCTTTTTTTTTTAATCTAGCAGATTTCATTTATCTTTTTTTTTTCTTTTCTTTCCTTCAGTTTTGTTAGTAGATAATAGAAGTTTTGCCAGGAATGGTGAAATGTTGTAAGAGCGAAGGCGCAAATTTACTGTGGATGACCTTACAATCAAGGCACTCTCTATATATTTTCGTTGTAGTTTTCTCCTTTGGTCAGAGTAAGATTTTTTATGTCAAAATTGTGGTCATTCTGATTATAGTAGGTGCATGTGTAAGTCCCACCAAGGTAACAAATTGTTATGGTAATTTACCCATGCACACATGGAACTCTCCCAACTATAAATAAGAGCAGGTACTGTCTTTTAGAAGAGGGTAATTTCCAGAAATCAGCTCTGATAGTCGGACCGAATATTCTTGCTGCAACACTCTCGTTTGTATTACTGTTTTTCTGTTAATACAGTGTAACCCGGATATAAGAGAGTTGTCGGGACCGGAGGAGAAGTCTCTTATATCAGGGTTTATCTTATATACGGGTTGGATCTATTATGTTTAGGTAAGTATGGCTCTAATTTGGGACCAGAGAAAATATCTCTTATATCCGGGTTTCTCTTATATCTGGGTCTCTTATATCCGGCTTACACTGTATATTTGTTTAATTCAATTGCTCTCTTGTGTCTTTATTTCTGACCCTAACAAGGCCACAACTCAAATTTGTCCGTTGAAGTCCTAAAGGGCGAAATGCGTCATATTTTTCTCCAATATTTTTCTCCAATATTTTTCTTGATAGATAAAAATATATATCGTTATCTCATATACATATATATATATATATATATATTGTCAGTTATGTACCATCCGTGATACACGCTTAGACGATCATGCATCTTTCGATACATGACTGACGAGGCAGAGTTTTTCCCGCAGTAGTTTGCCATTTCTTTTTGCGTCGACCAGTTGCTATCCAAGGCTATAGAACCCGATCTGTCCTGCTATTTATCCATAGCTGGGGGAGAAAAAGAGGATTAATACCTTTCCCAATGTTATTAGCACGTAAGTGAAGGTATTGGATTCGACTGGAATTCGAACTCGTCTCTTCGATTCCTCAATCCGAGCCGCTATCCATTAAACCATTTTCACAGTAATTATAAACTAAAGCTAATGATAAGAAACCAAATAGATACATATCACCTGATGACAAAACAAATACAATATATATGTATGTGTGTGTATGTGTATGTGTGTGTAAAATTAAACCATGTCATTTGACTCTGTTAATAGATGGATGTTCTGAAGAATATATTACCACCTCTAAATCATTCCGATTTAGAAGTGACAATATATTTTTCGTTATCATGAACATCATTGTTACTTACTTTTAATACGACGCTTGAAATTAATTTTCACACTTTATTCATCGAAGTTAAAGTAATATAACAATATTAAAAAAAAGTGGTTTGTTCACCAAACACCCGGTCCAAGTTTAAGTGTTCCTGTAAAGTGGTTATATTTATAAATGTTGGATGTCGGAAAAGTGCTGAATACAATGCCATAAAGATCTACAATAGAGCTAAGTGCATATACCCATGACTGGACAACTGATTCAAAACAACCATACGATTGGATACGGATAAAAAGCGGTAAAAACAACTGGTCTCAGCAGACGATGGACATGTAAATAAACGAAATGTTGCTTTAAAAAAAACAAGAGAACTCGTGTCTAGTGCATCACAAAAGTAAATGTGATCAAACTTAACTATCTATTTCTCCCCCCTCTCTCTCTCTCTCTCTCTCTCTCTCTCTCTCTATATATATATATATATATATATATATATATATATATATATATGTATGTATATATATATGTGTATATATATATGTATATATATATATGTATGTATATATATATGTATATATATATATGCATATATATATATATGTATATATATATATATATATGTATATATATATGCATATATATATACATATATACATATATATATACATACATATATATATATATATAGATAGATAGATAGATAGATAGATAGATAGATAGATACATACATACATATGAACAGAATCAGATAGATATGAACAGAATCAGATAGATATGAACAGAATAAAATAGATATTAGGTTGGTGCAAAAATAATATCGTTTTCTCACATAGTAACATATTTGAGAAAACGACATTATTTTTGCACCAACCTAATAGATAGATAGATAGATAGATAGATAGATAGATAGATAGATAGATAGATAGATAGATAGATAGAAAGAAAGATAGATAGATAGATATGTGTAGAATGAGATAGATGTGGACACAAATAGATAGATAGATATGTGCAGAATGAGATAGATGTGGACACAAATAGATAGATAGATAGATAGATAGATAGATAGATAGATAGATAGATATGAACAGAAAGAGATAGACTGAGTTGGATTTAGAGTATTGTATTTTATTTTTAGTCATTAGTCGACGCATCCCAACGGAAGTTGCATCAGACACAAAATAGATTTTATACAATTATTTCTTCAGATACAGTGATGATCTGATCTTTTCTCAAATGTGTATGAATCCGTGTGCCTTTGTTGCGTGGGAACAACCAGTGTGCAAATATATAACCAAAATTATGTTTTTACACATCCATAGGCACATAAAGAAACAGGTACACACACACACAATCACAAGTACACACACACGCACGTGCGCGTTTATATTTTATTACTATAAAAGAAGATATATTCAAACACGTGTATCCACTAAAATAACCTTTATAGTAAGAAAAATAATGTCGGGTTGTAATCCATTAATTTTCTTAAATTATAATATATAGGTAAAAAATATAAAAAAAAGTTTAAAAACCACTTTAATTTTTTATATTCAAAAGCTTGATATATATATTTTAAGGCATTTTCATGTTTATACATTCTTTTTATAGATACAAATATTTAAGCAAATGCTCTGTTTACAATAAACAGTATTAAACAATATCGACCGGCCTGAATGTCCGAGAAATATTCACAGAGAATATTCGTCCTCCGACAGGATTCGAACCTGTATATATATATATATATATATATATATATATATATATATATATATATATATATATATATATATATATATATATATATATATATATATATATATATATATATATATATATATATATATATATATATATATATATATATATATATATATATATAAAGAAATGTGCATTTGTATTGATAATTATAGGCATATATCTACATACGAGGGTAAAATTATTTTCCATCCTTCAACTTCTCTCTCATAGACGAGATATAGCAAGCTCCTCTCACTGCTTCCATGGAAAGTGCTCAAACGAACTACACTCCTGAGTTCCAACATTCACCACGTCTAACTTTCACAGCTAGGATCCGCCATGTCACTGGTCGCAAACCAACCGCATTCTCTCCGTATTCCATTGATGAAAAGTCATATCCATTCAAGCAACTTCTTCTCGCGAACCAATGCTCTATGGAACCGATTAACAAGAAAATGTTTTCCCAATCACTACAATTGTAAGCAGTTCAAGTCTAGGGTTAACGGTTATCTTTCCCACCTTTCGATATAAACTGTGTCCTTACTCTGTAATGCTCTATCACGAACGGATCCAGGGATTTGTACAGAGTGAACCTCACTGTTAAAAAGAAAAAAAAGGCAAAGCTAATCAGCACTTTCGGCATAACATATTTTTAGGCTTGTCAGCCTGCCTTCTGCCCAGGCGTATTTTCAGTTATTACTATTAAGGACATGGGAACAAAGTTCGAGCCTGATCACGCCAGTTTTCTTGCTGCTGTTCCAGTGTAAACATGGTCGTGTCGCTAATAAGGAGGAACAATGAGCGGTGGTCCAAATCGGCAGAGAACACGCTACCTTGTCGTCGATAACCAGCCGGTTTGTCATTACCATCTCTCGAACATTCTGAATCTTCTCGACAGTGGTGGGGGTTGATGGCTGTCTTGTTCCTTCTTTGTGTGTCACTTTTAAACTTCTCGACCCACCCATACACACTTCTACCCGATAGTGCGCCTGTTGCCGAATTGTGTTAAAATGGATTTCAACCCATGTCACACCTTCTGACCAGAAGAATCGAATCACTACCCTTTGTTCCTCCTTGTTGCACACTGCTAGCAGAGAGGTCATGTTTACACTGTAAAAGCAGCAAGAAAACTGGCGCTATCAAGCGCAAACTTCGATCACGAGGCTACAATAGTACCAACATGAGCAGAAGGCAGTGTGACAAACCTAAAGATATGTTATGGCGAAATGCAAATATTTTTTTTAATTATTCTCGTATATATTTATACAGATTGCGGCAGAAATATCTTCCTCATTTTAAATTGTCATCTGTGTTGTGTTAGTGAACTTAGGCAAGTGAAAATGGTGTCTTCATCTTGCTAATGTTTTAGTATTTTCTGTAATGTACTATCAGTTACCCTCAGGACTTGGACCGGTGCACTCCGTCGGTTTGATTTTGAAGCTAGTTATCATGGCCAGACCTCCGGAGCTATAGAGGTCAAACCAGGCGCCCCCAACCCACATTGGTCACTCCTCGAACCTCTTTTTGATCTACATAAATCATCTGCCTAAGAATATTCTCAGATCATTTGTAAACATCTATACCGATGATACGTTTTTCTAAGGGCGCACCACTAAAAATCTTGATGGTCAGAGATTGGCGACTGATCTCTCTTCCGATCTTGCACAAACTACCCAATGGGGTAAAAACTGGCTGGTTACATTCAATGCCTCGAAAATCAATTCATTACATTCCTTCATCACCGTTCTGATCCCGAGCTACTATCAATCTTAATGAACGGAGGTCCTCTCGGGTGAAGCACCGTGCCTCAAAAGACTCACACCCGACCTCAAGTGTAACACGTACATACGACCCATTGCTAATGATGCAGGTAAAATGGTTGGCTCCCTCTAGCGATGTAAGTACTTGAAACCTCTCGCTATCCTCTATCTTTACAAGAGCCAGATGAGGCCAAAAATGCAGTACTGTTGTCATATTTGGGCGAGAGCAGCCTTGATAGTGTTCATCAGTGTTTCCTGGCCATTTTGGATGACGAACTATTCTCCAACCTTCAACCTCTGTCCCACAGCCGGGATGTGGCAAGCCTCTCGCTGCTCTACTGCAACTTCCACTTCGGACGAACTACATTCCCTGGTCCAGCCAAGGCAAACCTTCACTGCAAGAACACGTCATGCCACTTCCATAGTAGCGAATCATCGATATTCCCTCCGTATTCCATCGGTGAGAAATAAGTTCCACTCGAACAGCTGCTTCCCATGAACCACCACCCTGTGGATCCGACGTTGTTTCTCCGATCACTACAATCTTAATCTGTACTAGGCCAGGGTTAACTGTTGTCTCCTACTCCTATACACACAAATGGCCTCCAAACGTAACTCTCTACCTCTGGTGGCCCCCAGGCCTTGTAAAGTTTTATTTTCATTTCTTAACTTAATCCGACCAAATGACTGTTTTCGTTCTGCTTTTGCTTTTTGTTTTTTCAAACGCTTTCGGCTAATCTATTAACCATTTTCAAAGATTCCGATTGTGCTATTTTGATGGTACGTAAGTGTAAATGTTATATAAACTGCTGAAAGCTGGGTGGCATATCTTTAATTCCCAAATACGGCCAGCATATTGTGGCCATGTTTATAATCGATATTGTTAAGGGGGCGTTTTTATGATTATGCATTTTAGACACTTTTCCTTTTTTTTTTTTTTTTTGCAGTTAGAAGTGAGTATCGTTTACAAATAAGTTAGATATAGGCGTTTGTATCAGAGCTAGTGCGTACTGCCACTGACGTTCCAGACCCGGAGGGAGGTAGCCTGATTGAGGGGATAGCTTGATTTGTGACCCTCGTTATCTTCTCAACATTTGCGTTTTTTTCTAACTACATTCATATTCGTTACAAATTAAACTCGGAACAACTGATTATTAAACGATTCGAAATTTTCAGGGATTTTAATGTCTTTCTGGTGTACTTTCTTTTTTGTCCAAATCCTTGAATTTGTCTTCTAAATTTGTCTCGAAAAGACATAGTCTCGAAAAGACATAGTCTCGAAAAAAAAAACGCTATACAAAATTAACTATCTTCTATCCATAATGTTGAACTATAAAATCTCAAATTGATGCTAACAATTGCTTCAAAACATTATTTAAGATGGAATTATCTATTATGACATGTCTCTAAATTTTATTTAGATACATTGTATTTATTGTTATTTTTTTTTTTTTTTAATTGTTCACCGATATTGCATATTATCCATTATTGTACATACCATATATATCCGCGTATAAGACGACCTTTAAATCCCCAAAATCAACCTTAAAATTGGATGGGGTCGTCTTATACCGCAATTCTAAAAAAAGGAATCTTAAATTCTGTGTGATGTTTCTCGGTAGACTAACCTCGTCCCCGGGGTGTGATAACGTATATGAAAAGATTCACATTATCAGATAAACTGATGAAAAAGTAATAAAACCATTTCTACCTTATATATTACTGGCATAACTCCATAATAAATTGCCTATTCGAAAACGAATTCCGTATCAATGAAATCAACTTGTATCCATGCAAGCTCAGCTGAGAAAATGTAAACATTGAGTTATGATTGCGTTCACAGCAATGGAATGTACTATTATCGCACTGTTATTTGTGATATTTTGTGATTGTCATTGAAGTATAAGCAAATGGTTATTAGTGCACCAAGCTGTTTGTAACTGTTTAGATATAGGAAAAAAGGGGAAAACGAAAAAGAATCCATATACGCAATTGATCACGTGATGAAACGTAAATAAAACAATGGCTTCCCTTTTAGGAGACATGTGTATGGAAAACATGATATAGAATCGGTTTTGTTTTTTCGAATTTCTAACAATACAGTAAGTGACAACATTTCCAATAACATCATCTTTATATAACCAATAAGCGGTTGTCTTATACTAAAAGTATAGGATAAATTCATGAAAATTTGCTCTATTTTTTGACCTCGTCTTATCTAAAGGTTGTCTTAAACGCGGAAATATTCGGTAATCAGGTTACAATAAAACTTGTATTTTATATGAATACTACCTTATGAAAATGCAGATGTAATATAGTGGAGGACCGTATCATAAATTAGGAGGGGGGGCTGATACCTATCATAGATTGAAGGGGGAAAATATTATACTGGCCCTGGTCGGTACTTTTTCATGCTAGGTATTATCATATATCCATATTCATATATATATATTCCCCCACACACACACCAACATACATGTGTGAGTTATGCTGATAAGTTCTCGGCCTGACCGACTCCTGAAAGTCTGAACAAACATATGAATGTAGTTTGAAATTTCTTCTTGAACTTTCCAACGCCACCATGTATGTATCTGTGTTTGCAATGATTTTTTTTATGTTTATTAATCGTTAAAAATGTTATAATGGTTAGAATATCGTCATAGATGTCCGCATAGATTTTATCAATATGCAATATTGTCTGCCGAACAAATATGTAAATCGATGATCGATAACATATATTATTTTGTATCAGAAAAAATTATTGATTACATGAACCTGCTAACAATCTCTTCGAATTCGGTAAGCAATAAAAATAGTTGTATTTTTTTTTTTTTTACTTTTCGCATTTTTTTTTTATTTTTAATTTATTTATGTATCTTTATTAAGCAATAAAAACATATTAACGACCAGAAGCCCAAGAAAAATCTGTCTCCCAAGATGAATTTATTTCTGGTATATATTATCTTTTAACATAGCGTAGGTGTTATTTTCAAATAGTCACACGTGGGAAAGATTGTCCTAAAGCAATACTGTTTGACATTAGTTATTAAATAGCAATTAGTATTAAGAAAGTTATTCGACCGTAAGAAAATTAATCTACGCCCTCCCCAAGAAATCGCTATTACCAAAAAAAAATAATAACTCGTGAAATATCTAATAAGTTACAGTTACTATTAGTAATAGGTTACCATATATATATATATATATATATATATATATATATATATATATATATATCAATATATACACATATATATATATATATATATATCAATATAAACATATATATATATATCAATATATACATATATATATCAATATATACATATATATATATATATCAATATATACACATATATATATATATATATATATATATATATATATCAATATATACATATATATATATATATATGAAAGTATCGCACACACAAGTAAGGAGACAAACAATACTAAGAGCTGTGAAGGATAGAAAGTTGTGGAGAGTCACAATCGCCCACTTCTAGAAGGGACTTGGCACATAAAATAAGAACCTATTCTTAAATAAGAACCTATCCCTTCTATATACATATATATATATATATATATATATATATATATATATATATATATATATATAAATTTCCAAGAGGATAGAATCCAGGTAGAGCACAATGTCCAAGACAGAGCAGGAATATAATATAAAAGGCTCAAACTCTAATATTCCATGGTTATAATTTATTACATTGGAATCGTAATCACGATCCAATTCATCAGACCTACAAATTCACAAAGCTGATGAATTGATCGTGATTACGATTCCAATATAATAAATTATAACCATGGAATATTAGTGTTTGGACATTATATATATATATATATATATATATATATACCATCATCCAGTGACTGTTTTGCTGTATCACAGCTCATCAGTGTGGCTAGACATCCGATCGCTTCAAGTCGAGACCGAAACCCGACCGATATATACGTATGAAAGTATCACAGACACATATTATATGTGTATATTAGTTCATATATATATATATATATATATATATATATATATATATATATATATATATATATATATATATATATATATATATATATATATATATATATATATATAATTACATTCCATCATCGTTGATCCATCCCCGAACTACCACCAGTCATGATGAAGGGATGCCCTCTCGAGCAGGCACCGTACCTTGAGAGACATTTGGTCCTTAACTTCACACACGACCTCAACTGGAACTCATACATAAGATCCATCCCTAAAACTACAGATAAAATGGTCGGTTCCCTGTACCGCTCCAGTAATTACCTGACTCCTCATGACATACTCTGCCTTCACAAGAGCCAGATCAGGCAGAAAAGGGAGTACTGGTGTTATATTAGGGAGGGAACTGCCCAGTCCCCATTTTCCAGTCTAGATAAAGTTCAAAAGCGTCTCCGAGTCCTTGTGGGTGACAAATTATTTTTCACCCTCCAATCTCTCTCTCTCACGGGCGGAATGTGACAAGCCTCTCACTGCGCTATCGTTACTTCTATGGCAAATGCTACGACGAACATTCCTTCATTCCACGAGTTTTAAGCTTCACGGCTAGGACCCGCCATGCCACTTACAGTGTAACAAACGATCCACATTCCCTACGTGTTTCAGCTTCTTCCTGCAAACCCCTGTTCTGTGGAACTGGCTTCCAAGAGGATATTTTCCCGATCTCTACAATCAAGTATGGGGTTAACCGTTATCTTCAAGTCTAGGTTTAACCGTTATATTCCCCTCTTATCCATATAAACTACTCCTTAACATAACCTTCGACCTCAAGTGATCCCCGGACATTGTACAGGGTGAACCTTACTGAAAAAAGGAGGAAAAGTAGAAAGTAAATAAGAAAGCTAAAAGGAAGATGGTATTTTCCCGGTCTCCATTTAAATACACAAACATGCTTTTTATTTTATTTTACCGAGCTATTTCGCGGGCAAATATTTTTATTATGAAAGCAGGTAATGGTAAAAATAACAACACTCATATTTCATGCAGAAGTTTATTTATTTTCACCATCAATTGTAAAGAATTTAAAATATTTCCTGCCATCAGTTGTTAAAACACAACTTAAAATCATTTATTTATAATCAATTATTAAAAGAAATATAGAAGTGTCTGAATATTTTAAGCAATTCAGGCATAATAGTCTCTGAAAATCCCAAACTTTCCCTCAGCCATGGTTCCCTTGCTAATACACTTCAGGTGCATCCACTGAAGACAACAGTTACAGACCACAGAATCCATGTTCAATTCCTGCGTTCTCAGCTCATACAACCTCTGCGCAGACGGGACAGTTAAAATAACCTTTTAAAAAAAAACTGTACCTTAAAATTCATAGAACTGTCTTACGAAGCAGATTATTAAAGAAATCGACGGTGTATCTGTAAGTATAGATAGATAGATAGATAGATAGATAGATAGATAGATAGATAGATAGATAGATAGATAGATAGATAGATTTGAACAGACTGAGAATCAAAGAATCAGATAGATAGATAGATAGATAGATAGATAGATAGATAGATAGATAGATAGATAGATAGATAGATTTGAACTGACTGAGAATCAAAGAATCAGATAGATAGATAGATAGATAGATAGATAGATAGATAGATAGATTTGAACTGACTGAGAATCAAAGAATCAGATAGATAGATAGATAGATAGATAGATAGATAGATAGATTTGAACTGACTGAGAATCAAAGAATCAGATAGATAGATAGATAGATTTGAATTGACTAAGAATCAGATAGATAGATAGATAGATAGATAGATAGATAGATAGATAGATAGATTTGAATTGACTGAGAATCAAAGAATTAGATAGATAGATAGATAGATAGATAGATAGATAGATAGATAGATAGATAGATAGATAGATACGTGTACAGTCGTCATCCTGCTCACAATATATGTTTACTCATTAGAGAGAAAAATTACATCCTTTGAGGTCAAACCTAATCCTTTCCTGTGGTTCAAGAATGCATAATGAATAACCTGACTCAGCTCGACAACCATAACACAGTTGGAGACACCTTACGAGTCGATACATGTCTTGGCATCCATAGATATCAGTAACAGTATGTGCGTGCATATATAAGATTTATCATCTATCGATGCGTGTTTGCATATAAAAAGATACAGGTTTTACTTAGCACCTATCATATCCAAAAGGCGGGGCATCACGAGGCGGTGTAATGGTTAGCAATCTTGTCTCGCAAGAACAGTTACGACTGCGTAGTGAGTTCGATCATCACTGGGTGCCCCCTATTTTTGGTCTTGTGCTACATCTTCTACGCTTGGAAAATCCCTATAAAACGCAACTTGCGTACTGCTTTGATGTATTTAATATTTATTAATACTAGTAGATGTGTAAAGTATCAGAAATCCCCGAAACCTAAATACTTTTACGTCTAGTACTACCACTACTACAAGATAGTAGACACTCTATACGTATCGATAAATCTCATAAGGAAGATGCAGCGTTGGGACAACAGATATGAATCTGTCTTGTTAATACTTCACGGCCAATTTGCTAAAGGCGACATCCACATCTAATGGATTCCCAGGCTATGGAATGTGTGTTCAGTTCTTGTCTTCTTTATTTCCATTACTTAAACGGTCGGAGAGTGTAACGATCAGCGTGCGTTAGGATAAAAGTCAACTGAATAAAGATGGAAAAAAAATAATTTAAATAAAAGAGACTTGAAGCAACAGAAAGGTTGTTATATAGAAAGATGTTGAGAATAACATGAACCGAACATGTGAGCAACGACGAAGACAATGGTTACAAGAAGGACAATTATACTTACCCTCAGGAAGAGATAATTGAAATTTCCAGGGCACATAATGGGGAAAGACAGCTTGGAAAATTTGATACTCACAGGGCAGATTAAATGTAAGAGAGACAGAGGAAAGCAATGCATAACCTACCTGTCGGGTTTGAGCGAATGGATGGCAAAACAGTGTTCGGGAGAGATGGCAAAAAGACAAAAAATACTAAGAGCTT
>OZ010591.1:61611802-61669302 GCA_963932145.1 Acanthosepion lycidas
AGTGTCCGCTGACCACCATGAAGGAAAGGTTAAACCTTTGTCTATATGTAGAATATCATTGAGAGGAGCATCTGTTTATCGTCAGGGCTGGCTATGATAGCGAAACTATTATATCGGATCAGTAATTGGCACCAAGAATGCAAATACGTCCAAATGGCCACACACTTGATGCTGGCGAAAATCTGATTGTCGAATTCCAGGTGATTCGATTAAGATAAGAGTCTAGGGTGTGAGGTCTCCTCGAAGAAAAGAAAGAAAAGAAAAAAAAAAAGGAAGATCATTTTTTTTTTCTTTGAGCAAGATTTTTTAAACCGAGGCTAGTCTGGCCACACCCACGCTGCTGAGCGCCCATTGGCTGAACGGTGGCATGAGCGTTAGGCGGAGGTAATCATGTGAAGAAGGAGGGAGGCCTATTGCGCCACCTTGAAGGGATAGGTGTGAAATGCCACTGTGAGAGAGAGGGGGAAACCGTCGACACCCTCTGAGGGCATGGTGAGATACCAATATGAGAACAGAAGAAGGTGGGAAGATGAAAGACTTCCAAAAATGGAAAATAATAAAATTTTCCTGACCGAAAACAAAGAAGTGGATTGTGGGTTTAGAATTATCAAGGAACCTCAAACCCCGACAAGGCCACCCCGGTTTTGGTCGGCGTCCATATAAGCAGAGTCACAGCGAGTTAAGTTCAGTTCGAGTTCCAGTTAAGTTGAGTGAAGTTCGCAGTTGGGGTTGGAGACAGACAGGCAAGCAGTTGCAGTGAGCTGAGAGCTCTGAAGACCCGCCTCGCAGAAGCTGACTAAGATTCGCGCATTATCGACCTCAACTTCTAATCAAGAACAATTTATTTTTGAAGAACGACTCACGCCACCGAAACAAGGTTTACGAATATCGCCTGAAGATACACCAAGAACCAGTTTCTTAAAGAACAAACAACTTAGGTTGTTAAGACTCGCCTAACAAACGCAAAGTGTCACGAGTCCATATAGCGAAGAAGACGCAGTCCTGTATTCAGAAACCATATATAAAATATTGTTATCCTTTTTTAACACATTTGAACTTTTCGAGTTATTATTTTATTTTATTTTACATCTACTTGTGCGATATCACCCTTGTTCGAACTCGACTTGCATTACGGCCCGGCGACTGATTGATTTCGTCTGCCTAAGATCAAATCAAAACGTGGGTAGGTTAGACTGGAAATCAAAACAGTTACTTCGGTAACCAGACGTTGGAGGCGAGCTGGGAACGACAAGGCTGATACCGAATCTAACCAGATTCCCATCCGAATCACCAAAAGGTTAGAACGTCACATTTGGTGCCGCGACCAATACCAAGCCAGTTGGTCGTCACAGGACAGGATAGCACGACGGACGCGGCCAGGCAGACGTCACATTTGGCGCAGCGACACCGGGGGGACGTCACAATTATACCACGTGACCAAAGAACCAAAAACACAAACACCTAAGTGGGTGGGGTGGGGGGTAAATATTTATTCAACAAAAATGGGGACGGAGGGGGAAAAAACACGAACATTAAGGTGGAATGACAAATAAACCGGAAAACGTTTAATTTAGTAGGCAAGATTTTTTTTGTCTACATACGTTAAGGATTTCAGTTTTGGAGTTTAATAGCTGGTTAGGTTGATCATATAAAGCTATGGCTAATTTCTCCTCTGCACATAATTTACAAAATTTATGGCCTGCTTTATATTTGGGGCATTTTTTTAATATTTCCCATTTAAGGATGGGATCTATATTATCTTCTTGTTTGGTTTTCCATACATAAGTAGATAGCGTGGTACTATGCTTAATTTTTTCGTTTTTAAAACTACTCGTGTGGTTATAATATCTTTTTTTAAATTTATCCTGAGTAGCACCTATGTATGTTTTAGGGTTAGTATCCTCACTATTTTTGTAAATTTTCACTTGATAAACCACGCATTCTTGCTGACATTTTCCCTGTAATGGACAGATGTTTTTGTTTCTACAATTACAAATAGGAGGATTACTGCGTGGATTATTCCTAGTTTTTTTCTTATTCATTTATTATAGTCTCTACGTTCGGCATGCAACAATAACTAAATTTTACATTGTTTTTGTTCAATATATTATGTAACTCAGTTTTTTTTTTGGCGGGGATGTTGCTCTAATAAATCAAAAAATATCTTGTCAATTTTTGTTTTTACCGCTAAATTAAAAGGAGGATTGAACCACAAAATCTTTCTTTGCCTATTATTACGTTTATTCTGAGTACTGTTGTGGTTATTTATATTAATATATTCTAATTTATTTTTATGTCCACTCTTAAATAGGGCTTCCTCATAACTTGTTTTATTGGCCTCAAAAATGTCCCTATTGGAGGAATCAGTAGAAAGTCTATACCCAATATTTTTTGGAATATGCCTTATGATATGGGCTGTGTGTTTAGATTTTGTTTAAATATTGGGGTTCTTGGTTTTCTTTTTTATACGGGGATATTGTGCCATTTTGTAAATTCAACGTAATATCTAGATAGTTGGTGATTTTCAAATTAGTTTCTATATCGAGATTGAACCCGAATTTTTTAAAAAACCAGTGCAGTTTTTTACGGATAGTGTCACATTTTTGAGGGTTACTATTGTCCACTATGATTAAACTGTCGTCGCGGTACAACCCATAGTTATTAAAGTTTATATATTCATTAAGCTTATGGAGCAGCAGGCACCCTATTATCTCGCACACCACTGCTCCATCATGCGCTCCCATAGGGTTGTCAAAACTGTTAATATTATCTTTTTTTATCCATAAAGTATTATCGTGGAATAGCAATGTTTTTCTACAATGTCTAATTAGGTTTATTTTATCATCAGAAAATTGGATGTATTCTTTGGCTAAGCTGAGGGCTTCATTTAGGGTTTTCTCTGAAATAGACGGATAATATTCCTTAATATCATACCTAATGAATGAGAACTTTTTATTTTTGTTTTAATTTTCAAACCATTTAATGCAATACTTAGTAGATTGCCATTGGTTAATATTAAGGAAAGTCCTAAGGGATTTACATATATCCTGCAGAATTATTTTACTTATTTTACCTAATTCTGCCTTGGTAGGGTTTATAAGTCTATATTTGGGATTATTAATAAAATTACTTTTATGATCTTTTATGGTGATAAAGCAAGTTTATTTTCTCAACCCGATTACCTAATTCAAATTTATTAATTAAGATACTAGCCTCTTTGTTAATTTTAGTCTCTATGTCATTTGGATCTTTTATATAATGTTTTATTATCTCTTTATGTAATATTTTTTGTAACTATTGGGACTCATTTTATATAAGAATTTAGATTTTTCAGCTTTTACGTAGATATTCTTGTCTTCTTTTATTTCTTTTATATTCTTAGTAATTTGTTGTTACACGTTATTATTCCTTATTTTCCTATATTTTAATTTTTTAATAATGCCAATTAACTCCGATTCGAAGTTATTGAGTTCCTTAACATACGGGGGATGGGCATTGGTCTTAAATCCATAACTCTCGTTGGTTTTGCTATTAGGTTTATTATTTAGACAAAAATATGCATGCCACCTCATATTTATTATAAATTTTTCTATTTTTCTTAGTAAACATAACTCGTATGAGTGACGGTCAGGTATAGGTATGTTTTTAAGTGAATAACCTATGTCTACACATTTCCATATTAGTCGATTTAAAACAGTGCTCGATAGAATAACCTAGAGCTTTATACATACAAATATAGATAATTAGACTCGTTTCGAAAAACCCTCGAATTTTTGATTTGCCAATAATCAAATCAATCTCGAGGGAAAAAAAGATTTTAAAAAAAAGAAAGAGCTACAAACATGAATTTCTGCCGAAAAAAAATCGCACAGATGCAGGTCTGAAGCCCAAATAAAAAACCCCGATACGAGTAAACAACTAACTAACAAAAGAGCTCAATACAACCGTAGAGCAGACCTAGATACACCTAGTGAGCCAGACAAACCTACCTAGATTTCACCTAAACGGATCGTCAGGGAAAGTAAGGCTAACGAGGCAAAGAGAAACGCATATATATATATATATATATATATATATATATATATATTAAGAAATGGACAAAGTACGACAATTTTATTTATTAAAGACATTTTTATGTTTAACGTTCTTTTTATAGATACAAGTATTTAAGTAAATGCTCTGTTTATAATAAGCAGTATTAAATAACATTTACCGGCCTGAATGTCCGAGAAATTTTCATAGAAAATATTCGTCCTTGGACAGGATTCGAACCTGCATCCTATACGGAACCGTCATTTACGCTGACGTGCCTAACCTCTCGGCTACCAAACGGTGGGCAAAGTCGAATTTACTGCTTATAAACTTCCTTGGTGGCCGAGAGGTTAGGCACGTCAGCGTAAATGACGGTTCCGTATAGGATGCAGGTTCGAATCCCGTCCAAGGACGAATATTTTCTATGAAAATTTCCCTGACATTCAGGCCGGTAAATGTTATTTAATACTGTTTATTATAAACAGAGCATTTACTTAAATACTTGTATCTATAAAAAGAACGTTAAACATAAAATGTCTTTAATATATATATATATATATATATATATATATATATATATATATATATATATATATATGCGAGAGGTTATTGAAAATCAGTCTTTTCAATAGCAAAATGATAATGAAATTCACAATCACAATGCAGTGTTGATTCCTATGTCCACTATATATATATATATATATATATAGAGAGAGAGAGGGGGGGTCACACAGAAAGACAGACAGACAGAGAGGCGGGGAGGGAAAAAGAGAATTAATATAAGTAAAAAGTTTGTCACTTAGCTGATTGATGTTACCTTCAGCATCCCGACTCCAGAGTTTCATAGACGGACCCGTTCGTCCACTCATCAGTATCAGTAATCGATTATATGCAAGTTGGTATTGAAAATTTCTCATCCCGAAACACTTTCCGAAAATCAGTATCTCAATGAACAAAATATCAGAATTGTAAATTTGGGAAGTGTGTCAAGCAAAGAACATTTCAGCTATGTATAAACATGGATACACACGCATTCAATTGCTTTAACTCTTTCCCTCTATCATTAAAATAAATGGATGTTCATATTTTCTGTCTAAAAAAATAACTTCATCACACTGGCGTTCGCCAAACAATGCCCTCATTTTAGCATAGTAATCGAACACTCTTTCTCAGTTCCTGTTCATATATTTGTTATCCTTATCATCATATTGATACAGTCCATCGATTTATTGTTAAATCGATTATAGAAACTTCACTAATTAGCCAGTCAATTAGTGAGCAAACCAGAACGACAGTGTGTTTCCGATTTTTACACGAAAGTTTCAATGACTATTAAATGACTTCAAATAACGTTACAGTTATTAATTATAATAATTATATATGATGGTTGCCACGTTGTTGTTGAGTATGACCATCACAAGGTATTTTAAGACTTCTTCTATGTGCCGTGTCCCTTCAGGACGTTGGTGATCATGACTCTCCACAATTTCCTCTCCTTTGTAGATTTGAATGAAGTTTGTATTTTTGCTATATCACCTAATCGCTATTCAAGCAACCATTTAATCAAGCTCGTTAGGTAGGGTATGCGCTGCCTCTTGCCTTCCTGTGAGTATCAATTTTTCCAAGCCCACTTTCCTTATTATGTGCGCTAGAAATTTCAGCTGTTTCTTTTTTATGCTACGGATAAGTGTCCTTTTTGTTTCCATTTTCTTTAAAACTTTGTCGTTGCTCACGTTCAATCCATGTTATCCTCAAGATCCTTCTGTAGAACACCATTTCTGTTGCTTCGTGTCTCTTCATTTGTGATGAGATTATACAGCATTCACTGCCATGTAGGAGTACTGATATCACAATTCAGTACTCTTTTCTCTGTTTCTAATGGAATTTTCCTTTCTCTTAACAGTTTTCTTATATTATATAATACCTTATATATTGTGTATATATTAGTGTTATGGTAATTTACCCACGTACGCATGGATTCACCCAGCTATAAATAGGAGCAGGTACTGCCTTTTGGAGAGGGAAGTTTCCAGCAGTCAGCTTTGACAGTCGGACGGAACAATCCTGCTGTAACACTCTCGTTTGTATTACTGTTTCTGTTAATATATTTAACTCAGTTCCTCTCTTGTGTAAGATAATTGTTGTGGACTTGTTAGGGCTAGAAATAAAGACACAAGTGAGGATCGCTAAAGCGTGAAACCCAGGGTCACAAACTCACATCTATCCAACCATACATATATATATATATATATATATATATATATATATATATATATATATATATATATATATATATATTATGAAATGGACAAAGTCCGACAATTATTTTAAGACATTTTTATGTTTAACATTTTTTTTATAGATACAAATCTATTCAGGCCGGTAAATGTTGTTTAATACTGTTTATTCTAAACAGGGCATTTACTTAAATATTTGTATCTATAAAAAAATGTTAAACATAAAAATGTCTTAAAATATATATATATATATATATATATATATATATATATATATATTGCTTAAAATGAAGGAATGTTGCGTTAGCCCCTGCTTCTGGGATCTCATAGTGACGAGATCAATTCCATAATAAAGTTGTCTTCCTCCCTTTCTCATCTTTTCCTGGCCGGGTGTCGAAATGGTTTTGGTGGGGAAATGTTTTTGGTTCGGAATTAAAAGAGAGACATCAATCAAGGGAAATTTTAACTTACTACTTTATTCAACGCGTTGACGACTACATTTTCTAACTAGCCAGTAGGATAATTCTCTCGACCCCACTGAGGAGCAAGTTCCCAGAGACAAAAGTACAATTCTCTAAAAAGAAAAATAATAGTCTGCTAAACTATTTAACTGGAAGAGTGATCTGTATGGCATAGTCTAATGGTCGTGCTAACGAAGAGAATGACAAGCTGAATTACAATAAGATAGTTTGGAATATAAATTATTCAAATATAAATATATATCATCAATTTTAATAAGGAACCATATATATGCATGGAAACTGAACGAGATGCAACAAATGTCAGATATAATTCTACATAGAGAGAACGATGAAGTTAGAGAGCTGCTTAGATTTCAATTTGAAATTTGAGATTTTTGACATTCGATGTATCATGATGCCAAACTGAACCAACTTCATTCAGTTTTCTACTGTTTTCATAGATGTTTTTTAATGTGTTATTTTGTAAAAGATCCATTTTGTGTTCATATATTACCTTATTCAAATTCCTAGACGTTTCACTTGTGCAATTCTTCGGACATGTTTTACAGGCTGTTTCAGGTTTTTAGATTTTTATTAGTTTTCTGTTAATTATATCTGTTATTGTTTTGAAGTAGCTGTAACAAATTTTATATTTAGTTTGAGTCTTTTCACTCATAGACGTTATTGTATTGGTAGACAGTATTATATGCATCGTTTTATCAAGACTATTTATATTATTTACTTTTCTAATTCTGTGAAACCGGTGAGATTTATGACAAGCATTATATGTGAAATAATTGGCATATTGAAGGAGTTTAAAAGTATTTAAGAGTATTCTCAATGTAGATTTATTTTAATAGATTATAACAGAATTATTATACAGAGTGTCCTTAAAGTGTGGACGCTTAGGAAATTTCATTAACTATATTTTTAACTTTTTAACAGATGAAAAATGATTTTGTCGAAAGAAGAAAGAACTGATTTCTTTTTCTGGGGTATGCTAAAGGAGAAGGTGTACTCAGTGAAAATCACAGATGCAACACACTTGATTGAATGCATAAAGAGTGAATGTGCTAAAATTGACGGCAATGTAGAGTTATTGCATCGAGTTTTTGAATTTTGCAAAGTGCATCAACCTTTGCATCACAAATGATGGAAATCATATTGAAGATGTTAGTTGTTAATATTCGAATTCAATAAAATGTTGAAAATTTAATTTCTTGAAAATATGCATTTTAGGGATACCCTGCAGTGTAAAACTATTATCATCATCATCATCATCAGTTCCATAACAAAGTGTAATAATAGTGTCACTGCGCAGCTGAGTGCCTAACCAGTTCCCTCTATACATCTGAATTGAAAGACGGATAGGTATTCACTCATGTTTAGCGAGTCTTGGGCAATTCGACCTGGCGGAGTCCATCCCTCTCCTGGTTAAACCACAGTCGATGTCCTCCAACTTGAAAGCTCGCATTGGTCTCAGAACATTGATTCCCTCAGAAGAGGGGATCTGCTCTGGCCATTGTCTTTAGTCTAGGAAGCCCACTGGCTGGATACATAGATATGGAGCCCGACTTACGCCATTGTGCTAGATAACTGTTGATCATACAATATGGTTCATCCGCTCTTTGACAAGACATGTTTTCAATCCTTCTGAGTGTCAAACCACTCTCTTCAATAGAAAAGCATAGCGTGGGAACCGATTGAGTTGCCAATGAGCTATGTGTCAGGTTTTACTGAGTTACTTGGTACCAGTAGCACTGGATAATATATTATTATTATTGTAAATTGTAATTATTTTAATTATTATTTCATTCAACTGACTACATAAATATCGAAATAATAAAGGCAACAATAATAATTACAGCCTTGTTGTTGTTATTTTATGAAAATTACAATCGAGGATCTTCTCACAACAAAGAAAAGAATTAATAATGCATGTCTTATGTGGATAATCTTACCACGTGACTAGCTAATCTCTCTGATAAAAACGTTCACTTCAATTTAGTGAGTATCGCCCAAGTTTCTACTCTTCTTGAGCCACCTGTGAAATCTTTTATTAAAGACGACTAAAAAAAATTGTCACGATATCTAGCAATAAGAAAGAGCAAAGGGGTGTGAATTCGTCCCTTTTCCAACATTGGCAATTTAATATATATTATATAATAGCAACCCTGGGATCAGGATGAAAGAATCTTTTACCATATTTTTAAATCAAACATTTCATATCATTCATTAACAAATATGAAAGATAGTATTAATTTGCCTTCCCACGAAGGTAAAAATGGCAAAGGGTAGATTCTAAAAAATTCCAGTCTCCGCGTCTTCTGCTGCAAAAGCGTCAGAGCAATCCTTGATCCTTACTTTTTCAATGCCAAACATACACTCATTGCCTATATATTTGACCTTCCCAGCAGCCTCCACGATCAATAAGATGTGACACGTAATTTGTTTAACCCATTAATACTCACTGTTCCATTGAATGGGTTATAGATACATATTTGATATATAATACCGGATTTTTACACTATTTACATTATTCAGACTATTGTTCTCATCTTTGTTGCCATATTTATCACAACGTTTTGGCTGATGTACGCTACGGCCTTCTTCAGGTGGTTGGAATGTCGAACTGAACCCCTTATTTCGTTCGCTGGGGTAGTCTGTTCTAGTTCCACGTGCTATGTCTAACGGATGTCATCACTTATCTCCTGTTATTTCACCTCTCCAAGTTCTCCACTGCCTTAACCAGGTTTTGAACTCACAACTCTTTGGGTCCTGTCACTGGATCTAACCAACGCCTTTATCCACTGTGCCATGTGTCCGTGAATAGTGTACATAATACTTCATATCAGAGGTATAGACAGATACCGGATTTTTATCGGACCATAATTAATGGTTTTATATTTTGTTTTTATAAACCTATAATTAATACCGGATTTTTATTTTAATTTACACTTTTCTTTTATCCCATACTCATCCATTATTTCATTATTTTTCCGTTCAAATCCTTCTGAATTTCTAACGTGAATAATGAATACTTTTTCTCTATTTTCATGTCTGTGATCAAACTTTCATATTTTTCCTTAATTTTCTTTCATATGCTGGACTTCTACCTTAGTGAATGGATGTGAATGTAACGCCATAGAAATTTGAAGATATTTATAATTTCTTTTCTTTCCGAATAAAATGAAACTGGTGTGATTTTTAAACTATTATTATTTGATTAATTATTTTTATTCCATCTTATTTTGCTTATTAGGTGAATCATTTTCACCGTTATTATTTTATTACTATTTTTACCTCATTTTAGATAAAGCATTTTCGGAACTATTGTTTTACTTTTATATTATCCTCCATCTTATTATTGTTCATTTTTATTTGAAGCATTTTCAATGTTATCATTTTGCTACTAGTTTCATTTCATCTTTAACTGTTTCATTTTAGATGAAACATTCTCAGTTTTATTTTAATAGCTTCTCCATTTTTAGATAGACCAAAACTCGTTATAAAACAGTAATTATGAATCAAATTTCTTTATGACAATGGATAAGATTCGAACTTGAACGTAAAAAATAAAAATATGAAATCTCTGACCAAATGATTTGCATATCATTTGAGACAAATTTTAAAAAGCGGTTCTTTTCATTTATATACGTCTTCCTTTCAAAGTCATGAATAGTCATTTATATTAAATTAAATATGCGACATGTAAGTGGGTGTGTCCATATGCATGAGTGTATGTGTGTATATATCTGTGAGAGGGAAAGAGAGAAAGATAGATCGACGGACGAATCCAATCCAGTGATGATTTTTTGGACATCATTGTGTTGTGATGGCGATAATAGTCGAGGAATATATTGCCGGAAAGTCCAGGCTTTGCTTGAAATTATTTGTTTGGGGTCCAGATCGATAGAGACTATTTATCTGGCACTTCTGCTAAGTGAAAATCTACATTAAACAAAATCGAGTGCGTTCGTGCGACATTCAGCTGTTGTAATCAGTGCTACCAAATATCTGTCGAACTAAGTTTAAACAATTGCGGTGCGTGAAACATGCCCTACTTATCCGGTTGTCTTTTCTAAAGTTGAGTCCGAGTGACTTTCGTTTGTTTGGCATTTGAAGATAAGTATTTTTTTTTTACTGGTCCCCCCTCCGCTACTAATGTTGGTAGGTTTGACACAAGGGATGTGGGCATCCGTGTGATGCCAGAAAATATCAAGTTCCTTCGACACTTCCACTTTTGGAATACATCAAACATAAGGGATTCACTTTGATCCCCCCCCTTCACGTAAGTGTAATCGGGGATGTACAACCTTTGGAACATTTTTCTTCTTCAGGATGTATGCGATCATGGCCCACCACAACCTCCTATCCCTTGTAGCTTTTACCAACATTTTCCCCTTTGCTAAGCTTCCCACACCCGTTCCGCCATCTATTCACACAAGCACATTAGATATGTAGCCGGCTTCTTTACCTGCCTTCAATATGAGTGTCAAATTCTTCAAGCCCTTCTTCCTTATAATAAGTCTACGAAATTCCAACTGATTCTGAATATGTGCCCTTTTTGGTTCCATTTTCCTTAAAAATTCTTCGTTGCTTATCCGCTTCGCCCATAGTAATCTCAGTAGCCGTCTGTAGAACTGATATTTTCTTTCCTTTAATTTTTTCCTCATCTGTGATGAGATTGTCCAGTATTCACTGTCATATATAAGAGGATTGATATTACATAAGAGTTCAGCACTCTTTTCTTTGTTTCTAACAAATTTTTCCTGTTTCCTAATACTTTGCTTAATTTTTGTAACGTCTTTCGCTATTCCAATGCGTGTTTCGGATTTCGGTGTCGCATTTTCCGTCGTCTGTTAAAACACTTTCCAGATAAACTCCTGTACTTGTTTGATTATGGTATCTTCGTTTCGTAGTTCGCATCTTGGGCTTTTCTCTTGCTGATAACCATACATTCTGTCTTCTTAGTTGTTTCCTCTCGCCTTCCTTTACTTTCAAAACCTTTAGGAGTTCTTGTAGTTATTCTTTGACTGCCACCAACACAGTGTCACATTGCTAAGATTGCTCCCAGCAATAATAAATCCTAGTTGGGTTCTCCAGCTCTCTTATGATGACCTCACTGTAGAAGTTAAATAAATCCGGTAAGAAGACAAATCCTTGTCTTACGCTTCTTTCTGTGTTTGCGTAAGCTTTGAAACTCGACTTTGGAGCAAAATCCACTTCGGAGCAAAAAAAAAATAAAGTGAAATTGTTTTTTTAATTAATAAGATTAGCATAGTGTGGTACTTCTCTAAAAGTATAGAGCACTTAATGAAGGTCGAAATCACTACTCATTAGATCAACCAGACTAGCTCACTAACCAACTGCGGTGATTTTGACTCTTAAAGCTCAAGTCCTGTGATCGGCGTCACCTTCCACCGCAACATCCCGGTTTTTGATTGACTGGATAATTTTCTTCTCTTATTAACGTGCTTCCGCTTTGCAGTAAAGTGGCTTTCCGCAAGTCGTAAATATCGCCCTCACAATCAGCCAAGCTAACAGTTTGCAATTTTGCTGAGTAAGGATAATTTCTGTTCAGGTGTTAAGTGTTTATGCAGTTACCTCCGGACTCCGCATATCTTTAAGACTACATAATTACAGAATATAAAGCTTTATATTATTTTAAATCTATACCTGATTTAATTCTTAATTTATGTCAAATTAAGCGCTATATATTTTCCTCGTTGACGGATGTGACACCTTGACGAGATTTGCGAGAACCTGGGACGATCCCAGCTAAGCCAAACGTGTTCAACGATGCTGGAAAGGTTGGGTCACAGGTTCAGGACGAAGATCACATGCGCGCCTACCAATACACATCGAGTCACCTCGGTAGGGTAATGGTCTATTCCTCCTCATGTTACGTGATTTCAGATATTTGTTTTCCCAGGCTTATCAATATTTTGCCGGTTATTGAAAGCCCAAAAATATTTTTAGATTTTAAGAAGTCTTTGGAGATAATAATGATTTTTACTGATACAAGTTCTACTAATTAACACTGGGAGGATAAGAAGTAGGTGGGTGCGTTTTTTTTTTGTTTTGTTTTTTTTTTTAGCGGCATATCAACCTCTATGTGTTATTTAATGCCGAAATTTAAATATTTTGTATGCAATATTACCCTTTGAGGGAATGATTTTCATGATAAAAAGTCTTACTAATTAACCCATAGATGGGTGGATTCATATCTTTTCCAGGGGTATTTAAATTTAACAACCCCGATTGGAATTGGAACTCGGCTCTCCGATTTCCAATTCTAAGCTGTTATCAATTACACCACCCGCATATCCAAGCTTACACCCATCTAGGTACTGACCAATCTCGACGTTGCTTAAGTTCGGGGATCGCACGGGAATCGATGTTTCAACGTGATATGACCGTAAGCCACCACTATGGTACGACACCTCAATCTAGCACCGGCCGTTTTTAATGGCTCACCGGATTTAAACCAAGACTGAACCGCATCGCCTACGGATAGGGACGGTGTCAATATTACAAAATACAACCTTCAAACTCTACCCGATGAAAATGATCTCATAAACCTTGAAAATAAAATTGAAAAAATCAAATGGACTGTCATAGGAATATGACGATTAGGAGAGAAAAACGTTGAATTGAACAACCATCACATCCTATACCACATAGTCAACGATCAAAACAGGGTAGAATTGGCTTCTTAGTCCACCAGAAGCTTAAAGGAGACGTCGACTGTTTATCGGCATCTTCTGATTGAGTAACTACAATAGTCATTAAAATTTCAAAACGATACAAACTATACCTCTACCTCTCTAGATACTAGATGTTTTCTGTGACGACCTCTACATAGCAATAGAGCAGGACAATGTCCAGTTCAACATCATCATGGGCGATTTCAATGCAAAAGTTAGAAACAGAGATGAGGACTGTCTCGGTAAATTTAGTTCTGGAGACAGAAACGACCGAGGCAATGACCTTATCAACTTCTCACGGCTTCAAAATCGTGAACGCCTTTAAAAAGAAAACCATTTGTTCGGATGTTCTCTTCGCTATGGTACCTACACTTTTTGAATTTAAGCGCAGTATTAGTCTGGCGTCGAAATCTCATCAATTTACAGCTGAATTGGCTAGATGTAGTCGTAAATTCGATGTTAACAATTTCTTTTCTGACACTTCTCGCTTATGAAACATCCTTTAGGCTCCATACTTTTCAGCCAATAATCTTCAAAATTTTAAATGCAATGTCAATTGCTATCTACTGTCCTCCTGAGTTTTCTTTTCTCTTCCCGCTCATTATTAATGTTTCTCTTCCTATTTCTTCCACACCCTGAACCCTTTGTGTCTTAGTGGCTTTACTGTCTTGCATTGAGTGATCTCGATTAAAAAAATAATAAAATATGAAAAAAAAAACGTTTTCGTAACCTAAACTCCAAAACTTTCAACGGACAAAATTGACTACGTTCTAGCAGGCAAACACATCTTCAAAACCTTGAAATTCTAAGTCATGTTAACGTTGTATTGACCATTCTGTGGTCATTACCGATGTTAACACGACTGCAAAGTTAAAAAAGAATGATATCAAACGAGAAAAGCAATAGTTCTTTCACTCGAAACCAGAACATACATTGAAGAGTTTCAAATTGAACTGAAGAATTGTTACGCTGCTCTAGAAAAAAGACCAGATGTAAAGAACAATGTCATAAATGTAAATAATTTCAATAAAAACCTCATATTACCTTTACAAGTAGCGGTTCCATAGGGGCGAAATATTTCCGAGAAAACCAACACATTCTCTGATAAAAAAAAAACAAAGAATTTCATGGAAATCTCAAAACACCAAAAAACATGGAGGCAGCAGAGTTGAATAAAATCATTCAAAAGAAACAAAGAGAAGACGTCAGAAGACACGGAACAGCAACCATACAAGAAATGATCAAATAAGGCAGAGGCTTCCAAGTGGCGGAGAAAAAATGAAATTAACGGACATTTTAGAAAAGGAGGGAACGCTTAACAACAAAAACCGAATCGTGGATTGAGCACGCGAATTCTACGAAGAGCTTTACTCATCAGAACGTCCTTACACAGAAGCAGACTACCAAGAATGAAACTTACATTAACACGAGTTCGAAAGTTTCTCAAAGCATGGCATGTCCGTCTGTAATTTGGTTTTGGCCATTAAAAGAGAGAAATTAGAAAGCTTAAGTACTAGAATCAGCAATTATGGAAATAAATGGAACATAAATCTGTAGCATTGCAAAACTTGTTTATCTGCTTGTAACTCAGGCGAAATTTGTGCGCAAGTCAATGTGTAGGAAATACGTCTCGTAACTGTATGGCGAGATGCGCGAAAATTAAGTAGCTTGTTCAATTGGTGCCAATTCATCAGTCATACTAATGAATTATTTATTTGATATTATTATATCCACTCACCAGCCTGAGAGAGCAAGACATGGATTATGATCTATGAAAAATTAATCCGCTTTTACGTAACGTAAATCTAACAGATAAATGTTATTACGAAACATTTTTGATTGTCGGCTAGTTCTCTTTCTGGAAGCGCTTATTTTAATACTTAGCATCTACTTACCTTTTGCTGCGTAATAAATATAAATACAGAAGTGTATGCTTCATTCTTGTCTTTGATCGAAACCTTTTCTATAAATGCTGGTTCCATAGCAGGATCCAGAGAATAACGTGTACTCTGAACATGTGAGTAACAAGGAAATTCTAGAGAAAATGGAAACAAACAGACCATTTATATTTAGAGTCAGAGACAATTTATATTTCTAAAGTACAAAATGAGGGGAGACGATTTGGAAAATTTAACACTCAAGATATGCTGAAGGCAAGAGAGACAGAGGTAAGCAGCGAATAAGTTACCTAACAAGCTTGTGGAAATGTTTGGCACGACAGGGATTGAGATAAACATTGCTAAGAGCTACAATGGTCAGGAGGTTGTGGTGAACCATGATCGTCCACGTCCTGAAGGGACACAGCACATAGAAGAAGAAGAAGAAGAAGAAGAAGAAGAAGAAGAAGCTGAACTCTTTTCCCCATTGATTTATACTTATCGAATTTACTCTATTTTTTCTGGATTAACTCTTGCCATACCCGTCAGTTTAAAGCCGACAAGCAATTCCACTTAACTTAATCATTCATTTGATCCAATATCGATAGTAAAACTTGTCTGAAACTATTGGGACAGAATGAAATGTAAAACTTTGTCGGTTTAACAACGTCACAAAATAAAATTAACCCAGCCACTAAGTTGTAATTTATTTTACTAAATGACTAGTTTGTGGACTTCCAGCGAGGGCAAGTTTTCCATACTTTATACTTCAGGTTGGCTCTGAGAAGTTTTTTTTTCTTTTTTAGTCATAATAAACCAACATAATAAAAACTACTGTTTAAATATGCACCTTGCGACAGTTGTTAGCGACAGATGTTGTACATGTTACTCCCATTAAGTAATATTTATCACTTAGCTAGGCTTGTATGCACAAAAATACACAGGGCTAAAAGTATATTGCCTTAACTGTAAAATCTGTATCTCCAAAGAAAAAAAACTTCCGTCGATCTTAAAAGCAGTTAAGTGTCCCGTAAAACCTGATGCCAATCTGCCTCGGTGCGAAATCGCAGCAACCAGGCGATTTGACGTGTCGTCAGAGAGGCGAGAAACCGACGATTTACTCACATTGAACGGTTATTGTATTTCATTATCCACAAAAAGGTTCAAGTTTATGGATAATGGAATAAATAAAATAGATAAAATAAATAAAAAAAATATTAATTTTTGGTTTGTCTTTTCTTTATCTTCTTTTTCTCCTTAAGCTGAATATCGTTTACTGGCGAGAATATGCGAAAATTACGCAACATTTTTTTAATTTTTTCCACAGCAGAATGATCTTGAATTGCACGTGCAAATTCATCTTTTCGCTGCTAACGTGAACACTTTATCTAGTTATTTGCATCAGGTCATTTATAAAATAGGCAGCGAGGGTGCAAAACGGTGTTTTAATGTATCGGCTTTTTTTAAAAATCGGTTTTTATGAAATCTAAGATTAACCTTAAATACCCCATCCTGGAAGCTTTTTAAAAACAGGTTTTTATGGCATCTAAGCCTATCTATATGGCTGTAAATGCTTCACTATCTCCTCACGGATGAAGAAGAGGGTTGAAGCAGCAGAAATGAGATTCTGCAGGAGGAGGCTGAGAATACCATGGACCGAACATGTGAGCAACGACGATTCTCTCTAAAACTTTGTCGTTGCTCACATGTTTAGTTCATGGTATTCTCAGCATCCTTCTGTAGAACCACATTTTCGTTACTTCGTTTTCTCTTTATCTGTGATGAGATTGTCCAGTATTCACTGTCATAGAGGGGGATTGATATTACATAACAGTATTCTTTTCTTTGTTTCTAACTAAATTTTTCTATTTCTTAATACTTTGCTTAGCTTTTGGAAAGCATCATTTTAATTATCTAATGTGTGTGTTATCTAGTAAATTCTTCCCCAAATATATTGATTCTCCTGTTACATTACCTTATTAACCATTGATCCCTTAATGATATAGACGCAACTAACTACGAACATATAATGTATACAACACGTTTAGTACTCTTTTAGTATTGCAAAATACACCATCGTTGAAATAACATGTTCCTATATCCACGAACGCATTCTTTTTTTATATACTATTAGGTTGGTGCAAAAATAATGACGTAATAATGTCGTTTTTTGACGTATTTTTTAACGTCAAAAAACGACATTATTACGTCATTATTTTTGCACCAACCTAATATGTGCTTTCAGAATATGGTCGATTATGGATCTCCACAACTTCTTGTTTCTTGTTGCTAGTAAATTTAACCCTTTACCATGCCTTGTTCCCGAATATACGTAAAGTTGGTTATTCACTGTTTACATTATTTTTCTTTCGTTTGACTATTTCCCGTAAGTGTTAAATTCTCCAAGCGTTCTTTTCTCGTTATGTATTCTAGAAATTTTAACTATTTTTTACTTATATTACGGACACGTTAATGTAATATCATAACCCTTCCCCATATAGTGAGTTTATTAACGTTAAGGAAGGATTAAACACACCTATCAAGTACACCTGTTCGACATGCAAGGTTTTGCCAAATACAATCGTTGAAATAGTTAAGGTAATTGACGAAGTGCGGTTAAAGAGAAAAACATTGGATAAGGAAATACAGTATCCAGTGAGTTTAAGAATGAACTCACAATGCCAATAGTCTAGTTGATTTAAGTGTTGATTCGTGAACTTGGTGTCATAGTAAATTACCCAATACAAGGCCCAGGAGCCACTCAAGGTAGAGCGTTACCATGTCGATTTATATTAGCGTAGGAAAGGACAAGCGTTAGGTGTATAGAGCTGAAGCATACTTTAGAACAGACATATCCAAAGTCCGACCTGGGGGCCAATTACGGTCCCGGACAAATTTCATATGGCTCCCATCCTCTGCCATAGAATGTATCATTTACGACCCGCCAGTATTGTCAATCAGTGTACTTAAAGTACACACCTAAGAAATGCAAGTTCACGTTATACCAAAAGATGGCAGCAGCAATGTGTAGCCGCCTTGTTAGTGTGACCCTAACCATGGATTTTTCCAGCCAATTTCTAAAATCACTACCTTTGAAATAAACTTGGCCTACATACTGCAGTCCAGATCTCCGTATCACCCTTCACATTAAGGTAGGTAAGTTATTTGTTTTGGTGATCTGAGATGAATAAATTCTAAAATCTAAGTGAAATAAATTTGTTTTGTGTTGGTCAAAATCAGTTAAAAATAAATTTGGACACTTGGACTTCTGTCTCTTTGTGTTTTCTACTTCTTAAGAAGATGAATGTTGTTTTTATGTTCCCGTTCATAGGTTTTTAACTTAAAAGTTAACAGACAACATCAATTACAGATAATATGTAATTTTTAAGATTAACCTGAGATACAGCTTCCTGGAAGTTCTGTTTTCTCAGACATATTTTACTTCAACTTATATGGGCTTCAGACATGAAATGCTGAGTGATTTTGGTAAGACCTGTTTAAATTTATTTGTCATTCATGTAAAGAATTGAAAATATGCTATTTGCAATAAAATTTCCATAAGATAAATTCATTTGCATTTAATTTTAATGGTTCAAAGAATGCCAAGCAAGATGGTCGGCCCTCACACATATTCACCTCATCAAATGTGGCCCTCTCAAAAAAAAGTTTAGGCACCGCTGCAGGGAACCTGAAACCCAATTGGATAATATTATTTAATCTGTTTTAGAAAATAGAGTTTTTCTTTAAGGCAATTTGCTTTATCTTTTAAATTATTTTTAAAAATAGAGCATTTAAATTCACGGCAAGCTTAACATATCAATAATTAAAATAGATTGTATTTTCATATTTTCGATTGTTATTGAATTTAATATTATAATGAACATTTTCATATGCATAACAGAGGATTGAATAAAAATTGGGTAATTACTTGAAGTCTAATATTCGTTTACACTTTAGAATGTGTGTGAGGATTGTAAAATTATTTTATGCCTACATATAACTAAATACAAAGTAAAATCTCCATTACAACTTAATATCGAGGGTATTTTAGCGTCATCTCTATCTATAAAAGGCAGGATGTGTGTGTGTGTGTGTGTGTGTGTGTGTGTGTGTGTGTGTGTGTGTGTGTGTGTGTGTGTGTGTGTGTGTGTGTAACGAATGCACGGCCGCAATTTTCGACGGATTTGCACCAAAATTTACATACACATGCTCCAAGTTAGCGGGAACGCCAAGACTGACTTTGCATTTCCCAACTCCCATCGACAGTGGAAATAATCGATTTTTTCATGCTTCTACGGCAGTTTTCATGTAGTTTGCGGCCATTTTCTACTGGCCAGAGTGAGAGCCTATAGCTGGCTGCCACGAACAGGCAAGAAGATTCTATTGGCCAGCGTGAGAGCCAACAGCTGACTGAAACGAATGTTAACTAGCATGCTAGCATGCAAAAAAAATCGATAGCTGCATTCGTCACAAGTGGGGAAAATGTAAATCTGCATGGCACTTTACTCCAATTGGCTCATTCGCTTGCTTAAACTCAACATTGATTCTGATTCCACAGAACTGGGTTGGATGTGAAAAAGTATTTGTTGTTAACATTCTTTTTTCATTCAGTTTTTCCAGTTACGAGTTCTTTTTTTAAAGCTGGTCGTTTTGTGTACATTTTGTTTTGTTCTTTTTTCGTAACAGTATAGAGCTTAGAAAAAATTCGCAGTGTAAGATAGGCAAGAAGTAAGGCATGTAGCAACATGAGCATGGCAAAGGGTACTCCTTTAAAGGTGAGGAAGGTCAAAAATATTTTAAGTCAAGTGATAGCGATTGCTGTATGAGTCGTACGATTTTTGAATCAAGCACGGGCAACGCCGGGCCATGCTGCTAGTTTCTACATAAATTACAATATCAATGTTTAATTCATATCGCGTAATACATTTGCTATGATTTAATCTGATCATTTTACGTATTCTGCTACTGTATATGATTGATTAATATTTTCTACAGCCTTCTTAAACCATTGTAGGTTATTTAAAGCCAGAAAATATTTTTAGATTGTAAGAAGTTTTTTTTGGGAGGTGAAGATAATAATGATTTACTGATACAAATCCTATTCATTAACCCATAGCAGGGGAAAACAGGTGGATTCATACTTTTACCAAAGTATTTGCTCATAAAAGAAGCTAACTCGACTGGAATTGGTGCTCGGCTTTCCGATTTTCATCCGGCAGCAAGGGTTCTGATCGGGAGATTGGAGGTTCTGCGGAGCGTCAAACCCCCTCTTAATTGCTGTTGTTCCCAGGTCCACCATAACCCGATGTGGTAACATCTGTCAGGGTCCCACCTATGAGCAAAAAGTGAACCCCCAAACAAAACAAAAAAAAACACCATGAAAGTACTAAAATACATTTTTATAGTAAAAATACCAGCAATACATTTTTATATTAAAAAATTTCCAACAATACATATTTATAGTAAAATGACCAACAATACATTTTATCTGTAATTGATGGCATACAATTGTGTTTACAATATTCAGATTATGGCATTAAATAACCCATGCAGGTTCATATACCGCTAAACAAAATAAAAAAATAAACTGCAAGAAGCGTTAGTATCAGATTACCTGTCTTATGAACGACAATGCGGAAGATATTTGCAATACAAACAAACATCTGTTGTTCCTGTTAAGAAATTAAAAAAAAGAGTTTGATTGTTTTAGCATAAATAACTACATTAAGTATCCATTCTTATTGTCCACATTTTGCAAAGATTGATCGAGGACACGTTTAGGAACGTGTACATAGATAGATTCCAGGAAACGATTAAGTGCTAAAAGAAATTAAAAATATTTTTGCTGGTGTTTTTTTTTTTTTTTTTAATCATTTCTACTCAAGCAATGCGATAATTTCATTAAGACAAAAGAGGTTACTGAGAAAGGAGAAAAGAAAATAAGAGAACAGGTTTCAGCAAGACAGAAGATTACGATTGGTGTTGCATTTCAATTTTTGAAGATTGTAGTTGACAAAGGAGTGAGAAACCGGAAGTTATTTCTGGAGATGAGAAGTACAAGGAAAGAAATTATTAGAATACAACTTACGCTCAAATATTTGATAAACGCATTTAATTAAGGTTATCCCAAGTAAATACCTACCAATGAAACAGCCTGTGCCGCTGAATGAAGGCGAGTATGTCACTCCTAAATTATCACTAATCTACAGTTATTCAGAAAATCTTTTAGAAAATGACTTGTTAGGGATATACAAGGATTATTTAGTTAACAACGCTAACACTATTTATGCTTCTTCCTAGTTCGAATTCCATTTGAATCCATTACGTTCATTTACGTGCTAACACCTTTGGGAAATGTATGAAACTTCTTGAGCAAGCGTAATTTTCAAATTTAGGCAGCAAATATATTCCAGTATTCTATATCACAAATGTATGCTGGTACTAGGAGGCACTGTGGCGTAATGAAAAGTGGCTTGGATTGAGAAATCGGAGAGCCGAGTTCGAATTACAGTCGAATCCATTATATTCACTTATTAACACCCTTGGGAAAGATATGAATCCTCTTCTCCTTCCCCCAGCTATGGGTAAATAGCAAGACAGACAGAGTTCTGTAGCCTTGGATGGCAATTGGTCTACCGTAGAAAGAAATGGCAAACTACTACGGAAAAAAATCTGCCTCGTCAGTCATGTATCGAAAGATACATGATCGCCTAAGCGTGTATCACGCATGGCACATAACTGACTGACAAACTACTGCGGGGGAAAAATCTGCCTCGTCAGTCATGTATCGAAAGATACATGATCGCCTAAGCGTGTATCACGCATGGCACATAACTGACTGATTCATCAGATAGCAGAAAAATGTACCTGTTTAAATAAAGTCATTTTAATTTTCACAAAAAACACCCATGAATGAAACATAAAATATTTTAGAAAACAGATCATGAATTTTTATTTCTACGATTTTCTTATCATATTTATATTCTTAATTTTTTCGCCAATTGTTTGCCAATTAATTATCATAGAATATGATGAAAATCCTGATGTTAGCATGCTAAAATGTTAAGACAACTCCAAAATCTTTAGTGCTAATTCTTTGATTTTATTCTTCTTTATGTGCCGTGTCCCTTTAGGACGTAGGCGACCATGGCTCTCCACATCTTCTTGTCCCTTGTAGTTTTTAATAAACTGTGTTCTTCCGTTATTTCTTCTAAACCTTGTTCGGTCATCCCTTTTTATCAAGCAAACTAAGTATGTTATGCGTTATTTTTCCTCTGTCCCTCTTGCCCTCAATCTGTCCAGCGAGTATCAGATTTCTCAAGCCCTCTTTCCTCATTATGTGCCCCAGAAACCTCAATTGTCTCTTCCTGATTTTATGCATCAGTTTCCTTTTGGTTTTCATTTTATCCAAAACTTCGTCATTGTTCACATATTCGGTTCATGGTATCTTCGGCCTTCTTCTGTAAAACCACATTTCTATTGCTTCAGGTCTTCTCTTTGAGGAGATCGGCCAGCACTCACTGCAATACAGGGGAACAGATTGCACGTAGTAGTTTAGTACACTTTTCCTTGTTTCTAGCGAACTGTTTCTATTTCCTACTAGCAGTAGAGCCCTGCGTTGCCCGGGGATGTAACAGTAAGAGATTGATTAAGTATCGACCATCATAAAGACTGAAAAATAAAATTGACAAAGATTATTTGTTTAAGGTTGACGGACACGCATGTTAATTTTTTTTTTTTTTTTTTTTTTTTACGAATTGGTCAAACTCAAACAAAAACATTGTTTTCAATCGTTATGAGTCTACCGATTGAATAGAATTCTATTATAAACAATTGTCTTATAAATGGAATTTTTAAAGCATTCTGAATGTAAAAATAAAGAAAAAAGTGTGCAAGACAATAAGAAACACTACCTGCCCAAAAAAGTGAAGTTTTGTTGAAATCGGTTGAAAAATGTAGGAAATCCGATCCCATATATAAACGAACACACACACACATACAAACAACCTGGGTTTTAACCCGATGGGAGTTGTCCCCCTTTCATTAATGCCTCTTAATTGTGTTTTCAAATTGATTTTGTGCAAAAACAATTGTGATTTTCCAATTTTTGGCGCTATTAGAACCACCGCAAGGTAATTTTACGTAGTCCTGTGAAGTTTTGTTGAAATCGGTTGAAAAATGTAGGAAATCCGATCCAATATATAAACGTTACACACACACACACACACACACACACACAAAAAAAAAATTCTGCGTTTTATAATAAGTAAGATTACTCGGCCTAGCTTCTGGAATGTTGCCTTGGCTATCCCAATACGCCTCTGGATTTCAGTGTCGCACTTTCCGTACTTTATTAAAACACTTCTCGGATATTTAAATTTCTGCAATTGTTTGATTTTGGTATCCCCGATTTGCAATTCACATTTGGGGCTCACCCTTTTATGCATTCTTTTTTCTTGCAGTTGATGTTGAATCCTTTATTCTCGCTTTCCTTCTCTATCTTCTGTAGGAATATTTGTAGTTTTCTTTCTCTGTTTGCTATCAACACTGCGTCATCTGCAGACCTTATGTTGTTAAGATTGCGACCGCCAATATTGAAATCTGGTAGGACATCTTGTTTTCTCAGAATCGCCTCGCTGTATAGTTTGGTTGTATAAGGAATCTTAAACAGGTAATAATTCTTAAAAAAATATGTTGAACGATATAATTTAACGTTCGTTTTTCTTATTGAAATGATGCATTTTGGAAACTAACAAAGATATTTGTTAAAGAATTCCTGCCTACCATAAATTTGACTACATTAAACATCATAAAATAGGAAAACACTCATTGAACTGTGTTATTTAATTCGCCGTTGACTTTTTAAATATCAAAGGCTGCAATAACTTTGATTATAACCGATAATGTTTAAAACGCTACGACTTGCAACAGAAATCGTTAGTGTTGCAAAGATTAAAAGAAACTGACGTGTAGTATGTTCCTACCTTTAGAGATTACTTTTCAAGCCATATTATTTCAGGACATAGGTGATCATGGTTCTCCATAGTTTCTTTTTTTTTTTCAATATTTGCGAATTTTCATGACTTGGAAAATGTAGTCCAGTATTTTCCTGTTTCCTTTACCACGGTTTTGAATATTAAATTGTCTTCCTATACTACCAAGGCAGGCTAAAGAGCTCAGTCTACTTTACTGTTTTACTCGTAGCGGGAGGAAATGAATTCATGCCTTTTCAAAATTCTACAGTACGAAGTGAACGCAACAGCGTCGATCAGAATTTGAACTCAGCTCGCCGATTACATTCCCTGCGTTATTAACCGGTACGCCATATTCTTATCTGCCTTATCTACCGTCAAGTATAACATTAAAATAACACCGACAGTTAACTAATATAGGCATTGTTAAATCGAGCGGGTGTAAACTGAAGACACCTGCTTGTAATTAGGTGCTTTCTATAACAGTGTCACTTCGTGTCATGAAAAAATTATATAAAATTATGGAGAATGTCAATGAACGCGGAGCGTCTTTTCATACAAAACGTTAACCTCGAGAAAATAAAAGAATATAATGGAGTGTTGAAGAAAGCATACACCTTAAAGCTGTTCATTATTCTTGCTTTTCTTGCTTGATAATAATCTAATATTGCCATAAATGAATGAGGAGTCACTGAGTACATTTAGAATCAGAAAAAAAAAATCTTACAAGTGATTTTATCTATTTATTTTTAGTTATGTGCCATGCGTGATACACGATTAGGCGATCATGTATCTTTTCGATACCTGACTGACGAGGTAGATTTTTTCCCGCAGTAGGTTGCCATTGAAGGCTATAGAACCCAATCTGTCATGCTATTTACCCGTAGTTTGGGGAGGGGAGAGAATTCATACCTTTCCAAAGGGTATTAGCACGTAAGTGAATAGTGATGGACTGAAATTCGAACTCGGCTCTCCGATTCCTTAATCCGAGCCGCTATCCATTATTCCACCGTGCCTCATCTTGTACGTATGTATTTTGATAATGCGACTTGCCTTTGTGTTTCGCTTCTGTGAGAATTAAGTCATGTCAATTGAACTATGTGTAATCTATTTTGGGGCTTACTGAAAAAATAAGTGACTTAAAAATGATTGGGCTATCTCAAGAAAAGAATTTGAGATTTTTTTTTTTAAATGAAAAAGAAACGAATGGTATTAACGAATATTAAATTATAAAAAGATAAGATATGCTGCTAACGAATTTTAAACAAGAAAAGCATGCTCTTAATCAATTTGAAATTATAAATATAGCGTTAATCTGTATAAGCAAGACAATTATGGTACTAAAGAATTTTAAATTTTAAAAAACTAAATATGCTATTAATAAATATTAAATTATACAAGAAAAGTATGATGTTAACAAATATTTTAAAAGAAAACTAAGATTTTAATAAAATGTATTAATGTAAAAATAATGTTATATTCCATGACGTAAATATGTTATAAATAAATTTTATTTTAGAAAGAAGAAAAGTTTGTAGATAACGGATTTCAAATTATAACGAACGAAACAGCAAATAAATTTAATTTCTTTTTCTTTTTTTTTTCTGTCATATATTTGTCTGAAATAATAGTAAAGACTCTTTTTCTTAAATGTTTGAAAAAGATAAGTGAGACAAACGGAAGACGACTTAAATGGTTGCAATATCAAGCTGTCTTTATGAGATTATCAAAAATGAAGCAAGAAGGAAATTATTACCTTAAACGAGTCTAAAGTACCGTTCCTTTTATTCGGACAATCTCTTGTAGAATATGTATGCATTTTGTTCGAACTTATATAACAATATAGATAAGACATTAACTTGCTGCTTTGTGACTTTGTAAAACTTAATCGATTTGTAAACGAACTTTTTGTCTGGCAAAAGTAGAAGCAAAAAATCCTTTGAACTCTAAGATTTCCCGAATTTTCTGAGTTTTGGAAATTTTCCATAAAAATGATGAAAGTAAAATGAAAATATCTTCTTTTATTTCAGACTTTTATTGACTTTTCATATTTTGTTGCGAAAACAATCGGTTCTGTTCTTCATTTAGCTTTCTCGGTTTTTTCTTTTCTTTTCTCACTCACTTCTTCTCTCACTCTCTCTCTTTCACTCTCTCTCTCTCTCTCTCTCTCTCTCTCTCTCTCTCTCTCTTTCACTTTGTGTCTATCTCTTAATCATCACATAAGATCTTATCGAGATACGTCACTTGATTGGCTGCCAATAATCAAGTTAGATTTGAGCGGGCATTGACATTAATTCTGATCTCTCTCCAAGCAATAAATTTTCCATCTGAAAGCCCCTACACGAAGTGGCAAGGCATCATTGTTCCAATGATCTGCAATTTTATTTTCTGCCTAAATATTGCCACCGTCACACACACACGCACACACACACACACACACATATATATATGTATGTATGTATATATATATATATATATATATATATATATATAATGGCTTTGATAATAGCTTATGTTGTGAGCCAAAAGTACTCAGAGACTGCACAATTTATATTTAATTATGTATCACAAACTAGGAAAGTGGTCCGATATATATAAAGAAATAAATAAATCCTTAACAAAGAACATTCCTTTGTCTAACAAAAAATAAATTTACATAAGTTAAAAATTGCTGCCATCCAAAACACCATATATATATATATATATGTGTGTGTGTGTGTGTGTGTGTGTGTGTGTGTGTTTCGTGCTAAGCGCCATATTGCGTTTAGCATAAATCAGACTGTCGCCTCTGGGTACTGACTTCAATGTCCACAATTCTCAATAGCTTATCTTCTATATAATAAATGCCAATGCCAATCTGTCATTGTCACACATATTCAATTAAAGGAACACATCTTTCAATAGGTTATCTTCCTCTTGTATATAATAAATGCTATTGTCAGTGTGTCACTGTTCCAGACTTTTTCAATTAAAGGGACACAACTCTCTAACTTTCAATAGCTCATGTTACAGAAATTTTAGATTCCCAATTTTCATTACTGCCATTGTTTTCAGCGATTTTTTGCGACGAATTTTTTTGTGGTAATAAAATTGGGAATAATCAAAATTAATTGCGAAATAAAAAATAATTTTTTGTACAAAAATTAAGGACCTACGCACACCAAATTGTCTTTAAATTAAGCGATACAGAAGAATTATCGTTGAACTTTTAAAAGGTAAGCTTAAATATTAATGGAATACTTAAATACAGATATCAATTTTGAGTCTTTCTGTAGTTTCTTGTTGCTTATCGCATACGGCATCAGTATGCCCCCCCCCCAAATATCTCCGCTGACAGAGGACCAGATTGCAATCAAAAGAGACAAGGCTGCAGTGAGGAAAAGAAAGTCCCGTGCAAATGAAAACCCAAATCAAATGGCATCCAGGAGAATATGCAAAGATTTAGGAACTCTCAAACTCCTGAACATGCCGAAGGTCCAAACAAGAGCCCTCTGCAGGAGCTAGCTTAAATGCCGATAGATAGGACGGCTTTTAAGCTAGCATATATATATATATATATACATATGAGTAAATATATATATATATATATATATATATATATATATATATATATATATATATGAGTAAAACTTATGCAGACCACATTTACTTAAAGCAATAAACAAATTTATGACGTGAATGTTTCAAATTTATAAATGTTGGAAGTAGATTAATGTTTACAGTCCGCTTTTTGTCATTGCCTGTACTACCGATGTAACAAAATTTGTGTTAAATTTATTTTCTGGTAATCAGAATTTTGTCAATTGTAATTAGATTGTAATCTTTATTTTATGCGCAGCGCTCATTTAGGATGTAGTGGATCATGGCTCTCTACAACTTCATATCTTTTGTAGATCTGAACAATGTGTGTCCTCTTACTATCCTTCCCAATCCCAATTTTGCAGTTCATTTAAACAAAACTCGATAGGTACGTTTTCTTCTACCCCTCTCTTCAAAATGTCCTGTGAGCGTCAAACACTCCTCGTCTTTTTTTCTCATAATACGTCTCAGAAATTCCTGATCCAAAGCACAAATATCATTTTTCTTAGTATCAGTATTAATAATGACGGTAATTTATTTTTATCAATTCACCGCAAGCAACGCGATAACGCCACTAAGATGCAAGTGGCTACTTTAAGTGAAAGAGAAGGAAAAAGAAGTATCCAGAAACCCAATCCTAAACCGGAAACAATCGATAACTACACCTGTTCCAAAGAAATTTGGGATATTATTTTATAGCTCTGACCAAAAATGGAGTATTGTTGCTATATATGGGTTGAAGCTAACCAGATTTCAATTTGCAGCCTTGACAGACGGGGAGAGGTGTGAACCGGACGATAAGCAAACCTAATACGATGAGAGTGTTTGTAATGATTATGTTAACTTATTAATCAGCATCATGTTTTTTTCCAAATATCGATGGCAAAATACAGCTGTTAATGCGGCAATGTCAAGAGACCTTTTATATATACTGCCCACTTAATTGAAATATAAAAAAACGCACTAATATCGAAATTCTATAAAAATAAATTATCAATATATATGTGTATTGACAACAATGAAATATTCGATTAAACTGGAAGACAAGTTAAGAAGTCATTTTCAGAGATTCGAATCGATTCAGGCTCACCTACATCATCAGCGTATCTAATCCCTGTAGCGTCTACAGTCGCTTGATTATAATTAAAATTAGGAAACATCGTTGCTCAATAGTAAACAGCAATTCATAGCTTTAATATAGTATATTTTATAAGTATATGAACATATTAGGTTTTGTTTTCATGAGAAGATACAACTGTGCCCATTTCCTGGATATAAAAGAGTCCAATTTTATGCGAAATTAGTATTCAATATTATATAAAAAAATGTACTATGGCCTTTTCTTGACTGGAATTAGAAACAAAAGGGCCAATGTTTCTATCATCAAGTACAATAAGAGAATAATAGGTACGAACAGAGACAAACAGGCAGTTTTAGATAGATCGATCTAATTCTTTCTATCTAGCTATTTCTAGATAGATAGATAGATAGATAGATAGATAGATAGATAGAGAGATAGATAGATAGATAGATAGATAGATAGATGTGAAGAGACTAAAGTAAATAAGATAGATAGATAGATAGATAGATAGATAGATATGAAGAGACTAAAGTAAATAAGATAGATAGATAGATAGATAGATATGAAGAGACTAAAGTAAATAAGATAGATAGATAGATAGATAGATATGAAGAGACTAAAGTAAATAAATAGATAGATAGATAGATAGATAGATATGAAGAGACTAAAGTAAATAAATAGATAGATAGATAGATGTGAAGAGACTAAAGTAAATAAGATAGATAGATAGATAGATAGATGTGAAGAGACTAAAGTAAATAAGATAGATAGATAGATAGATAGATAGATAGATATGAAGAGACTAAAGTAAATAAATAGATAGATAGATGTGAAGAGACTAAAGTAAATAAGATAGATAGATAGATAGATAGATAGATAGATAGATAGATAGATAGATAGATACAAAGAGACTAAAGTAAATAAATAGATAGATAGATGTGAAGAGACTAAAGTAAATAAGATAGATAGATAGATAGATAGATAGATAGATAGATAGATAGATGTGAAGAGACTAAAGTAAATAAGATAGATAGATAGATGTGAAGAGACTAAAGTAAATAAGATAGATAGATAGATAGATAGATAGATGTGAAGAGACTAAAGTAAATAAGATAGATAGATAGATAGATGTGAAGAGACTAAAGTAAATAAGATAGATAGATAGATAGATATATAGATAGATAGATAGATAGATAGATAGATGTGAAGAGACTAAAGTAAATAAGATAGATAGATAGATAGATGTGAAGAGACTAAAGTAAATAAGATAGATAGATAGATAGATGTGAAGAGACTAAAGTAAATAAGATAGATAGATAGATAGATGTGAAGAGACTAAAGTAAATAAGATAGATAGATAGATAGATAGATAGATAGATAGATAGATAGATAGATAGATATGAAGAGACTAAAGTAGATAGATGTGAAGGGAGAAATTGTAATAATAATAACAGTACAACGATTGCTGATCCACTGTTAGCCTATGCCAACATGGCTATACTCTTATCATCTTCGACTGCTGCAACCAGGGCATATGTTTGGAAGCTAAATGATGTCCTCTCTGACTCGGATCCGGATCAACTATAATCAACCAATGCAGCATCCAAAGAATCTCAATTGGAATTGGGAAAATGTTACATTGTTAATGATGACGACGATGATGATGACGATGATGACGACGACGATGATGATGATGATGATGATGATGATGATGATGATGATGATGATGATGATGATGATGATGATGATGATGATGATGGCAATAAGAATTGTGCAGCTGCTTCTTCTAATCTCTTGGGGAAAATAGCTGAAGGTGGGAAGGCAAATAACCAATGTTTGCAGTAAAATCCAGCTGAAGAAATTGAGGATATCCAACTTCTTGCTGGGTCAGTGGAATCATCTGCAAAAGGCAAACGATTAATGCCTTCACTTTATGGTGTTCACCATCGAGCACTCGTGCACATAAACACACACACATACATACACACACACATATATCCTTTCTTTGGAAGGGTTACCACTCAAGTCTAGAGTCCAGTTTACCCTCCTACTGAACTCATAGCTGGGCGGTAGAATTCAAACACTTCAATATCGAATACGAGTTAGGATTCGAAACTGAGCAGCTATCTCTATCTCTAGAGTCAGAGAGATTTCTGTCTTCAAAGACACTATTCAACTTTATTTCATAATCGACGCAATCGTTTTTTCTGTCACAGGATTTCTCGAATATTCTGGCCGGTAGATGAAAATAAATAAAAATATAAAGTTTTAATAAATAAACGGAGCGTCTATTCAAATACGATTATCCATTAAAATAACGTTGAATAATAGTAATAATATATTTAGTTTAAAATTTTATTTATTTATGGAAAAGGAATGCTCAATATTTGTATCCTTTAAACTATGTAATTATACCAACCCAACTATGTGATAAATAACATGGATAGTCTTGGGTAGCCCTGCTTCTAATGGAAGGAAAATTCTGTATTCCAAACCGTGGAAAAGACAATGGATTCTACTTCCCACTCTTTCCTAGAGATGTATTGTAATTCATATATAATCTACTTCTACATTCTAAAAAGATATAGCATTAAAAAAAAAATCCCTGATCGGGGAAACTATCAAATCACTCTCGCTGTATTTTAACGGACATGGAAAAATTCATCATCGTCTACTCTCTGAAGAAGATTCTCACCTCATCTCAACAGATTGAAATGAATAGCATAAATCAAGTATCTTATGAAAAGAAAGAAAGGGAAAATTTTCTTCATCTTATACCAGAATTGTAATAGAAACACTGCACAAAAAATAAAACAACAGATTCAAAACAAAAATAAAAACTCACAACACAAGGAACTGGATAACTTTGAGAAAGACCTAACAAATATAATCAACCAAATTCCATAAGGAATTTCGAAGAAAACTAAAAGCGGATATAAAAAGTTTTAAAAAAATTCACCAGTTTTTTATACTAAAGTTCCGCCAATACTGGGTTTGATTAAAATGATTGCTGGACTTAGTCCATTTCATAATATATGATGTCATTTATTTACGTTAAGATATACATCGAGCCGATATGAGCGTTCGAGAAAAATCATGGGAAATTTGTTGTTTAAAAACAGTAATTTTGACTTTGCTAACCAGACTAAATGATATAACATGTCAGGTTATATGACAATTCCGTGTAAGAGAGATTCGCTTCCTGCCGGAGGACACGTATTTTCTATGAAATTTCTCGGACATTCAAGCCGGTAAATGTAATTAATACTGTTTATTATAAACAGAGCATTTACTTAAATATTTGTATCTATAAAAATAACGTATAAACAGAATATATATATATATATGTGTTTGTGTGTGCAGGTATGTAGAAAAATAGGAAAGGACGCGTAAGGTAAGTAATCCGGAGTTCTTTAGTATTTTTGTTTTTATTTTTTAAAAAAAAAAAAAAAAAAAAAAACCGTGCTCCATACAGAAGTAAAGCTTAAAAGGAATCATATTTTTTTTAAATAATAATTATTATATATATATATATATATATATATATATATATATATATATATATATATATATATATATATATACTAACCATATGTGTACACACGCATATAACTTCGCATATCTAGGAGATATATCTACTTTCACGTACATACGCAACGCACACACACACGTGTGAATAAAGAAAAGTAATCAAATGCTGCTTTTCCTTTGAGTCGGTCATTCGAATGAGAATAACTAATTTCCTCTTATTCTGTACTCATTCAATATGTTCATCGGGCTTAGCTTGAAAAGGCGCTTTCTTATATCACCGTTCGACCGTTGCGCATTACAATTGAATTCGACCTAAGGACGAACTCAACTCTCCCAGATTTTATTTCGAGGCACAACGAATTCAGTTGTCCCGACATTAGGGGCAATGGAATTACTTGAAAATCGCTGCAAACTTTATATCGATTTTTCCACTTATCTTTCCTATCTATTTTGTACATTGTAATAACAAAAGATCCTGCCCAGTTCTACATTGTAAAGTCATTAATTTGTGTTCATTTTGTAATGGCCAGAAATTAATATTCAAAATTTTGATCATGTCTTGCCAAATAACAGCTGCAATGGTAAGGTAAAGAGCAAATTAAAATAGAAATAATGTAAGTATTACTTTTTGTACTTAAAATTCATACATTAAATATATATAGATTCTTCTTAAATTGCCATAACTCAATTAGATCCCATTTAAATACATATGAAGACCTACCAAACTCCATCCGCAAAATACTCGTTGATAATATAAATATAATATCCTCATCCACATGTTTAAAAAAGCATTATTAACTTTTAAAAAAGCCAACACTCAATTCCACTATGAACATGGCCACAATGTGTTGACCGTGTTTTGCAAATAAAACAGTCCTATAGCTCTAGGTGAACACATAAAACGATCCATACATTCAGTTAAAAGTAAAAAAATAAAATCATCCTTGATAATGGCTAAAATTATAGCCGAAAGCTCTCAGATATACAGAACATTCGGACATTATGTCCAGAAAAAACGAAAATTATAAGAACAAAAGAAAAATTAAACAAAAGGCTTAACCGTAGTACCTTTCAGTAGTTTTTAATGAAACTTGTATAAAAGAGGGATTGCTGCCCAAATACACAATTATATATATATATATATATATATATATATATATATATATATATATATTATTATTATTATTATTATTATTATTATTATTATTTCATTATAACCAACTTGACTTAAGTTTGTAAATTAGACACTGATTCCTCAAGAAATTGATAACGCTACCCTGCAGCTAGAGGGCGTGGTTTTCCTGATGAAAGAAGTGATATAGATTCAATTACTGCCGGAGAGGAGTATTTTTATTTAATAAGACTTCTTGATCTTAGGAGACGATCATTTTACCTGCCATCTTTAGCGATGGATCGTATATAAAAGTTCCACTTGAAGGGAATGAGGATGATTTTTCCTTTTTCCACAGAGCTGCAGTTCACGGGTAGAAGCTGTATGAGTGGAACGTACTTCTCACTGATGGAATGTGGGTGGTTTGCTATTACGTAAGTGACATAGTCATGATTGTTAGACCTTGTGGAACCAAAGGATATAGTCAGTCTGAGCACTTTCCACTGAGAGAGAGAGGTTGGAGGGTGGGAATTAAGTTGTCACCTACAAGGACTTGGTGTCACTTATGAACTTTCTCAAGACTGGAAAGTGACGGCTGGATAGCTCCCACCCAAATATGACAGCAGTACTCCATTTTCAACCTGGCTCTTATAAAGGTAGAGGATAGAATGAGGATTCAGGTATGTACTGGAGCAGTACAGGGAGCTGACCATTTTATCTGCATCTTTAGCAATGGGTTGTATGTAGACATTCCACTTGAGGTCAGGTGTGAGTTTGAAGCCCAATATTCTCTCAAGCCACAGTTCTTCCTCGAAAGGACATCCGTTCATCATGACTGACAATATTTTAGGGTCTGATCGGCGGTAATGGAATGTAACTAGTTTGGGTTTTGGGGGCATTGAATGTAACCGGCCAGTTTTGTTTTGTTTTTGTTTTTTCCCCTCTGGGAGTTTAGTTGGAGATTATTTTGAAGGTTCGAGGTAATGCTTTCTCCATCATTGCGGCTGTCAGAGGATAGAAAAAAATTGTTTATATTTACGTTGTTCTGGAATTGTCGTCAATGGTCAACTGAACTTGTTTTGTTTCAATATATAAACTTAATTGATTTTAATATTTAATATCCATATGACATGGACATACAAATATTTCATTGGTATTTTGAAGTATAAATATTTTTTTTTGTGTAAAATATGTTTAAATCGTTAGGAAACGGACTTATTGATGTACCTACATATATACAGTATATGTGTTGGGGTATGTGTGATTGTGTATACATACATTGATATATTCCTACCATAAGTGAGAGTATTGTACCGGCAAATCTCCTTTTTCGTCTTTCATATCTCAGAAGATCGGTGTTTGCTGCATATTCATGAAAAACACTGAAATTAATAAATTCCCGAGAGAAAATATCTTGCTGCCAAATTGCTTGCATCACGTGGTGTATATTTATTCTTCAACATGGTCTCCGTCATCAAATGGAATCGACATACCGAGTTCAAATTCCAGGAAATCTTGGGAAAGTGTGTTCTTTTTACATGATAAAATCTAACCTCCTTGCTTGAATAGTAACATATTTATAGTTTCGCGATCTTGTCTCTTTGGCCTTTATCACTGAGTTCGATCCTCACTATGTACCTCATAGTTGTGGTCAAAATAAGTGAATAATTAAAATACCATATTCAACCCAAATCACATTATACCACATTATTACTTTCACATTCATTCTAATATTTATAAAGATTTTTTCTGGTATAATCAAACCATATAATACTTATTAAGGTGTATTTATTTATTTATATGGTTCCGGTGTATTTATATATTTCTTGTCCCATTTGTAGTAGGAACGGAGATAAATAAATAAATAAATAGTAAATTTATGAGCGATTATTTCCCTTCGGCGTTTCAAATCTATACAAATAAAATATTTATCTGCATTTAGACAAAAATTATTTCCCGGGCAAAATGAACCGTTTAATTAATCATTTCCTTTACTCTGACGTTTCTTAGATTGATATCTTATTTGTTTAAGCCTTTCACGTGAAGCACTCAGATACATTTGTCGATTTTGCGATCATCTGGCTTCAAATTGTTCTTGAAATAGAATTTGTCATTTCTGTCTTTGTCGTTCTGTTACTAATCTTTTCCTTCCGCGAGATTTTTCCATTTCACTGTTATATTAAACCCACCAAATTTTTAGTATGTAAAGTTATTGAGCAAAAAGCGATTTATATAATATCAGGAGTAATAGATGAATCATAGATGTTATTGAACGTCTAAAAAATATAAAAGAAACGGATTCATTTAACGGTTCATTTTCCCTCTATTTTAATTGTGGGTTTCTTTATTTTATTATTTTTTAATCACAATGCATCGTTTGTCTCATTGGATCTCAATATCAAAACAAATTTCTAAAAATTGCTGCGATTTTTGACGGCACGGGTACACTAGTCTAATAATATTTATGGATTAATTTCTCTAATTTTTGTTGGACTTTTCAATTATAGACTGTTTTGTGTCGGAACTCATATATTTCACTATGTACCTAGCCCTTTAAATTCGTTTGATATACCATACATTTAGCCTTTAAGAAGTTATCTTTTAAATAAATCACTTAGGTGTTTGTGTTTTTGTGCGGTCCTAATTTCTCCTAAGTCGCCGTTGATGGAACTCTAACTACGATAACTGATTAGTTGACGTCAGTCAGGTTTTTTCTGACGAAGGCATTTTGATTGAACTTTATTTTTAGAATCGATTTCTTTATTGGTTTATGAAAAAAAAATCTGACTTCATAAATTCTTTTTATGCGGCTAGGAATAAATCGATTTAGAAAATGAACTTTATATATATATATATATATATATATATATATATATATTTCCGGTATATATTTTATATTAAATAAATAGCTTTCACTTTCTCTACCTTTCTTTCAAGTGCTATTCTCTCTCTCTCTCTCTCTCTCTCTCTCTCTCTCTCTCTCTCTCTCTCTCTCTCTCTCTCTCTCTATTTTGTTCTGAGTCTGTCTCACAATCTCATTTTTCTCATTCTCTTTCTCTTCTTCTCCCAATATGTCTATTCAACAGACTCAAACGCAGCCACATAAACACCTGCTGTAGTGCGATATTTAAGAATCTAATATCGCAAGTTACCTTTGGTCAAATCGTCCTCATTGAATGCAATCTTATTGTGACACTGTTCTAGACAAAAAACATAGATATATGCACAATGTGAACGCTACTATTTAGGCATCATTTTATTTTTATCATTATATATATATATATATATATATATATATATATGTGTGTGTGTGTGTGTGTGTGTGTGTGTGTGTGTGTGTAATACCAAAGCTTCTTAAAAGAAGTCTTCAAATCGGACACGCCTAAGAAAGAAATAATAATGTAAATAATTGCAAGGAAATAAATGAATAAATATTTGCAAAAATAGGCAGTAAGGAGGCCACGCCTAAAAAAGCACAAGTAAAAGTGCTCAATGCTGGACACCCAATCAAGAAGTCGGGGGCAAACAGAGCTACACAATAAATATGGTATCCTGTGCAGCTGCCGAAAAAAATATAAAGGGGAGACAGGCAAAATTTTAAAATGATGAAATAATACAACATTATGTGCCTAACAAAGAAATTTCTCAATGGTGTAGTCATTTCAATGATACAAGATTGGTAATATTAATGGCAAGGAAACATTCGGCATTCAGTGACTGAGCGGCCAGTACCTGCTTTCGGTTGAAATTTATAAAAATCTTTCAGGAAAATAAGTTTCTTAATTCCTGTAACTGTAATCAATCTTTCCTTCCTAACCTTTTGTTTGAAGTAGTGTGGAATATCAAACATCATGATTATGTCTTCTAATTGCACGTGCTATAAATTTTAGTTGTTGCTACTTTTGAAAATCCCCAACTGATGTGGTTTTTGTTATTTGGTACAGTTCTTTGTGAGTTTGGGCCTACACAAAGCCCCTATTTTATTTTAATCGAACTTGTGTGGAGATGGTTAAATAATATTTTAACCTAATCGAACTTATATGGAGATGGTTAAATGATATTTTAACCTAACCAAACTTATGTGGAGATGGTTAAATGATATTTTAACCTAATCGAACTTATGTGGAGATGGTTAAATAATATTTTAACCTAATCGAACTTATGTGGAGATGGTTAAATAATATTTTAACCTAATCGAACTTATATGGAGATGGTTAAATGATATTTTAACCTAACCAAACTTATGTGGAGATGGTTAAATGATATTTTAACCTAATCGAACTTATATGGAGATGGTTAAATAATATTTTAACCCAATCGAACTTATGTGGAGATGGTTAAATAATATTTTAACCCAATCGAACTTATGTGGAGATGGTTAAATAATATTTTAACCCAATCGAACTTATGTGGAGATGGTTAAATAATATTTTAACCTAATCGAACTTATGTGGAGGTGGTTAATTTTAACCTAATCGAACTTATGTGGAGGTGGTTAAATAATATTTTAACCTAATCGAACTTATGTGGAGGTGGTTAAATAATATTTTAACCTAATCGAACTTATATGGAGATGGTTAAATAATATTTTAACTCAATCGAACTTATGTGGAGATGGTTAAATAATAATTTAACGCAATCGAACACATGTGGAGATGGTTAAATAATATTTTAACCTAATCGAACTTATGTGGAGATGGTTAAAACATCGGAAGAATAATAGAAAGCCAAAGAATTTAAAAGAGTTTTGGGTTTACCGTCAAGAAGAATGACAGAAAATTTTCTGATGAAGCAATTTTAAGTTGTATTCCTTCCTTCCCGCGTCGAATTGAGTCTCTACACCGTGCCAATGGGCGCCATACTAGATAATGATTGAGACTTTAATGTCTCTGAATATATAAATACATTTATTTTGTGCAATTTTAGTTTTCTCTTCGCCAATAAAAGCAGTTAATTCTACGTTTCCTCTCGTGGCTCATAACTTTTGCAATGGCTTATCTCGATACGTCCAGGCCCGTATCTTTCCGCGTCTTTCTGAGTCCATTGTGAATACAACAGCTTTCATTACGGTCCTAAATGAACTCAGTATACTACTCTTAATAGTCTTTTTTTCTTTTAGATGCCGTTTCCCTTCAGGGTATGGATGATCATGGCTCTCCGTGACTTCCTATCTCTCGTGGTACTAAGTAATATTCAACCATTACTATATCTCCCTGTTCCTATTCTGCCATCCATTTACGCAAACTTGTTTGACATGTTATTCAGTTTGCTGTGTTCCTCTTTTCGTCAATATGTACTCTGCGTGTGAGATTCTCCAAGCCCTCTTTCTTCGTAAATTGTTAAATAATTACAGGCCCTTAGTAAAAATTAAGCAAATTGTTTTTATTTTTTTTTATTTTTTAACCTAGAGGAATCGATTTTACTGCTTGCCACTGTATAATTAAGCGTTCTTCTTTCTCTAACACATCAGTATATATTCTCTTTCTCTCCCATACACGCTCTATCTTTCTCTCTCTCTCTCTCCGTCTCTCCTTCTCGTTCTCACTCTCTTACTTTCTCTCTCTCTCTCTCTCTCTCTCTCTCTCGTGCATATACACACAACAACACTTTTTGTCTCTTTCTCTCTCATAAGGCGATTTTCGAAGCGTAGCTTAGATGTGGCACAAGGCCGAAAGTATGGGTCACCCAATAAGGATTGAAATCACTATTCAGTCGTAATTGATCTAGCAAGCTTGCTAACCATTGCACCACGTTAAAATTCCCATTTATTTCTCATATACATTCTAATAACCAATTTAGATTGGGTGCCGCCCGTAGTGCGATGGTTAGGAAGCTCATTTTGAAAAACAATTCATTAGTGTAGTGATTTTGATCATCACTAGATGACCTACTACTGCAGTTTAATACGTGATTTAACACAGTAAAGAGCCAACAGTAGAGCGCTGATTTTCAAGCTTCTCTTGAAGACGAGTTCGCTAACATAATAACACCTGTTGCGGCCTTGTGCCTCACTTATCAAATGGCCATAGAAATAATTCTTACTTTGATATAGTATGCAGATGTATGCATGTTATTTCATATAATGCATTACAACAGAATCAATATCATTTGAAGACTTTCAACAGCAGCAACAACTAAAATGGATAACATATATAACTCGAATAGAATATAATGGCAATCAAGATGTTGATATTCCACATTACTTCAAACAAAAGGTTTGGAAGAGAGCACCCATAAATATTGGAGAGAGCAATAACGATAGAGTTGAAAAAGCTATTTCCTGAAAAATTGCTTTAACAGAAAGAATTTATAAATTTCGACCGAGAGTAGTACCGACTGCTCGGTCAATAAATACCGAATGTTTCCTTATAAGGAAACGATTAATTTGATGTGCGCAGATGCACATTTTTTCTTTCTCATATTTATTGACATGCGTAATTCTATTTATGTGTGATGCGTTTATCTTTGTTACTATCTGTATCTATCTATCTATCTATCTATCTATCTATCTATCTATCTTTTTTCTCTTTTCGCTTTCCCCTGAAACGTTTCTTTTAAAAATAACTGAATATGAAATGCTAGAAGCAGGTAATAAAAAGATCCGCAGCTATTACTGCCGATATGATAAACATTGCATTAAGACAAAGTGATTTCTTGCTTGTTATTTCATCCTTTATTTTATGAAGCCATAAAGCGACAAAGAATGATTTAAAAAGAAAAGAATTGGAAAATATTATTTTAAAAGAATTTAGAATAGAAAAGGTGAGAGGAGACAAATTACTAGCAGCCATTTTACGGGCTTAAAAATCGATTAGTCTTAACATGAAGGCAAATTCATAAATGACCACTTATTTCAATTATTGGAAAATAAAATAAAAAAACATGCCAGACGACGTCTGTTAAATGAGAATTCTTTTCGTGAGCTGGAATTTTAGAAATCCACTATAATCTCCGTTTCTAGCAACGAGCTTTTGAGAATTTTTAATTCAAAATTTCGACATGTAAAGTCCATGTTTCCATTCTTATTGCCGTGTTAGTAACACTATTTATGCGTATATCGACGACTACTATGGAGAAACACCAATTCTATGTTTCGTTAGACTTTTCGTGAATGAAGGAAAACTCAAATATTAAAAGAGAAAATCTTTCTATTTTACTAAGAATTTCCTCCCTCTTCCGTTATTAGTGTGCACCGCTGTTGGCCGGTTATGTGGCCCTTAAAAGTCATTCAGCGAAACCTAATCTGCACAGATAACATTCCTCAGGTAGACACCGCTAATAGAAAATGCTTTCCTGACCTGTGGCTAGGCACAGCCATTTGTAATATGCTGTGCCGGATTTGAGAATAAAGACATTTTAACATCCACTAGCTTTTCATTTCAGAGTCGAGGAGAAAACGTGTAGCACATTTCTATATTCTGTTAGCACTTTCTCTTTGCAGAATATAAAATCTTCGTTTACCTTCTTCCGACATCTGCCTAGGTGTCGTTATATTTTTTTATTGTAAATGTTTTGGTAGTAATCTACTTACACGGCTATATAAATGTTGTGACTTGATCCACTTAGGTTTCAAAGGGTTACATAATCTTACAGCAATCAAAAGAGTATCAAGCCACACTAAATCCCTATGACTTCTTTGTAGAGATAATAGAGTGGTTTGCATTTACTTTCTCCAGAGTATTCCCGCTAGAGAGAGTATTCTAGCCTTTTTTTCAACCCATAGATAGAGGGAGAACAAATGAATTTTGGCCTTTCTCGATGACTTTTGTGTGAAAGTGAATGCGCCAGGCATTGTAATTGTGTGAAAGTGAATGCATCAGGCATTGTAATTCGGCTCCTCGATTTTTGTTTTCGCGGTGATAACTTTTAAGCTACCAGCACATCCATTAGTAATAATTGCAGTCGCATAAAAAAGGAATTCCGCAATAGATTGCAGGCAGTTATTCGAAGCTATATTCAGAGAACACAATGTGTAATCAGAAGAAAAAATGGCGGGCGTAAAACGAATCTTTGTCGCTCAGATCCGTGAATCACTTCTATTGAAATGATAAAAATTAGCAAAAGCAAAAAAAAAAAAAAAAAAAAAAAATCCCCAAAACTGTCGTTGAAATAACTGATCCATTAAAGATTAATGACTGCGATACGCATAAAGAGATCAATAAATCTGTAGCATAATGATGAAAAAAATATTCATTTTTACATGAAAAATATTTACTTTTCAATATAATCTCCATCTTCAATGCAATTCATTCAGTAGTGATTATTAATCAGATAGAATGAACATTATAAATTGAAATGTGTTGTTGAAATATTCAGCTAATAACTACGCGTCAGGGTACGTACTTATTGATCCAACTCTCTCGCATTCTCTCTCTCTCTCGCTCTGTCACTCTCTCTCTCTCTCTCTCTATATATATATATATATATATATCTCGCTCTGTCACTCTCTCTCTCTCTCTCTCTATATATATATATATATATATATATATATATATATCACTCTGCCTATCTATCTCTGTCTCTTTCTCTCTAACTCCTGACAAGTGGACGGAGTGATGATGGAGTCGGGATGCTGGAAGTAACATCAATAAGCGAAGTGATAAACTTTTTAGTTATATTAATTATATATATACAGGGTGAGATAGGTAAATTTTTGCCATTTTATATCTTTTATTTCGCGCATTGTTTTTGATTTTGTCGTCGATTGCAGAAGATATTAGGGTCAGTTGGGTGCCGTCCGTCAGAAAAAGAGCACCATGGCAAAATTCACTCCGCTAGAAATTTGGAAACGGCATGATTGGCATTCGAGCTGGAAGCTCCAGTACGAATATTTCAGGGTGGGTGTAAATCTGAGGACAGTGCAAAGGATTCGGAAAGAATTGGAGGAGTCTAATGACGATTACGAAGGTACGGGAGCACGGAAAACTCACTCTGTTCGTTATATAAGAAAAGTACCCCCCAAATATATATATATATATATATATATATATATATATATATATATATATATATATATATATATATGCGTGTGTGCGTGCGTGTGTGTGTGTGTGTGTGTCAATGACAGAAGTCATCTTGTAATATAATTCGGCCATTAACAACCTGCCACAGGCAGTGGCTTACCATAAGGCTAATCAAATATATTGCGACACAGATAGTCTCCAATTATCTTGACTGGTTTTTGCCATTGGATCAGGGCTCCTAGTATAGCGTAAACTATCGGGTACTACTGTTCTAGCTGCCTGTGTGGCTCTTTTCGTGTAGCTAGTAAGCAGCTCGCATCATCGCTATATATATATATATATATATATATATATATATATATATATATATATATATAGAGAGAGAGAGAGAGAGAGAGAGAGAGAGAGAGATGATAGTTCACGCACAAGATAATAGATTATTTTCCTATGGTTCGGCATTTCTGTCCAGGAACAGAGTACGTGTGGGATTTGTCTACGATCAAAATGTCATTTCTCAGTATTTCTGTCTAGGGACAGAATGGAGTATCTCTACGCGTTGTTATACACGCACTCACTCATAATATCTATCCGTATTTGTATATATATATATATATATATATATATATATATATATATATATAGGATTAATACAAATATATATATATATGTATATATATATATATATATATATATATATAATTTAACTTAATTTAATATAAGGTATATATATATATATATATATATATATATATGATATATATATATAATATATGTATAATATATATATATATAATATAATAATATATATAATGTATATAATATATATATATATATATATATATATATATATATAATTTTCTTATAAGGTGTAAACAAAACAGTGCTCAATGTAGTTTGACAGTGCAAAGAAGTATATATTAATAAATATACATATACCTACGTTTGAAGTGCAACTTAAAGTTTCATAGTTTTCCAAAATCGTCAGACAGGAACTGGTGAATGAAACACTTATTGCATTGTAATGAGTGCGCAACAAACGTATATATATATATATATATATATATATATATATATATATATATATATATATATATATATATATATATATATATATATATGCATAAAATATTACACAGTACTGGTAGCCAATATAGCAGTGTCAATTTTTTTTACCGTTAACAACATACAATTGTTCTGCGCCGTTTAGTACAAGTCTGGTGTTTATGCATACACAGATCTTCAGGTACTTGAAAATTGCTGCGTCCATGAAACCCAAACTTGTACCAAATGCTGAGAAAAATGTTTATTTATTAATAATAGTACATAATGAAATGGACTAAGTCCGTCAATTATTTTAATATATTTATTGTTTATACGTTATTTTTATACATACAAATATTTAAGTAAATTCTCTGTTTATAATAAATAGTCATAAACTGTTGAACACTAATAATTACATGCTAATACATTTGTTATTCTGGTGTTTAGGGTTTTTCCTTTATTTTCCATCTTGGAATAAGCTGATATTTGGTTATTCCATCATTTACCTTATAAAAATTTCCCCCTTCAGTCATTGTATTTGGCGTGTACTCACTAGATGCCCTTATTTTATCATCTTGGATCGAATGATGGGGCATATGTGCCCATAACACCAAAAAAAAAACAATACTGGCCGCCTGATGACTGTGTATAATAACGCGTAAAAAACTGGCAGTTGTGGCCGGTCAGATGAACAGCCGACTTTATTATACAAAATAATGAGTTTTTGTATCTATCTGTTTGTGTGCGTGTGTTTAAACAAAATACTCATAGAAATATCAATGGTTGATAATGTTTCATATAATAAAATAATTCAATATAACCGAACGTTTTTAATTGCTACTTTAACCAAATTAAAATTTTAATGTATTCATAAGGCTAAAAAATATGCTATTCATTCCTTATTCATCTTAGTTCTTTAAACGAAATAAATTCAAATTCCCAGTCACGTATTCCCAGTCACGTATTCCCAGTCACGTATTCCTAGACTCTATGGTTAAATTTTAGCATTATAATCGTCAGAGTTTACAGTCTGATTTCTAATTCGAATTATCCATGCTTGGCTAAGATTATTAAGATTATTACGCCTGAAAATAAAAACTCACAATACTTTCGTCGGATTACGTCTTTGAAACATCGTGCTTCTGACTATAATTCTGTGTACAGAACATAAAATTACACTGAGATACCAGACATTTTTCTCTAGCGTCTGACTGGTTACGGTATTTAATCGTTCCCTCCGCCCCACTAGGACGAGATGTGACACAAGATCTCTTTAAAGTGGGGACCCGAGCGCGTACACCCCGGCAAGAAACAAAAATTGCACTCAGCCCCCGCAGCCGTCGGTTGCGCTGGCCTCAGTGCAATGGGAGGGCTGGGCACCTCTCAGTATAATTTTCTCAGTTGCCCCTCTGTCCTTTGACAGAGAAGCCCCTGAGCACACTCTGCCCAAAGACAGAGACGCAACTGAGAGATGATAAGTCTGCGTTAGAAACTCCTCCAAGGAGGGATTTTTATCCGTCTGATTGGTTACAGACATTCATGGTTCTTGTCCCATGACTTATAGACATTTGAGGGTGCCATACTAAGTAAATTCCCTTCGTGTCATTTCTCATGGCATTAGGATTTATTTGGTAGTATCGAACTCCTCTTCAAGTGAGATATGACAGGTAATGAATAAATACTTGGTACCAACAGGATTCAGTCACCCCATAGTCCGACCATTACCTGTCATTAACTTAGAAGAGAAATACAGATTTTGTCAATTATAAAATACAGGTTGTCCCCCCGAAATTGACATCATTTAAAATGTGAATATCTAAGTAAGTACATGTCCCAAGAAATTAAACAGGCTTCATGTTCAGCAATAAAATATTTATTTATCAAAATTACGACAAGATATTCAAAGGGATGTAGATTTTATAACCGATTTCATAAATGTTCAATATGTGCACCACCTGTGTACGTCAAGTCAGTAGTCCAGCTCCTGCCAAACACGCTGTAGCATGTTTTGCGTAACATTTTCTAGCGCCTCAGTACGAACATATCTCAATGAGAATCTATCAGGAAGATAGATCGGGCGTGCTAGTGATAATGACAATGTCCTGTTGAAATGGCCACCACATTTACCTGACTTGACACCTTGTGATGTTTTTTCTATGGGGCTCTATACTCCACTTTCTCTACAAGCTTCGAGGAACTGAAGCAGAAAAACATTCAGTCAATGAATGCTGAATGTTTCCTTATAAGGAAACGTCCGTTACTATTAATATTATTGTTATTTTGAACACTTCGAAAAATATGCAATTTTTATTGCAACATTTACATTTAATTATCAATTCATTAAATTAATTTTTAAAGATTAATCTCAGTCTTGATTTAAATTTTGACTTCCAGGAATAAATTTGCTTTTTTCAGCAAGTTGTCATTTTATTTTAATATATTTATTTATATATTACATTTATTTTCTGTTTTGTTGCATATATTACCCTTTTTTTTACTGTGTATAATACGATAATTTTTAAGGTAAAATTAAAGACAAAAATGCCTGCCGTATTATACACAAATATACTTTTTCGCAAATTTTTTTACTCAGCTTAAAAAACTTCTATTTGAAACAGCAAGATTGAAAATACACTCAAATGACACAATAGATAATAAAACAAAACAGGCAGGTGTTGATAACAATTGTTTACAAAAAATATTTAATATGTCGGCAATATTTGTTCTTTGTGTATCTGTATAATTGAACGTCTTTTGTCTGAAAGACAGGAAATTTACCAAAAAAAGGAATATGCAAGATCTGTCATATTTTGATAACATTAAGGTTACAACAAAGTACCTTCCCCCGAAAATCCGAAAATAAGTTTTGAAATGGAAAGTAAAAGAAACACGGAATTGTTAAACACCCGGTATATTTCTATTTTTAATATCATTAAATAAATAAATATTTCAGGTAAATATATTTACGATATTGCGATTTTAATGGATAATATGGTACAATTTTTCAAAAAGAATTATGTAGGGATGGATGTACTACGTTGTCGTATTATACTCAAGAATGTAATTTATTGCCTGTTTTTAGCTTCAGAAACAGAGTCGTTGATTTATATGAAAATAAAACCTTAATACACAATGAAGATTTTCTATTTTTATTATCACCTGTATATGAGTTACAACGCTAAAAATATACTTGAGACCGAACAGGTGAATAGCTAAATATACAATGTTGGAGCACCAGATATGCACCAGTTTCTGGACATCATTTATTTGCTTATTTTTCCTGGATTAGTCCATCTTGTACGACAGTAATGGATAGGAGCAGAAGCTCAGCGCTTCACGCATGCGCTGCCTCCGATTTATCCTGAACATCTTTTGGCAAGATAATGTCCCTAAAATCACCTTCCTCGAAAGGACTGAGATTCATTTTAAAATAAATACGCTTGCGTTGACTCAGACACATCGCGTAAATGGTCGACAGTGGAATACATAGGGACCGCCTCAGTGAATACGCCTTGTAAGCAGACCTCAACTACGCTATAAAGATGTCTATAAAAGAGAGCTGGGGATCCAAGGTGTCAACTCAGATATGTAGGAATCTGTAGACTTCGAACAAAAGTCCTGGAGTAAGGGTTCTTGCAGAATGGACTCGTTCGAAATGACATTTGCCCAAAAGTCAGAGATGAAAGGGCAAAGAAGAAGGAAATCCCATTGATTGACAGATAGACGAACATCAAACTCTGTCTCCATGAAGAGACTACCATTCTTGAATAGGACTATAAAAACACGAGGGACTTTATTCAGGTCACAACTACATAGTCTCTCGAGACAGACAGATGCCGAATGAGCGAAGTTCGTTGTTCAAAGGCATGTCTATTAATTATCCATCATAAACATCAGCTTTTGTGGGGATAAAATAAAAACACGAAATAAAATAAAAACCCAAAATAAAAGTACAAAATAAAATAAGCATAAAAATCTCCCAGGAGTCCTCTGACAGGAAAGACAATTTACGCATGTGCAAAAAAAGAGAGATTTCCTGGCACCGAAAATAAACTAGAAGAATCTCTCTCTTTCTCTGTTGGGCCTTTGACTGGTGAACAAGTGCCAACTGTTCGGGAAGGAAATTTCCCAACAAGGGGTCGTTGGAATCCAAAAAAAAGGAAATAAAATCAGTGGCCGAAACTGCCCCCCCCCCCCGTGTCTCCGTATCCTTCCGCCTTTTCTTTGTCTATTTATTTCAACGACGAAGACAATTCAACAAGTCTTGGGTGTTTAGGTGAAAGAATCAACCCAGCAGTTTCTCCTAAAAACGGAAAGTCGTCCCGTAGTCATAAGGTAATAGTTTCTTTTCTTGTACTTCTCGCCTATGGAATTACCTTCCGATTTCTTGCTTCTTTGTCACCTACAGTCTTTAAAATTTTAAATGCAATATCAATCGGCATCTTCTGTATCCTGTTCCTTCATCTTTTTCTTCGCTTCTAAATTATTCCCATTCGCTTTCACTTCACGTAATCAGCTACGGCCTAGTGACATTATCGCTTTGCTTGGCGTGAAATTTATAAAAAATGAAATATGTATAAACTTTTTATATTATTTACAAACTTTAGCCGGAGACACAGCAAGCATTGAATTTAAAAGGCTTATTTAGGAAACATCGCACAGGTAAGGTATCCAAAAATAACCAGCGTCATTATTAAAAAAAAAAAAAGAAAAATAAGCTCCAAGACAAATCAGATGTTTCTTGTAGTTCAGGAATAGTCCGATGATGACCTTCCTTATAATATATTAACATAGCAGATATGGTCTTTTTTTGTCTTTAATAAACAAATACCTATAAACTATTCGCGAAAAATACACAACATTCGAAAAAATGGATGCACACTTTATCAGTCATTTTGAATACTTCATCTGACACATTGAAACGGATATTTATCATTTTGAACACTTCATCTGATGCGTTTAGATGAATATTTATTATTTTAAACACTTCATCTGACGTGTTTAGACGTACATATATTACTTTGAATACTTCATCTGACACATTGAAACGGACATTTATCATTTTAAACACTTCATCTGATGCGTTTAGATGAACATTTATCATTTTGAACACTTCATCTGATGCGTTTAGATGAACATTTATTATTTTAAACACTTCATCTGACGTGTTTAGACGAACATTTATTACTTTGAATACTTCATCTGACACATTTTAACGGACATTTATCATTTTGAACATTTTATATGACGCGTAAATGTACATTTAGCATTTGGAACACTTCATATGACACATTTAAACGTTTTTTTTTTTCATTTCGAACCCTTCATCTGATAGATTTATACGTATATTTAACATTTTGTAGACTTCATATATGACATTTAAACGTGTGCTAATATTTTTCACAATTTCCGTCATTCCGCTTAAGTTCATAATTGGTCAGCCAGTGACATTTACCGGTGTTTTAAACACGAATCCTGCTCGTACAGCGTTTTACAGAAAGTTTCTTTCTTAAAAGCTTGTCAAAGAATCACAAGTTTCAACTGTAGATTTTTCCTAAACGAAAACACAACTTCTGTCTAAATTTCTGAAATGAACTATTATGTACACTATTTACACTGTTCGGACTATTGTCCTCATCTTTGCTGCCATGTTTATCACAACGTTTCAGCAGTTAAGAACTTTCAGAGGGTAATTAACAGGAGATAACTGACATCCATTAGACATGGTACGTGGAACTAGAACAGTCTACGCCAGCGAGCAAAATAAAGGGCTCAGTTCGACATTCCAACCACCTGAAGAAGGCCGGAGCGTGCAACGGCCGAAACGTTGTGATAAACATGGCAACAAAGATGAGGACAATAGTCCGAATAATGTAAATAGTGAAAACACAACTTCACGAACACTCTATTAGTTTTGCTTTATCGGACATCACCAAAATCACCAAACAATAAAATATTAGGTTGGTGCAAAAATAATGTCGTTTTTTCACATAGTAACATGTGTGAAAAAACGAAATTATTTTTGCACCAACCTAATAGCAGGAAAGAAATCGATCACCTCCATATTACTTCATCCGATTTTTTTTTAAATGCCAAGTCTTTTCAGGACGTAAGCGATCATAGATATCCACAGACTGCTTTTCTTTATAAAACTCATGAGTTCTTGAGAAATATACAGAAAGTGTTTCCTGCTACTTTTTCTACGCCTTTGATTTCAGAGTTTTCCTTCTCCTAGACTGGTTGACAGGCTTATTTTCTTATTTAGCCCACAACTGGAAACAAAGGTGATGGATTGATGCCTTCCCCCAAAGGCATCAGTGCGAAGGGAATACAATAAACGAGGATGTTGATTCTATTAGGTTGGTGCAAAAATAATATCGTTTTTTGGCGTAGTTTTTAACCTCAAAAAACGATATTAGTTTTGCACCAACCTAATACTTACAGCGTCGATAACTGTTACACTAACCGCACATCTACGAGACATAATCTTTTCTACGAAACACAAATGTCGTCTAGAATAATCATGCCGACGACAAATTTTCAACGTTCCGGGTCAAATAAAAGTTCCGCCGAGAATTTTCGATTAAGAATATCTACTTCAGTTTAGAGCCTAAGATAAGAACAAGACTGATTCGAGGTTCGGATATACAGGGTGGCCAGCAAACATTTATTATCACTGTTTTATCTGTCAGGAATAATTGAGTTTGAATAAATTTCTTGAAAATTCATGACCTTGAATAATCATTCGAATCTCGCGTAATTACTTAACTGTGATTGATTTTTTTGTGGTCGATTTTGTAATTCTTCATTTAAAGGTTATTTGCAGATTTCGTCTTTCGTTCTGCTCTTCTCGAAAGGCTAAACAACTCACTGGTTTTTGAGCATCAGTTGTCGAACTTTTCAAAGAACATCCGACGTGAGGATTGACAAAATGTCCAGAAAATGTTTCCTGAACTTTTCAGTCACATCAGTCGTCGCCGGTTTTCAACATTTCTCTCACGTCTTTCGGAATTTACCTCTTTTTTTACTGGGCCACTATATATAACAAATGCTTGCAACGAGCATGGTGCTGATGCTTTGTGTAAGATATGAAAGTTCTCAGCCAAAAATATGTAGTTTTCAGCACAAATATATATCCGCAAATATTTCTCATTACGAAAGTGTTGCATTATTGATTTCGCGTAAATCAACTACTGAGTTCGATTGAGTCTGAAAATCATTAAAGATTTTGTTGTTGTTGTTGTTGTCTAGATGTTCTTGCGCGTAATTGGTTTAGGAATATATTAAAAATTGAAATTTAAGACGTATTAAAAGAAAAAAAGAGAAAGTTCCGAATTATCTTTGTCGTAATATTGAGAAAAATCTTAAATGTCGAATTAGTGATGTGGCCGATATCGAGAAATCTTGCTTAAGGAAGAACAATAAAAAAACAAATAGTTTTATCGAAAAATACAGTACTGGCTAATTAGCCGGTAAGTAAATTCAAACAATGTTACCTGATTACTGACGTTACTGCTACATCTATCTATTTGCTGATTGTTCGACCTCAAATGCAGCCTTTATTTCCATCTCTTTGCCGTGTTTGCCAATTCTCTATCCATCAATGAGATGTATGGTTTTAGAACATTATACCGTGTTCAACTATCCATAGATAGATAGTAGGGATCTATTAGATAGATAGATAGATAGATAGATAGATAGAAACAAACAAATTGACTCAGAGACAAACAGGTAAGCGATAGATAAAGGCCGTCTAAAGTTATTATGCAAATTACATAGACGTCAATAACTCGAATTTGCATTGAACAATTTTTGTCAAATTTAAAATAAATTTACACGTCAAAACAAAGCTTGTGTTAATTCTTTTTATGTTTCAACATGTTTTATTAAAGTTATTGGATTTTTTACTTATAGATAAAGAACATACTAAAGTTAATAAAATAGAGAGAGAGAGAGATGAAGAAAATAAAGTAAATACAAAATAGATAGAGAGAGAGGGAAAGAGAGATGAGCAAATACAATAGATATAGATAAAAAGAGAGAGAAAGAAATGAATAAATAAAGTAAATACAAGATAGATAGATAGATAGATAGATAAAGAATAGTCAGAGATAGATAGATAGATAGATAGATAGATAGATAGATAGATAGATAGATAGATAGATAGATAAAGAATAGTCAGAGATAGATAGATAGATAGATAGATAGATAGATAGATAGATAGATAGATAGATAGATTTGAATTGACTGAGAATCAAAGAATTAGATAGATAGATAGATAGATAGATAGATAGATAGATAGATAGATTTGAATTGACTGAGAATCAGATAGATAGATAGATTTGAATTGACTGAGAATCAGATAGATAGATAGATAGATAGATAGATAGATAGATAGATAGATTTGAATTGACTGAGAATCAAAGAATCAGATAGATAGATAGATAGATAGAGAGATAGATAGAGAGATAGATAGATAGATAGATATATAGATAGATAGATAGATTTGAATTGACTGAGAATCAAAGAATCAGATAGATAGATAGATAGAGAGATAGATAGAGAGATAGATAGATAGATAGATATATAGATAGATAGATAGATTTGAATTGACTGAGAATCAAAGAATCAGATAGATAGATAGATAGATTTGAATTGACTGAGAATCAAAGAATCAGATAGATAGATAGATAGATAGATAGATAGATAGATAGATTTGAATTGACTGAGAATCAAAGAATCAGATAGATAGATAGATAGATAGATAGATAGATAGATAGATAGATAGATAGATAGATAGATAGATAGATAGATAGATCAGTCTGAGATTGGTTAATTGACTGCAGTAAATACACATGACTCATGATAAGGCTCATTAACACAATCATATCGAGGAAAATCTCGATTTTAGATTGGAGGTAATTATCGCTTCTTCGAAACAATTCATCCAGTGTTAGAAAATCTTTCCAGATTTTTCAGTTTTTTTCATCGATTCTCTAATCGATTTATCCTTCAATTAACTTCATTAATTAATATTTCATGTCAGAAAATTTCAAAACTCTTATTTCTTTCATTAGATTTAATTTCTTTTTATTTGTACATCAACTGTTTAAACTCAGTTATAGCGTAAATTCGAATCTCACTATGGGCAATTTATCAGGAAGTTGATTTATTCATGTTATCGTCATGGGGAAGTGATCCCATCGTGCTGTACATTTGGAAAGTGGCACTGGTTGACCTAAGCCTTATGAGGGTAATTAGGCAGAGGGAATTGTTCGTTGATGGTTTTGTTAGCACGAAGTCACAAGTCATGGTGAGCGATGGTTTCAGCGTACTAGCCTTGATCAAACCTTTGATAACGTCATAACATGTAAGAAAGGTCCGCTGAACATAATAAACCACAGGTGGGCCCTGTGGATGTTTCCCGCTACAGTGTGGAACAGATTCCCGAGAAGATTCTTTCCCGACCACTACACTCTTAACCTCTTCTTAGTGTTAACCGTTATCTTTCTCTCATATCCTCATAAACTGCACCTTTTACCTTTTACTCGTACTGCTCATACAACACACTCCTTGACTAACCTTCTACCTTGAATGGCTCTTGGGACTTTTATAGGGTGAACATTAGTTAGAAAAGCACAAATGTACCTGAGCTGACGTCTGCAACAGGGATATCCTTAGCCGTCCTAGTAGACAGGTATACTCAGATACAAGCGACCTGCTATTATAATGTAAATTATCACGTATGAAATTTAAATTTTGGCTCAATATGAACGCCATTTGATTTTAATATAACAACCAAGATAGATAGATAGATAGATAGATAGATAGATCATCATTTATAAGTTGTGTCTCTTCGGGATGTGGGCGATAACGGTAATGGTAATATTAACCGTTTCCCTACAAGGAAACATTTGGCATTTATTGACCGAGCAGCCAGTACTGCTTTTGGTTGAAATTTATAAAATCTTTCTCTTAAAAAAAGTCTTCAGGGAAACGGGTTTTTCAAGTTAAGTTTTCGCTCTTTCCAGTATTGATGGAGGATTGTTTTATTTGAAGTAATGTATAATGTTGACATCTTGATTATGACGTCATTATAATGGTTCTCCTCAACTTCATGTCTCTGGTAGCTCTAAACAACTTTTGGCTCATTGCAATCTCTCCTAACAAGTCAGATAGATACGGACTGATATAACAAGTTTTCAGAATTAATAAAATACAATTAACATAATCACGTCGATTTACATCACATTCATTCATGTTACAAATTATGAGAAATCAAACCAAAACTTTTCAGCAAATATAATATATTAAAGACAAAAAGAGGCAGTATATTATTCATTTTATGTACAAATTCTAACAACTTAGTAAAAACAATTCTTCAAGGTCAGAAAGTTGCAATTCATAAACTTGTTCCAAGGTAGGTAATCAATTCTTATTTAACAAAGAATCTTAATATCTGTCTTTATTTCTGAGGTGATGTATTGTAATTATTTACATTATTTACATTGTTCGGGTTGTTGTTCTCACCTTTATTGTCACTGAGATATCCAGAAAAGGCATGGCACGTGGAACTAGAACAATCTACCCAAGTGGACAAAATAATGGGTTCGATTCGAAATTCCAACGTATATCACCTAAAGAAGGCCGGAGCGTGCAACGGCTGAAGCGTCGTGATTATGACAATAAAGATGAGGATAACAGTTCGAACAATAAAAAAAAAATGTTAATATTTCCATGTTTTAATAAGCAGTTCGAAAGTTAACACTCTGAAGAAGTAAATTAATGTTGAAATCTAAAGTAAATTTCTCCACACTTGTTATTTAATATAATATTATCTCTGTGTATTAGCTAAAGAAAATATATGCGCCTTTTACAAATGAACTCAGTTATCTGACGTATTTACATATTTTAAATAATTTAATGTGTGCTGTCCGAAACCTCTTATTAGACTTTGTGAGTTTTTACCTCGAGTATTGAACCGATTACCCTATCTAAACTCTGCCTCCGCTCAGCCATCATATAAAAGCGACAATCCTACTTTAAAATGCTTTCATTGTTTTGCCTGTTGTTAAGGTAGAATGTTTCAAAAAATCACCTGCTTCGTACTTTGTTTGATTTGTAAAGTACATGATATTAACAACTGTCGCGCAATTGTGAATAGGATTAGTGTGTCGGCTGCTATATGTAATGCGCATGCCTGAAGGAAAGAAAACTTTGTCGTACTTGTTACCTGTGTTCATCTATTTGAATAATACTTATTGCTTAGCGAGTGCACGGGAAGTAAGCAATTATATGCGTTCACGCGCGTGCGTGTGTGTTATTCTGAGATTTAAATTTCATGAAAATGATTTGAAAAGTGGTTTAATTTTCTAGTAATATATATACAAGTCGTGGTCGGCGGCGGCTTTATCTCGTATCCTAAAATTTAATTTCTTCTTTTCTGATCGCTTTATATTTCAACATGAATGTACGTCTTCAGAGTGTTAACTTTCGAACTGCTTATTAAAACATGGAAATATTAACATTTTTGTTTTTTATTATTCGAACTGTTATCCTCATCGTTATTGTCATAATCACGACGCTTCAGCCGTTGCACGCTCCGGCCTTCTTTAGGTGATATACGTTAGAATTTCGAACCGAACCCATTATTTCGTCCACTTGGGTAGATTGTTCTAGTTCCACGTGCCATGCCTTTTCTGGATATCTCAGTGACAATAAAGGTGAGAACAACAGTCCGAACAATGTAAATAATGTAAATAATTATAATACATCACCTCAGAAATAAAGACAGATATTAAGATTATTTGTTAATTAAGAATTGATTACCTACCTTGGAACAAGTTTTTGAATTGCAACTTTCTGACCTTGAAGAATTGTTTTTACTATGTTGTTAGAATTTGTACATAAAATGAAAAATATACTGGCTCTTTTTGTCTTTAATATATTATATTTCCTTCATGATGATGGCGTTGATGACGAAGTATACCATTTATTGCATGAAAGAGCCGATGGGATTGACCGCATAGAAATATTGATGGAGGACGAAGTCGATTTTGTCAAGCCTTTCTCTCTTGTGGTTTCACTTCTTCCTTTTCTCTTCTGATGGCTTCGAAGTTTTTGGTTATGATGGCGATGAAACATCAGCAGTTGAGACGGTCTTACGCATGTGTTTCAAACGATTTAGGTACAAGTCCAGTGGCTTTCAGTTCTGTTTTGAATTGGTCCTTGGGGTCTTCGAAGAGGGCAACCCCGTGGTCTTTTCCCTGAAGTGAGCTCTCACTGAATAAGACTTGACGTGGAAACATTGACCCTTGCATTCTGGCTACATGTCCTGACCATCAAAGACGGTGTTTAAGTACATATCTATATATGTACATATAAGCATACTTTTTAAAAGTCCAAGTGTTGCGAATTTGGATCAGCCTACAACAAAAAAAGCGAAAAGTTGTTTGATATCAAATTTTTACAACCAAATTTTTCTTAGCGTGTGTGTTAAAGTTCTTATATTTGTTAGGATACAGTCCTTTCCTTGTAGTTGTTTCTTAAGATGACAAAAATGTATTTACTTCGTGTGTATGCGTGAGAAAAAAGAGGCAAGGGTGAAAGTGAGGAAGAAAGTGTAAATTTATCGTAGCTTGGTGAGGAAGAGGGTGAATGTATAAGGGAATTTCATTTAAGACGAGCGTCGTGACTTGTTGCTGTCTGTTGCTGGTTGTCTCCCATTCTCCTGTCTGGAAACTTTCCTTAAATAACCTTCAAGTGGATCACGAAGCATGTTTTTATTATTATTATTATTATTATTATTATTATTATTATTATTATTATTATTATTGGCAAAAACGCGATCTGTTGGTTGAAAAAAGTTAAATATTTATTTTCGAAGCAGTATTTGTTTTGAACCGGAACAATGCGCAATCCTTCGACTCAGAAACCATTTTCTGTCATTTGGTGTTTGACTGGCTTGGTGTTTATTTCCGTCTTCGCTCCACACCGAGTACTTTCAGTTCGTTAGCAATTACGCTTTTCACTGATTCCTTTTCTTTATTATTTTTTAATTGCTATGCATTGTTAGAAAAGATAGTGAGGTGATTTCGTATTTCTTTCTACACAGTTTGATATTAAGTGTTTTCCTTTTCTTAGACTCAAGACGAGAGAGTTCAGTCTAGTTTGCTGCTTAACCAGTAGCTTACGAGAGAAGAGACGAATTCCTCCTTTCCCAAGGGAATTGGTGTAATGCAACAGACTAGTATGGAATTTAAACTGGCCTCATGAATTGCTCTCTCCACACTGATATCCATTACCCTAGAAGGAGGGGGTGCTGAAAATTTAAATTTATTCTTTTAAATATGTTTTTAATATATAGTCTAGCCGATTTCATTTAGTTTTTTTTATGTTTTTTATCAATTCTGTTATTAAATATACCATATTGTGATAATCGATCAGCCAAGAAAGGTGAGATGTTGCAAGATAGACGTAAATTTTCTATGTATTAAAGCACTTATTTACTATGGATTAAAGCACTTTCTATACATTTTCCACACTTAGATACGAATTTATATGTATGCTGCGTACGTGAACGTTATTTAAGACAGCATATATTAATTAACTTATAGTGGATGCAAGATTACAAGGGCATGCTAGAAAGTTTCAGGCCCGACTTACTTCCCATAACTCACCAAATGAATCATTTTGGCATCCGTTCATAAATTGCTGGTTGAAGGTTCAGGATTTTAAACCACATATATAGAGAGAAGGGAGATCACCGCCCTCTGTGGGATCAGGTTGAGATCATAGACAAGGAACAACATTGGAAAATTCGTAAACTTAAGGAATCAGCACATATTTTAGGCCACAAAAATCTCCTGAGCCGACCAAGTATAGAAATAAATACAATATGGGAAC
>OZ010591.1:61674302-61749302 GCA_963932145.1 Acanthosepion lycidas
GGATGACTGGAGAGATATGGATATGAAGATGTATTAAAATTCTCTTCGCCAGTACAATCTGGATATAATAAGATGAGACCAGACCGATTTAAAAACAACTCAAATGAAGACGTCAAACATAGCATACTTTATTAACGAAAAACGAAACAGAATCGGTTTTGCCGGCCGTTCAGCGTGCTGGGAAAGTTTTCGTGTTTTGGCTTAACGTCGATTCAGCTTATACTAAATATGACTGATTTGTTCTCTTTTGCAAACAAAATGAAAGTTATTGTTCTCTCGTTCTATCTCTCTATCCCTCCCTCCCTCTCTCTCTCTCTCTCTCTCTACATACATACATACATACATACATATATATATATATATATATATATATATATATAAAAGAAAGAGTGTATAGTGGTTCCAACTAGAGAAAAGTATGTATATTAAAAGCTTTAAAGCATAATATTTTTTAAAAAAATCCACATTACAACCAAAAGCGTTTGCGGCACCTCTTTTCTCTTCTTTTTAATATATATATATAGATAGATAGATAGATAGATAGATACATAGATAGATAGATAGATAGATAGATAGATAGATAGATAGATAGATAAGGGATGATTTTATTTATTTATTAATCAGACAGATTTTTATTACTTAAACGTCATTTTTAGTGGATAGACGTATTTGTGTAGATGCTCCGTTTATTTATTAAACAGCATATTTTTATTTTTTATTTTCGTCTACAGGCCTGAATTCACGCATGAGTTCCCTAATAAGAATGGAATGTTAATATTCTCAAAAAAATGATTTCAATCACACATGCATATGCTTAAACATGCATACGTTTTAATCTTTTATGTGATAGATTCCTTCGTTTTTACGGCTTATCAACTCTTTGCGGGTTATTTAAGGCCAGAAAATATTTTTAAGTTTTAAGAATTTTTAAGGGGAGATAATAATGGTTTAGCGATGCAAATCATAAAATTAACCCACAGCTGGGGGGGGGGAGAATAAATCGATTCATACCTTTCGCAAGGGCCTTTGCGCGTAAGTGAATATAACGAACCCAACAGGAATTGGACTTCGGCTATCCGACCAACAATTCCGAACTTGCACATCCGAGTTTACTGCACCTGGTACTCCCAAGCGGGCACCCATGTAGGTACTGACCAGATGTTGCTTAATTTTTAGTGATCGTCCGAGAACCAATCTTTCAACGATAGACAGATATTCCAGAATATATTTTGTTGAGATTGCAAATATATTTGACAGTTTCATTTGTTTTATTTTCCAAATAATAAACTCAAAATAAACAGAAAAGAATTATTAGTTGTTTTTTTTTTCTTCTTGTATTTTTTTATCGTGTGTGCGTGTACGTGTTTTCTGTTGTTGTACATGTCATCATTTTTTTTAACCGATTTAAGCAGATATATTTGTATATGTTTAATTCGGAGTTTCAAATAGACTCTAGCATTTGTGAAGACAATAAAATATGACAGCAGAAAGAGTAACAAATATGCCTTCAAATCAACAAAAACCATTCTACTCGCAGGACCGGAATGAAAGACTCACAAAACATCTTAGTGCTATACAATCTCGTCAAAGATGAAGAAAACGCCTGAAGCAATAGAAATGCGATTCTACAGAAGGATGCTGAGGATACAATGAACGGAACATGTGACCAACGACAACGTTTTGGAGAAAAATGGAAGCAAAAAGTAAACTTATACTTAACATCAGGAAGAGACATTTGAGATTTCTGGAGCACATAGTGAGGAGGGAGGGCTTCGAAAATGTGATACTCACAAGACAGATAGACAGCAAGAGGGACAGAGGAAAAATCGTATAACATAGTGAGTTTTGAGTTAATAGATAACGGAACATGATTTAGAAGAAAGAACAGAAAAACAAAGGTTATCAACAGCTACAAGGGACAGGAGCTTGTGGAGAGCCATGATCGCCTACGTCCTCAGGGAATACGGCACATAAAGAAGAAGATAATATTTTATTTTGTCTTTTGTGATGGTATGAGTTAAACTTAGCAAATTTTGACACAAGGCCTGACTCGTGAATTACCGTGTATGATTTGAAGACATTAACAATTACCTGAACATCGCCAGCCGTACTTTTTAGGCTTATAGGTTAAGACCTACTTGTATCCCGTTTTAAACAAAATCGTTACAGTAGTATCTGAGAAGTACTTATTTCGACTAGCTGAACAGCGCTTCACTATAACTGCTATATCGCCTGAAATCGGTCCAAGTATTTCGGGCTAAAAAGAATCGTACGAATACAGACACTGTACTTCACGTGCGGTTAGTTAAAAATCTAATCGCAAGCCACATGGATTTCTAAGAATATCGATTCGATTTTAAAATAAACCCACGTGCAATACGGCTGATGTTGGTTTTGTATCCGAACAAAGATTAGCATGAAGCTATTTTTCTCCGCAATATATTTTTTTTTTATTAAAAATGCATAAAGAAAAGAAAAAAATCATTGTTGATGATACGGTTTAGGTCATCAGGATCTGACGTCATGTAGATACGTAGGCCAATTATTAGTCTGTAATGAATTCCTTTTGAAAGATTTTTCCTGTTCTAAGAGTAAAAAAAAAAGTAGGTGGATTGTAATATATTGAATATTGTCTGCTTGAATTGATTTTAGTTTGGCAAAGTTAGGAATTAGTATACTATAAATTGTACAATTGTCGAAGCAGACATTAGTTTCCAAGTCTAATTTAAGCTATACACTAGTGATATACCATCGAATGAGAAAAGTTGCTGCATACCTTGAGGTTTTACAGATTTTCCACGTGTTCTAATTTGGAATTCAGCTATCAACAAGCTCGATCACCTAATATTTAACTAGCAGTGGCCATTATACCGCGATAAGGCATCCAAATGAATATTATATATACAGTACAAGTTCGATTTTACAGAATACCGATTATCCGAACAAAATTTCATATTATCAAGAATATTTAATTTTATGACTTTGTCCCGATTACAGATCTGTTACAACTGATGACGTTTATTGGTTCATTGGCGTATGGCTGTTACAGTGTTTGTGAAGAGAAAATGATAGTCGATCACTTAAAACCGTATTGAAATAATTTTAACATAAATAAAAAATTAAAATGAAAGATTCAAAAGCATAGCAAAATCCGTGATGGTGTCTTCATTAAGTTCACGACTTTGTTACGGGCATTAATTTTTCAAGGAATACGTGGGCGGCTACAGTTATCTGCTGAAAAAGTAGAATCAGTGAACCGAGTTCAAATTTCAGTTTAATGCCCATGGGAAAGGCATGAATCCATTTTTGTGCTTCCAGCTATTAATTAAATAGCAGGGTAGACTAAGCTCTTTGATCTTGGGTGGCAGCTAGGCTAGGACAAAGACAACAAGCGATCGGGTGAAAACAAGAAATAAGTTTATATGGCTAGACTGAATATTTTGTCAACAGTAAGCTCCCGTAACTCAATCAATAAGAGTAATTGTCACAGTAAAACTTCCGGCCAGACAATTTTTTTCGAACTGTCATTGATGCTGATTGTATTTTTTGTTTGTTTCTTTTTTGTTGTTTTTTTTTCCTGTCCATTTGTCTCTTCCTTTTAAAGTAAAAACCGATTTGCAAAACTAAATATGCAATTGAAGCCGCAACACCTAAGTTAGATTAATGCTAAAACCGCGTTTATTTGATGTGAGAGTTTTACGTAATATTTTTACACGCAACAAACTTTGTATAGTTTAAATTAATTTCCAGGGTTTCCAGCTGAGAAACACACAAAAAACAAACTTTGAGATTTTATATGTTGAAATAGGTTTTATTGTCACAGAACGGATGAAATTCCTCTTAGACTAAACGAAAAAGAAACATTGAACCTAACTTATCCCAGAATGGAAAACTAACAGAATGCCATGTAGTGTAATAAAAAAAGAAACAGTTTCCTAGTCGAAAACGATGAGTAGAAACAGTGAAGACTAGACAATTAAAACCAATGAAATAAAAAAGAACGTGTCATAGTTCATATTTCAGAGCGAATATAAGAATCTGTTTTAAGATTAAATTATTTTTTCATTTTGTTATTAAATTCTAAAAGAAAAAAACATTCTGACTCACTTAAGAGATTAGAATGAAGTAAAACATAAGCTTTTAAGGAAGATTAACTTACGCAGTGAAATTTTAAAAAATAGACGTCTAATGTCCGTTTTCTGTACCAAATGTATATCACCGCTTGAATGAATTCATATGTACGTTATCTCCATTTAATATTTGACTATACAATATGGATTAACCTACTTGCATTTCCCTTGTATTTTTTTTATATATGATATACAGCACAACAGACTATATTTATATAGATGTTTGCTTTGGCTTTGGGATTGTAAATGTATCTACAACGTGAGTTCTCATTGGAAATCACAAACATTACTAAACTCATGCTTATTATAATAGCAAGGGTTGGGCACTAGAACGTAGGGTAATGGCTATCAAGGTTGTCACGCCATATCAATTAATACTGAGTAGTGAGGTCGATCCTCATAAGGGGCTCTATACTTTGGGCCTTATATCACAAGCTTCGTTTAGTTAATCACTATAATAGTGATTGTAATCTTTCAATATCTGTCTATATTTCTGAGAAGAGGTATTGTAACTATTTACATTGTAAACACCTTTATTGTCATATTTAGGACGTTTCGGCCGTTGTGCACTCCGGCCTTCTTCGGGTGATATACTTTGGAATTTCGAAACGAACTTTTTATTTAGTCCACGGGAGTAGATTGTTCTAGTTCCACTTGCCATACCTTTTTTCTGGATATCTCAGTTTCAGTTAATTCCTTTTAATAACTCAACTTTCCAAGTTTTTGTTAATCTCTGTTGTGTTTAGGTATTGAACTCACAACAGTGATTAACAAAAACTTGGAGAGTTGAGTTATAAAAGGAATTTCGCTGAAACTGAGATATCCAGAAAAAAGCATGGACAGTCATTATAATTACAGCTAAGATGAGAAAAAGATTTTCTGATATCAATACAGTCTAACCTCTTTAATCCGGTGCTTCTTAGTCCGGGAACTACCATGGTCCGGCATGTTTTTTGAATCCCTCTGCATTAGTTCGTTGACGACTATGAGGGCAGCGCTGTTTAAAACTTTGCGCAGGAGCCGTTAGTTTTGGTGATACGGTCTTTCTCATTTCTTATTGTTGTGAATTCCGGGTTGAAATCCGGTACCAATAAATAACAAACGCCAAGAAGGAATATAGGAAAATAATGTATTAACGTAATAATACAAACTGGTAATGCAGGTTAGTAGTTCCAGGAATACGGGTTAGTAGCAAAATATCGATACAGTCTTTGGTATTGAAGTATCGCTGTATGACTTCTTACTGAGTCTACGTGCTCGCTCACTGTGACTCTTACTGGCTACGTTCATTCTGTCTGTCTGACTGTCTGTCTGTTACCTTCAGCCTCTGTTGCTCTCGTCGGTATTTATCAATCCACCCACGAGGATCGAATGTGGCACAAGGCCGTTTTAATGTGGGTATCCCCGAGCCCGTAGGCTCGGCTAAAAATATGGCCTTTCTTAACCCGCCTAGACGGGTTCAGGCCCTGTCAACCTCCCCGGACGAAACCTTGCCCTTCGGCAAAGCCTCGTCCGGGTTCCTCTCTGCTAATGCAGAGAGTTCGACAGTCGCCAAGAGTCTGTTGCTCTCGTCGGTATTTATCCATCCACCCACGAGGATAGAATGTGGCACAAGGCCGGTTTAAAGTGGGTATCTCCGAGCCCGTAGGCTCGGCCAAAAATATGGCCTTTCTGAACCCGTCTAGACGGGTTCAGGCCCTGTCAACCTCCCCGGACGAAACCTTGCCCTTCGGCAAAGCCTCGTCCGGGTTCCTCTCTGCTTATGCAGAGAGTTCGACAATCGCCGAGAGTCTGTTGCTCTCGTCGTCTATATATATATTCAAGATAGTAAATATATATTCTGTTTTGGTTTTAGGCTTTTTTTACCTGCGTATTGTATGAAATGGATAGCTTCTCGGATTGAGGAATCGGATAGCCGAGTTCGAATTCAAGTCGAATCCATTACATTCACTTATGTGCTAATACCCTTGGGAAAGGTATGAATCCTTCTCCCCCCAGCTATGGGTAAATAGCAGGACAGACCCAGTTCTATAGCCTTGGATGGCAACTGGTCAACCGCAAAATGAAATGGCAACCTACTGAGGGAAATCATGTATCGAAAGATACATGATCGCCTAAGTGTGTATCACGCATGACACATAACTGACCGATTGCATGAAACAATAAAAAGCTTGTTTGGAAGCATAATTATTGTTTTGTTTCATGTTTAATTCTTTGTTCAACATTTAATAACACAGCAATATATATGTAGAATAAGCTGGCAAGAATGTTTACATAGGGTTTCCTATCGGTTATTTCTGTCATCCGGTATTTCCTCTGGTCCGGCAATGGCGTGGTTCACATGGTAACGGATTAAAGAAGTCGGACTGTGATAGAAAAATATGAAATATTCTAGACGAGTAGTGTTAATGGAAAGCACTGTCTTGATCTAGAGGAACCTTTCTCAAGTTTTCTATCCTGGAGAAATGTTCATGTCTCGAGTAACATCAGTATTAAAATATAATTCACAGCACAGCAGTGCACTACAGAAATATGTAGATGTAATAATCAAGAAAGAATTATCAGTGTTCTGCTGAATAGAGGCATTTTTTCCTGCGGACCTATTAAAGAAAAAAAGCAACCAATGCTTCACACTGGTTACCATGAGCTAGAACTCTTTTACAACACTCTCTTACAATAGATGCCTACAAGACAAACAGAAGTTTCAATCCATTTGTATGCAATTGTTGACATCTTGTTCAAACAACATTTGGCAAAATACAATCCTCTCTAATGTATAATTCTATATTATTCTCATGTATTTGTTTTTTGTTTGTTTTTTGCCAGTTTCTCTTGCGATATCTCTAATGACTTCTTACAGAACTGTAGGGTTCCAAAACATTCTGGTTGCGAAGAGGCAGGTATGTATGCGTAGTGTGATGGATAGCGACTCGGAATGAGAAATTAAAGAGCCGAGTTCAAATTCCAGTCAGGGTCGTTGCATTCACTTTAGTGCAAATACACTTGGGAAAGCTATGGATCCATCCACTCACCCCCCCCCCACTATGAGCTAAATAAAATGACTTGTAATTGGAAAAAACATTGTTATTCTGAAACAATTGTTAATGTAATATTCACTGTTAAAAACAAATAATTATTATTACAATCAAAAATATGTTTCAGATTTAAATAACCCAAAAAAGTGGTAGATAATCTTTAAAGAACAAATCAGTCACTCAAGTAAAAAGAGCTGATGTAAAGATTAAACACGTTCAGTCTTCTAAGATTTGTAATTCTTCATTTTTATATAACACTGACCTCTTCGAACGTAATGCCTTCTATTTATTTCTAAAGAAGATAGAACAGACACAGGGGACAAGATAACACTGTTGGATAGATCAAGTTTTCAGTTATAAAACACTGTCACACGGTTGCTATCTGTAACAAGGCAAGACAAATAATAGATTGTTGGCGCAAGGTTTCAACCATACCATACCATCTGCCTAAGAAAGTGTAAGCTAATATGAGAAAATAGGAGTCATTACTTTCGGAGCAAGACTTTTCTCTTTCTTTATCTATCTGTATATATATATATATATATATATATATATATATATATATATATAGGATGGCCCTAATCGTAACCCGAGTTTCACGCTCCGGTCATCATCAGATGACTTCACCGAGTTCAAGTCATCGAATGATCGCATAGGCGTGAAACTCGTGTTACGACTAGGGCCATCCTTTGATAGGAAATAAGGTTATCAAGAGTTTTTTGCCCTGTCTCAGTAATCAAGGCTTTGGGGACTTTACTGAGTAGGTCGGTTTGCCTTTAGGCATTTTTTTTTATTTGACCTTTTTCAGTATTGTCATTCTTATTCATGACTATCTGAATAAGGTTTTTAGCTTTGTTGGTAAATTGTCCGTTGGTTCCACCATCGGTTTTGATTTTCCTTTAATAATACATACATTATATATACATATATATATATATATATATATATATATATATATATATATATATATATATATATATAGTTAAAAAAAGATTTACATTAACCAGAAAAAAGCCTTATACAGAAGCGCCTATCTTTATAATTTTGGATTTTTTTTAATGTAACAACAAAAACATTTCGATTTCATTTTTGCCTTGAAAAAGTCGGAAGACGAAACGCATCGGCAAAATCTAAGATTTTTTCCAATTGTCATTTTATACCATATATATATATATATATATATATATATATATATATATATATATATATATATATATGAATATTATTTCAATCCTTCATGAGCTTCCGATCCTTAGCTATGATTAATTAATAATGAACATGTCATTTTCGCTTATGATCGATTTCATCACGATTCTTCTGTTAAGCATGGAGAGTAATTATACATTCTTATTGCTTAAAGTAGAGTCCAATAGTGTTACAAAAACCTAGGAGAATTCCAGTAATATATCTTTAATCATTTCAAAGATACAAGCTTAATCTAACAATTTGACAATTTTGCTGTTACACAATTTGGACAATTTTGCTGTTACAACCGGTAAATGTATACATAATCATAAGTGAATATGTATGGTTGGATGAAAGTTCTCGCGGTTTTAAATAAATCAAATATATTTGGAAATGTCAAGAAATTTCTTTCCAAACAGATAATTTTAAATTCGAAAAAAAAAATAACTTGAGACAATGAAAAGAAAAAATTGCACAAAATTTGAAATCTGCTTTTAATTTGTTTTAAGTCAAATTTAAGTAAATTTTCTGCCATAGTGTTACTTTAATGGCATATTTTATTACTTCAAATGTTATTATTGTGGATAGTCCGTATTTGAAATAGACACGGCATTTTTATTTATCAACTATAAATTTTTTTTCTTTACTAATATTAGGTTGGTGCAAAAATAATGACGTAATAATGTGGTTTTTTGACGTTAAAAAATACGTCAAAAAACGACATTATTACGTCATCATTTTTTAACCAACCTAATATATATATATATATATATATATATATATATATATATATATATATATATATATATATATATATATATTACACAGGCTCTTGTAATTTTTCATGGAAGCCAAGGCCTTCCAAGGAATCCTGTTTGAGAAAAGATGCTGTAAATCTTAAGCATGATTGCATATCAAATAATAAGTCTATAGTTTAATATTTTGTTTGTTCCTTGTTTTCTTTCATTCATCCATTCTTTTATTTTCTTTTTTCATTCACTCATTATTTTTCCTTTCTCTTTTTGCTACTTTCTTTACGTCTTTTGTTTTTATTCTGCTTATAATTCCCATCTTCCTTCTTTGTATGTCTCTTTTTTCTCTCTCCTTACCTTCACTTTTTCTTCCTTCTTTTCTCCCCTTCCTCCCCTTCTTTCTATTCTCTATGTGTCAATCAAAAATGTTATCTGTCGTTCGTTTTTATTTACTTCCAAGATTCTTTTCTTACTTTATTCAACATTCTTGCTCTTTCTTCCTCCTGACATTTTATTTCTCTCTAGACGATAAATTTGTTTCTCCATCCCTTGATATCTACTACACCTAGAGAAAAATAAACATAGGAAGATTGTACGGCTAGGGAAATCGAATTTTCTAAGGAATGTCTGCAAGCCGTGAAAATGAGTCTTCGAAATTATGGCTTTTTCCATGGCTTCACTGAATATTTCCTGGGGAAATATGCAAACCTTTCAACCATGAAAAGGGCGTTGGTTCTGTATTTTTTTTCCTTTTATAACTATTTCTTTTGTCATTTTTTTTTTTTTTTTCGTTTACTTTCTTCCTTATCTCTTTTCCCAATTTAAACCTTTTACTCTCCTTTTCTCGCCGCTTCTCATCTGATCGATCTTTCTTTTCACTGTTTTAAATTTTCAATAAGAGAATGAAAATTGCCATTAAAATGAAAAGAAATATCAATATTTTTGTATCGATTTGTAAAGATCATTTAAAAATACAACTGATTTCTGATTAGTTTGATTGTTTTTCCTAGACAGAAAACATTTTGAATTAGAAATCCACTCAAGCAAAACCAGCATGACTGTAAACGATTGCAGAGGAGGAGAAAACCAGGTGGATCAAAATCTATCGATAATTCTAGCCTGTTGGGTCAATAGAAAATAAATCGATACAAGTATACTGGAATGCATATACAAATTAAAAGAAAAACAAGAAAACGATTAAACATTCAGATTCTAAGGGCAGCTGACCAGTTACAATAAAATGATTATCCATGATCAAACTAATCTAACATAAGTAGAATCACAGAAAAAGAGAAAAACAGAAATGAAAATCTCAAGTGTTAGATTGAGTGAAACGATTTCTGCCTTTGTTTATCAACTTTATTCATCAAAAAATCAAGTAAAATTAAATTTTATTCAATTCTATATTCATCCTTATTTGCAATGATTTGCTGACTCTTATCAAGCAGCTCTTTTTTTTTTTTTTGCAGTACATTTCACTGTGTACATGACCACTCGAGTCAGAGGGTTAGATTAGCAGGAAGTTTGTACGGATAGGGGTGGGGAGGTAAAGGTTAAACTTAAACATGAACAAGTTAACATTGTAGTGATCGGGGAAACATCCTCTTGAGAGTCGGTTCAACATAGCAGTGGTTGGCGGGAAGAAGTTGTTCGCGTGGACCTTACTTCTCGTCGATAGAATACGGAGAGAAATGTGGGTGATTTGCTACAATGTAAATGACATGGCGATTCAAAACTCGGCTCGGTGGCAAGGATCAAAGTGTAGTATCTGCGCTTTGTGAGCTTCCGAGTCGGGTTTTCTGTCGAACTCTCTACTGCAGAGAGGAACTCGGAGGAAGCTTTGCCGAAGGGCAAGGTTTCCTTCGGGGAGGTAGACAGGACCTGAACCCGTCTAGGCGGGTTCAAAGGTCATATTTTTGGCCGAGACTACGGGCTTGGAGATACCCACATTAAACCGGCCTTGTGCCACATTTAACTCCACGTGGGGGTGTTGATAAACATCGACATGGCGGTTCCTGGCCGTGATAGTTAGACCTGGCTCAACTCTAGACTGACTGTTCGATTGAACTCTCTGCCTTCGGGCGGGAGGAACCCGAAGGAGGCTGTGCCGAAGGGCGGACTCTCTTTCGGGGAGGTAAACCGGCCCTGAGCCCGTTTATACCGGTTCAATGGGCATATTTTTGGCCGAGTCCACGGGCTCGGAGATCCCACGTTAAAAAGGCCTTGTGCTACATGACGCCCTCGTGGGAGGGGGGTGACTGAATATCGTTAGACCTGGCGGAACCAAGTAATGTAGTTCGTCTGAGCATTTTCCATAGAGTGGCGATAGAGCAGCGAGAGGCTTGCTTCGATATCATTCGAATAAATTTCCGCAAGTTTTGACGTAGAAAAGCTTTCGACAAACTCTTGAATTTGGTTTTCATTAGAGAAAGTTTTCTCTATCAAAGCATTTTGCAGCGGTTAAAAAAAAAAAGATAATAATTTGTTGGTGCAAGTCAGGTGGATTATATTCTTTTACACTCAGTAACCCCCTACGTGTTAGTGGCTCTGTTGCCTTACTTGGTGTGAAATGATTAAAAAAATATTCAGCTTGTTCTTTAGTTACTTTGCACGTACGTTACGTCCTGCCATTACCTCAGATAAACAATGGGCCTTTCCTGTTTGATTATGAAGACAGACGGAAGAAAAATATATCAAAGGTCCTGTTTCGTTTTAGGGAAATACGGGAAAAAGAAAGAAAGAAAGAAAGGGGAGATAGAGGAAGCGATAACACTCTCGTGAGTTTAATGTCTGCTTCAGTGAAATGGAAAACTTGACAATTTTTTTTCTATTTGTATCCTCTTACTTCTTTAAATAATGACCTGCCTTCATACTTATGATTGTTATTTTAATATTTTCATAAAGTTTTTGGCTTAAATATGTAACGATGCAATAGGGGAAAATAATGTTATAGTCGTGGAAATCACAAAGGATTTATTCAATAACTAATAATTATGATGCATCATATAATTTTAATATAAAAACCGGAAAATTTTCACAGGTATTTATAGTATCAGTAATTTTGCATAAGCCTTGATTTCCCCCATGAAAATATAAAAAAAATTGTTTCTAGAAACGTATACATATAAAAATAATGGATGTTGATATTCAAACAGACAATAACATCAACACAAGTACCAGACACTCGACAAGGTGGAAAAGGCGCTTGTTTCAACCTTAAAAGCTATCGTTACTAGTACAAATGAAACCAGTTTTAAGCTTTGTTGAGCAGTTAATTTCTATGGCTATTTTAGGTGGCGTATGTATGTGTTTCACACATAAAACATTTTCCCTGGCGTGCGTAATTGTTTTTATTTCCCTGACGTTCGATGTTTTTACATATTGATTAATTTCAAGTCAGAAATTTCGATCAATATTTCACGATTTATAGCCTGAATGTAATTCACATTATCAGCAACGATGATGATTCAGACTACTAGACTGTTTACAATGACCATGACTCCTGGCCACTGTACTGTCTTTTAGAAGTGGAGTCCCATTGTTAATTGTATAGCTGTTATGTGGTTGAAAATGCCATTGATTCAAGCAAAGAACAAAATAAAATGAAACATGTATTAATATGACGTATTCACTTGACCAAAATTCCTGACTTGACGAGAAATCAATAAAGAAGCTACCGAGATGTTTTCAGAATCGGGGAACATTTTCGTACATTTAAAATTCTATCTGTGCTTCTGTCTTGGGGTCTTTCAGCGACCAATATCCATTATAACAATCGGGAAAACAGCAGTTGCATTTAGTCTTATGCTGATGCGTTTCATTGAACAAAAAGATTTCTTTCGTCTCACCGGGGTCGATTTATTTTTCCAACTTTGGCCCCTTCGGACGATAATGTCTTGATATTTTTTTGTTTTTTGATGGGATGACGTTACGAATCGGTAAGAACATCCGGGATATTTTCTAACCCTGGAGTTTCCTTCTATTGTACACTCTGTCAAACACTACAAAGCTTTTATTTCTACATTACCAAAGGTTAAACACGATAAGCATCTCTATCACAGCAATTATTTGCCTATAACAACAAATAGCAATTCTTGTACCAGCACCACAAACCATTATTATTATTATTATTATTATTATTATTATTATTATTATTATTATTATTATTATATTTTCCTTGGATTTCTATTGTATACTATCTCTTTTCGGGTCCCAATCAGAGATCTAAAGTCAGAAATGGCATCATGGCATTTTCCACTGAGCATTTAAAAAATACGAAGATCATAGGATTTTACATAGATAAAGCCCTTTTTTTGTATTTCTTTAAGGGACTCCTTCAATGAGTCTTTACGGCTTGGGCTACCAGGGATCACTTCAATTATTATTATTATTAAATCTTGTAGACTAACAGTAACTATAATTATATAATCTATACTATCATAGTACTAATAAACATTTGACGAGTATATGTACGCTCTGCTTCAAGTTAAAGTGTCGCTACCCGTTTCTCTGCCTAAGCTCAACGTAGTACCTGGGTGTTCAGTAAAATTGTTACCGTGAGACCCGGGTTCGAATCTCGCCATGGTTGATTTGTCATGAAGATGACCTTATTATCAGCATGGGGTGGTGATCTCATCGTGCCATACTTGCCTGGAAGGTGACGTCTTGATATTATCAGCATGAGGAGCTGATCCCAGCCCAGCGTGCGGCACCGTTGGAAAGGGTTTGAAAACCATTCATTGCGAGTGAAATTAGGTAGACAGAACTATTCAAATGCCGTCGATGATTGTGCTATACCGGCCTTTGATCACGCTGGATTATGCACTCTCTTCCAGAAACTGTAACTAAGGTGTGCTCGGCGTATTTGCAGCAGATGGTCTCTGCTGATATAAAACAAAAATGTGCCTGAACAAGCGTCTGCAAGATGGATTGGCTAGCTATTCTAGCAGACGGCAGATTGGTTATTCTAGTAGTATGCTCGAGCACCCAGCCATATTATGTGTGTATCAGCGAGCGAGCATGCGAGGATCTTTCTAATTTAGTGATGATGTCCCTGGTGTGGTGTCCTCCCTCTAATGAGTCTATTGTGGACTCTTCCACTTACTATAAAAAATAGTAGGATAGTAAGCATCGTGGGAACAGTATTATAGATTGAACGCTGGTTAACCGACACAAATTCCCAAGTCTTGTAATACTCTTCTGTTTTATTTACTATTCAATATACGATTTATCTGCAACCTCTTGTTTTGTTATTTCTTAACCATTTACTTGGTTGCAACAGTCCCACAACAACAGAGTCAGGTGTTATGGTATGACAGTAGGTGTTGAACCTTCCCACCAATAACCCATAATGCTTCGTATTTTATTATGTTGGCACACAACATCGGAAACATATATTATGGCATGACAGTAGGGGTTGAATCTTTCCCTCATTAATTCATTTATTTTCTAATTTATCTATTTATTTAGTATCTTGTTACAGATAATAGCTTAGTGAACATCTAGTAAAATGGCGTCTGACATGAAAGTACACACGAAACAGTGTGCCATTGGATTCCTACACCGAGAAAAAATATGCATATTGGCATTCGTTTAGGGAAACGAAACGGAATATGAGCACAGTTAAGTAATTGGGAATGTGTTTCAGAAATAGTAAAAACTATATTTTTATGACAAGACCGTTCCATCCGATGAAAGTTGAAATACGCCGACAGCAGTCTCCGGAAGACATCATCGCTTCAGTGAAAAAAATAGAAAAATAATGTTTTGTGATAGAAAACATGCTCTGTCCAACTGTCTTATTGTATTCCTCGTATCTGTTGTAGTTTCGGTAGACATAAATCCAAAACATTACTTTCGAAGTTCTCCTTGTATTAGTAAGCTAATTTCACTGTTATAGTAACTCGAAACATGTTGCGTCCTGGGTATGACGATAAACTACATCCGGGTCCTGGGTAAGACGATAAACTACGTCCAACAGCAAGGCCTCTGATCAGGAGGTTTTGGGGAGCGTGGAACCACCTCTTAATTGTTGATGTTGTCAGGTCCACTCTGACCCGGGGTGGTATCACCTATTAGGGTCCCAGCTATGGGCAAATAATTAACCCCAAAACTGAGGTAAAAAGCATTATAAAATATTACCAGCAATACGTTTTTGAAGAAAAAACTATTACCAGTAATACGTTTTTGAAAAAAGCAATTGCCAACAATACGTTTTTGGAAAAAAAAAATTATTGCCAACAATACGTTTTTGAAAAAGTAATGTTACCAGCTATACGTTTTTGGGAAAATAATATTACCAGCTATACATTTTTGAGGAAAAAAATATTAACAGAAATAGAGTTGTCGGCATTAAATGGCCCATTGAGGTTGATATGCCGTAAAACAAACCAAACCAAACCGAAACATGTTCGTTTTTTTTTTGTTTTTTGTTTTTTTTTTGTTTGTTTTTTATCATTTCACCCCAAGTAATGCGACAGTGCCACTAGAATGTAGGAGGTTGCAAGGAGCAAATGTAAATGAAAAGACTGGGAATAAGGAGGATTGAGGAAAGAGCAAAAAAAGCAACATGCTTCAAAAAGACAAAAGATGGCGACTGACGTTGCATTTAAATTTTTGAAGATTGTAGACGTGCAAGAAAAGAAACTATTAGAATATATTTTATAATTTATTTTTAATTGTTCCTCACCCATGCAAGACGACAATGTCATTAGTATGCAGGGAGTGAAAGTGAATAAAAATGAGAAGATTGAAAATGAGGAGAATTGATGAAAGGGCAAAAAAGGAACAGGCTTCAAGAAGACAGAAGATCGCCATTGACGTTGCATTTAAATTTTTGAAGATTGTTGTTATTGGGGAAACAAGAAATCAAATGGGACTTACACAGATGGAAAGTCCGAGAGAGTAAAAAAAACTGTTAGAGTGGAAATGACGGTTGCATCTATCTAGTTCAACGGTAAAGCGGTGAGACCTAATTGCCCATCTAGTAGCATGCTTAAAAATTCATGTCGTCTGGGCACCAGGAAAAATGCTCATCCGAGCAGATACCATGAAAATATTTATAGGACAGACAGAGGGAAGTCACGTCACGTCGGTGAGAAAGTGACTGGAGACGAGATGGATGGTCAAGACCGATTATATTGCAGATCTTTCTCTGGATTTTGTCAAGAATCTCGAGATGCACAGTAGGAGCACCAGACAAGATATAGAAACAGTACACGGACAAATAGTCGATTTATAAATGAATTCTGACGAGAAAAATCTTTTGGTACGACACAGAGAACCAACCTTCCTTGCAACAGATGTAGCAATTGATTCGATGTATTGATTTCATGTCAGTGGAAAATGTGGGGCGAAGTAGGCATAGAGTGTTGCTCTCCTGTAGTTCAGCATCAGCCATGTTGATGTCAGGGAGAAAAGGTTATCTGTAGTGATTAAGCAGTTTTGTTTTAGAGGCGTTGAAGCAATTTTTCGCGAAAGTTAATCACTGATTAAAGTTATTGAATTAAGGATTCTCTCAAATAAACTAACTTAAAGAATGCAAATAAAAAACATCTAAATGATTTCCAATTAAATGACTATATTGCGGGATTTGCATTCGCGTTCAAACTAAAAAAAAAAAAAGTTTTTCAAGGGAGATAACTATTTGATACTAGTTATAGTATACGATGCCTTACGAGGATCTGTGGGTAGAGTTTCAGTTGTCGGCACGGAAAGTGGGATCGAAGAGCAGAGTTTATATTCCGGCCTCGTCTGTTAGGTTTGCTTTTGCATAAATGCCTTTGGGAAATGCATGAATCCATCTCTTCTCTACATACTCCTAGCAGCTATGGATTAAATAACAGAGTAGACTCTCTAGATTTCGTAAGGGGGTTAAACAGCCTAAAAGCAGGAAGACTCTAAATTCTAAACCATGAATAAGGCATGCAGAAAGCAATTCGCCTATATCTCCCTGTCAGTACACAACTACAGTGTAACCCGGATATAAGAGAAGCCCGGATATAAGAGAGATTTTCTCTCGTCCCAAATTAGAGCCATACTTACCTAAACAAAATAGACCAAACCCGGATATAAGAGACTTCTTCTCCGGTCCCGACAACTCTCTTATATCCGGGTTACACTGTAATAAAGAAGAAACAATATGTGGGGGAGCCATGATCGCTTACGTTCTAAAGGGACATGGCATTTTTTTTAAATTCTTTATTTATTTGATTACCTTTTATACTACGAGGGAACAAATTCAATGACAATCATTTCTTCCAATATAATTTTCTTCGAAGATTAACTCAATGAGTCACTTTTATATTATACAAATATCGTTGCCAATTTGTTTTTTTCTTATGCTTTTATTATAAAAATCTAAATCTTTTTTTATTCTTTTTTTCTTGTAAACAATTTCTTTAAGAATCTAATTTAACCTAATTCGACTCGTTGCATTTTTTTTAAAGAGACGAGTACCGCAAGAAATCTCATTAATCCCAGAAATACCAAAGGCGATCCAATATGGTATTCTGACGGTACATGTTCAGGAAGTAAATTAGTTTGTTTTCGTTAAAATATAAGGTCAGAAATTTTACATGGTGCATATTTCCGATATGGAGCGTAGTAACATTTGATCATTTCGATTTATTATTTATTTTGCTTTATTTTATGTTATTTTTTAATTATATTTTTCGTAGGCATAACCCAAAAAAGAACTACATTTCATGTCATTTTTGTTAAAAGACAAATGTTTTGTTACGGATTTCAACTTTGAAAATCTTTCCATCGTCTGCTTGTGTTCCGAACAAATTGTTTTTCTAATGTGTTTTTGTTTTGTTTTAGTCTGTTCTTTTCTTTGACTTAAAAATGCATATATCTTTGTACTGAAAACAGACACAGGATCGAAATAGAAGGATAAATGCACAGGCTTAAAAATATGTAGTATTTGCCTTATATTATTTATTTTCTTACATACTTTCATCATGAGGACAACGAAACAGGAAAAGGTTTATTGCTGCTCATTTTATTGGTTCATTTTGTGTTTAAAAAACTCGGTATACATATAGGGTGTATTTATTTAGTGTATATTTATTTGGATCTGTGTCTGTTTAAGATGAAAGCTTATACTCGTTGTTTATATAAGCCGTAAGATCTCAAGTAGTGTTCGACAAAACAAACGGTCGGGATTGACGAAAAACAGTATTACTTGAGAAAAAACATAGAATTTGACAAAATAATGATAGTGTTTGATAATAACTAAGAGATTTAACAAAAAAGATAGGTTTTGACAAAAATACGATAGGGTTTGAGAAAAACAGTCTGTTAAAAACGGTATGATTCGACAAAAAATGTTAGTATATGACAAAATATTGTAGTATTTAACAACAATAAAACGATAGGGTTTCATAAGGAACATCAGGTTTGTCAAAAACGGTAGGGTTTGCCAAAAACAACGACAGAATTTGACATGTCAGTAGTGTTTGACAAAAAATAGAATTTGACAAAAAGATCAAAGTTTTCGTTCACTCTCATACTTAAATGTGTAATAACATTTTAACGACCACAGCAATAAACTCAATCATTTTGTCATAAAAATGGCTTCCAATGTAAACAAAATAGGACAAAGAATAAACTTATAAAAACTTATTCTATGACTACCGACCAACGGCAGCCGCCATTGAATATCAAAATTTAAAACAAATCTATTGAACAAGTTACTGTCATTTTATATCTGAGATACAAACTTCCAGCTTGCAATATTCATGCAATTGCACTAAATTACAGAATAGACCTTGAGTTGACTAATTTCGGGAAAAAATGAAACAATACTAACATCGAAAAGAATGGCACCACTATACGCTAAAGTCAAAATAGATTAAATATACACTTTTAAATGTCATGTATGGAATTAACTGCGTCACATAGAAAGACAAACTTTCTAAAAAAAAAAAAGTCAGAACCGCATTGTGTGTTTAATTAGTGGCCCTAAACAAATCGAGAAAATAAAAGCACTACAAAACATTATAAAGTTTTCCCACATTGTTTGAAAGAATTAACAGCAAATCCCTTTAACATTTTGGACGTATTAAACAGTTTAAAATGGGACTCAAAATTATATTCTAAGGGATACATTCCTGGCTAAAGAAAAAAAAGTTGACCGAAATTCAAATTGAGAAATAACACGCCCAATTGGTCAATGTTCAATAGTGGGTGTCATATAAATAAAGTTACCCTGGATTTAAAAAGTTTAGAAAAATTGTTTTGTTATTTGAAACCGAAACATAACGAAGACAGAAGGCTTAGAGAATTTAGCACACATAATTCCTCTTGAAGACAAAGGTAGAGGAAATCAGTAAAAAAAAAACAGCTTGAGAAGTTTGAAGCAAACAGAAGTACCACAAAGAGGGGTCATAAAGGAGAAAGTATTACTGAGTGCAACAAAAGAATGAAGCTGTGGAGAGCTATTATCTCCCGCGTCCTAAAGAGACTTAGCACAGAGAGAGAATTTGAAAGGACAGAAATAGTGCAAGTGCCATTAAAGTAACACTATGGCAGAAAATTTACTTAAATTTGACTCACAACAAATTGAAAGCAGATTTCAAATTTTGTGCAATTTTTTCTTTTCATTGTCTCAAGTTATTTTTTATTTATTTTTTTTTTTTTCGAATTTAAAATTATCTGTTTGGAAAGAAATTTCTTGATATTTCCAAATATATTTGATTTATTTAAAAACCGCGAAAACTTTCATCCAACCATACATATTCACTTATGATTATGTATACATTTACCGGTTGTAACAGCAAAATTGTCCAAATTGTGTAACAGCAAAATTGTCAAATTGTTAGATTAAGCTTGTATCTTAGAAATGATTAAAGATATCGTACTGGAATTCTCCTAGGTTTTTGTAACACTATTGGACTCTACTTTAAGCAATAAGAATGTATAATTACTCTCCAAGCTTAACAGAAGTATCGTGATGAAATCGATCATCAAGCGAAAATGACATGTTCATCATTAATTAATCATAGGTAAGGATCGGAAGCTCATGAAGGATTGAAATAATGTTCATATATATATATATATATATATATATATATATATATATATATATATATATATAAAAGTGAACATAGAAGTCAACACTTAGAGGAGACAGTCTGTTTCATGCTATATGCAATCGTCAGGCCACCTGTCGCCTCTAAGTGTTGACTTCTATATTCACTTTTATATTTACACACGCTCTATCTCTGATATTGAGCACTTTATCCCATAAATATAGCACACCTTAAGACTATATTTCTTCATATATATATATATATATATATATATATATATATATATATATATATATATATATTATTCCAGGGTCATTTTCCAAATTATTCAAGATAATTTTCACCCTCACTAACGTTCTAACTTTGTGTCCTGGAGTAAAAAGGTGCCTCATAGGTTTCACGTACGATTTTATTTTCAAGTCTTTTTCACTGATCTTTGGACTGTCATAGCTGAAACTCTTCTCTCACGTGTCAAATGTCTTATGGATTGTTGGATCTTTTCTAATTGATTTCTTTAGCAGTTGAAATGATGATCCCTCTTGCTGTTGTGACCTCCTGATTCAGTTTTCCTCTCTACTGTTGTCACTTTTTGAAACTTATTCACCGTTCTCTTGATGGTTCTTGAATGGACTGTAAAGATGGAAGCCAGAGTATGAATGTTGGTACCATTACTGAAGGTCTGAATGAATTTCCTCTCACCATTGTTCAGTTGGAAAGACAGTGGATCTGACACAAAAGGATTTTAACCTGTTCTCTTTCTAGCTGAATAACTCATGAGGGTTTTTTTCAGTGATTCTTACAACAAATGGTGAAGAGTCGAACACCGCAACAAACATGTGCTAAATTGTATCTGATAAATGATCATATCTAAATAAAATCGCATTGGATCAAAAAATTTGCAAATAAATTACGTGAGTTCCCAATCTGCTACAGGCGGGAATAACGTAACACAAATATCACAAATTTGAAAACGGAAAAAGAAACAAGAATCAGCGTCAATTTCCACCTGAATTTCTGACATTAACAATTATCATTATTATATACTGATTTTTCTGAATTGATGTGTTACGTTTTGGTTGGTCCATTCTTGATACTTTTCAGGTGCCTGTTGTATTCGGTAAGGTTCTGAGAATTTTCAACCAAATCTATTATCCAGTCTACAATAGGAAAAGACAAACATTAGATTTAAGACTTCAAAGTTCCTACATAACAACGGCTTAGTGGATACAGACTTCGTTAAATGCATGCAATTTACGCGATGGTCAAACGCTCGATGCTTGTAAAATGAGTTGGATCGTCACTTTTGCTTAGGAGCGGTGTATTACTTGTGCAACAAACATACACACACACATACACGCGAGCGCGAATACGCGTACCTCCCATTTATATATATATATATATATATATATATATATATTGTTTATACTTAGCCCATTTCATTATATATATATATATATATATATATATATATATATATATATATATATATATTGTTTATACTTAGTCCATTTCATTATATATATATATATATATATATAAAGAAGATGAAGAAATATAATCTTAAGGTGTGCTATTTATGGAATAAAGTGCTCAATATCAGAGATAGAGCGTGTGTAAATATAAAAGGGAACATAGAAGTCAACACTTAGAGGCAACAGTCTGTTTGCTATATGCAATCGTCAGGCCTGACGATTGCATATAGCATGAAACAGACTGTCGCCTCTAAGTGTTGACTTCTATGTTCACTTTTATATATATATATATATATATATATATATATATATATATATATATATATAGAGAGAGAGAGAGAGAGAGATGATACGATAGGAAAAAACAAATAGAAAACGTTTATAAATTTAACATGTTTTACATTTATTAACGCTTCATCAGGAAATGAGATATGGGGGAGGATTATGGCATTTTATTTTTGTACTGTTTGATTCCCATTGGTTAAGCAGACTTCATGTGCATTTGATTTGTTAAGCAACGTTAGTATGTCATGGCGTTCTGAACTTATACTAACGCTGCTTAATTCATATATATATATATGTGTGTGTGTGTGCGTACGTACGTTTGTGTGTGTAGAAACTGCTGAAATTTTAATCATGAAAATTATTTAACAATGCAACTACACGTTGATAAAATTCAAAATGACGTTTACAAACTATAAGATTCACTAAGACTAATGTTGTCAATGTAGTTATTTCTCATGTCTCCTTATTTTACTTCTCTTTCATTGCAAAACACAAGAAAGAAACACCATTTAAAAAGATTCAAATGAGCTATAATTGAGCTGGAGAATTTTCCACTTTAAACTTAAGTATAAACACGTACCACAAAATTCAACCTTATTTACATAGGTAAGTTAGTTTATGCAACGATGTCAATATTTAAACTGATGTACAGGTGTGCTGTTGTGCCATTTTATTTTGTCTAATTTCACTCCCACCTGATGGCGAAAGAAAGAAAGAAAAAAGAAAGAAATTTATGACGAAGAATATTGAGATAAGAAAAAAAGAAATTTATGACGAAGAATATTGAGATAAGAAAAAAAGAAATTTATGAGAGAAGAATATTGAGATAAGAAAGAAAGAAAGAAAGAAAGAAAGAAAGAAAGAAATTTATGAGAGAAGAATATTGAGATAAGAAAGAAAGAAAGAAAGAAAGAAAGAAAGAAAGACAGACAGACAGACAGAAAGAAAGGTAAAGAAAATATGGATACGAAAGAAAGAAAGAAAAAACAAATAAATCGGTTTCACAAAGCAGCGGGTCCTTGGGAATAACTTGCTTAAGTGGAACTTACATCTCTGCAAGAGAATACGATGGGAATGAGGGTGGTTCGCTACAATGGGCGTGACATGCCGACGAGTCATAACCATGAAGGATAAAACTGGTGGAACTAAGAAATGTGCTCAACACACACACACACACACACACACACACACATACATACATATATATATATATATATATATATATATATATATATATATATATATATATTATTTATATGCGCAGTACTTATTCGAAAGTGCTAAATATCATTGATAGTGCTAACATATTCTTTTGTATAGATATGAGTTTTTAACTCTGGGTTTCACGCTTTTGCGATCATCAGACAACAAACTCCGTGAAAATGCGTGAAACCCAGGGTCACAAACTCATACCCATACAACTGAATATATATATATGTGTGTGTGTCTGTGTGGTGTAAAGTAATTGAGAAAATATTTTAATTTAAAGAAAAAAGATAATCAATAGAAAAATCAGTCTATTCTAAAAAAAATATGTGCATATGAAAAAGTTATAAAAAAGGGGAAATTTATTCAATAAAATTGAGCTCAAAACCTCGAAAGCAACTGTATGTTCAGATCAAGTGGTTTTCGCTCATATTACCCATCACGCCCACGATTACGTCCGTAAACGAATCCTTAGTATTTTGCGGTCACTGTTTTCTCTCCTTTTTGATGATGTCCCAAAAGTAATAAGCGAGGTTATTCAAATCAGTAGAGGTAATAGAATTTATTTTAGTAATAACATGATTGTGAAAATGTTCGTTCCATCACTCCTGAGTCGCGTGGTTCATTTAGACCCAATGGAACACTTACACCTGCACTTCGTTCTTGGACGTGACCCTCATACCCAGCACCTCGTTTTCTACAGTCTGCAAGTTATTTAAAGCCAGAAAATATTTTTACATTATAAGAATTTTGGGTGAGATAATAATGATTTAGTGATACAGTCTTACTAATTAACCCATAACAGAGAGGAAAAGAGGTAGATTCATACCTTTCCCGAGTGTATTTGCACGTAAATGAATATAAAGAACCCAACCGAAATTGGAACTCAGCAATCCGATTATCAATTCCGAGCCATTATCCGTTGCACATCCTAGCTTACGGCACTTGATATTCCCAAGCGGTCACCCATATAGGTACTGATCAGGCTCGATGCTGTTTAACTTCTCGTAGTTTCATTGTAAAGCCCGCCTGGCTTAAAGTTGGTTTATTGGATTAAAAAGTAAATAAGGATTCGATTCCTGTCTAGATGCAGCTTTTTTTAACTCTCAATCTTACACCCAATAAAGACTAATTTGTTTAAAAAAAACAAAACAATGTTTACTCAAACACGTGTATCAAGTAAATATATATCTTATAATAATGAGCAACATACAAATAGTTACTACTTCAAATCAACCCAAATGATATCCACAGGAAGAAGTGTTATCATTGTTCGACCGAAAAAATTGTTATCGCAAGAATTATTGCAGCAAATTAATCTTGCAAACTTTTGCTAGTACGTTTGTTTTTATGCATGCTTCATAATTATGGGCGTGTGTCGGTCTCATTTCAGAAAATATCTATTTCCACTTAGCTCATAATGTTTTACAAAATTATTTATAAATTACACAAATACTTTAAATAAGAAATAATTATCTGTCTATATTTCTGAGATGACGTATTGTAACTATTTACACTAATTTGTAAACATTGTTCGGACTGTTGTCCTCATCTTTATTATAATATTCAAGACGTTTCAGTCGTTGTACATCCCGGGCTTCTTCAGGTGATATATGTTGGAACTTCGAACCGAACACTTTATATAGTCCACAGGACCCTCAAGGGGACATGCCCAGAAGATAAAAGCGTTGGTTAAAGTAATCCAGTGACTTGAGACAAAGAGTTCAATACCTGGCCACAGCAGTGGTGAACAAAAAAAAGAAATTGGAGAGTTGAGTTACAAAAGGGAATTAACTGAAACTAAGATATCCAGAAAAAGTCATGGCACGTGGAACTAGAATAATCTTCCCCCGTGGACTAAATAAAGGACACGATTCTAAATTCCAACGTATATCACCTAAGGAAGGCCGAGGCGTATAACTGCCGAAACATCGTAAATATGACAATGAAGATGAGGACAACTGTCCGAACAATGTGAATAGTGTAAAGATATAATTAGTTATATTTCAATGCCTTATGTATTTTATTTGAGGAAAAATATTGACGTATTTTTTAACATCCAAAAACGACATTATTACGTCATTATTTTTGCACCAACCTAATAGCATTTTATCGCATTAGATAACGTCAATCCATTGAATTGAAACCTCATTCAAGCCAGTTTGAATAAGGTTTCAACAATTCAGTTATTAACTTCTTAATTATTGTACGTAATTTTATTATCTCGGTTCCTGTTCAGCAATAATAAATGTCGTGTAACTGTTATTTCATGTTTTGCATTTTCATTTCCATATTTTCCAGAAGCTACATGCCACAGTTCTCGACTTGACTGATATTATCATTCCAAGATGGCTCCGCTGTTTCCAAAACCAAGCAACATCCACAGGAGTATTTTACCAAATTCTACCTTCTGACTTGACCTGACTTGACTCCACAGCCGAGCAATCTCTATTCAATATCCCATAATATAACAGTGAAAGCAAATGTTCTTTCGACCGAACAAAAAGAGTTGGAATATTCAAGTAATTTTGTAATGCTTAGAAAGCCAACGGTTTTGTTTTCACGTAGAAAAATTATTAATTTGAACAGAAACTGTATTTCTTTTCTAGTATTTTGAAAGAGTTGCGAATAAAGATTCAGCTATGTCTAATTTCATAGCAGGCTGAGCAGAAAATAGATTCAGCTCTCCGATACCATACCTCTAAGGTAGGAAATATTCTTGCAAGATTGCATGTTTTATGTAACGTGTTCGTTGCATTGAAATGAGCTTGTCACCCCCGCCAAAGACGTTATTTGTTTGTGGTTCAATAAATGAGAAAAATAATAGCCGGACTGAAATTATTTTACTATTTCTGGTCTAAAGAGAAACAGTTTTTTCTTATTCCATACGCACATAACTATCAGGTGTTCCCTATTTCATCCACCCATTACGAAATATATACATGCTGATTGAAAAGTAACTCCCTATTTTATGTATGAGTAGCCAGCCAGATATCCTTTCTTAACACCCTGTGTTTTTTTTTTTGGGGGGGGGAGAAGCGAGTCTACTATACCGAACCAAGACTTTGGAAGAACATGAAGGGCGAATACAAGAAGTTATGTCTTCCATACCACAAGAGTTCCTGCTGAAATCAGATGACGTGATTCCTGAGCATCTCGAGAAGCTGGTAGCGAAATCCTGTGCCCATATCGAATTTTAAATAAAACCTCATGCTAAACGCTTTTTTCTTATATTCATTTCTTGCAAAATTAGGTTTAATAAACTATAAGTATTTTGAAGTGAAGAGTTACTTTTCAATCACCATACACACACACACACACACACATATATATATATATATATATATATATATATATATACGATTACTGTGAGTAAAAGTTTGATGTTAAATTCAGCATTTCGACTTCATAGTTTGGTAGGTGAATCTGTCCGTCTACTCTTCAGGTGGTATCAGCAATTTACTGCTTATATTTTTAAATTTTTTACTTTTATGTACATTTAACAGTGGTGTAAGATTTCTTCTGTATTCTCTTCTATGTTCGTGTGTGCGCTTGTGCGCGTCTCTCCGGATGTGCGTTTGCTCGCGTGCGCTCGTCTGCGCGCATGTGCGTACATGTAGAGAGTCCTTCGTTTTTTTGTCCCACTTCACATTAGTTCATTCTTTCTCTCCTTCTTTTTTTCTTTTTTTTTTCTTTTTTTCTCTTTTTTTTTTCTTTATTTCTCTTTTTTTCGACTGTTGCTGATTTTGTCTGGGTTTGTTCCGACTCTAAACATGTGACGGATTTTTATTTATGGGCATTGTAGTTTTGCTATGGAAGTTGTATTTCATTTTTTTACATAAATAATTGATATTAATGCTTAAATTATATATATATATATATATATATATATATATAAATGCTTAAATGGTAAATATATATACACCTGCCCATATATACACGTACACACGCCTATACATACATGCACACATACACATATATTTAAATATTTTCACTAGGCTATTATTTCGTTTTTAATTTGATTTGGTGGTATCTTAAGTATTAATTGTAGGAGGTTAGATTTATAATTAAATTTATTATTGTTAGAACTTATGTGCACATGTCTGTACTTGTATGCTTATGTATACGAACACGTACACACCTATTCACGTACGTATATAGACATACCTATGCGTACATATGTACACATAAACGTAGGTACACAGGTATATGTACACTTATGTCTGTGCTTTGTTAGTAATAAACTAGTGGATAAATGGTGAAGTTATTTATTTTTTAAATATTATTTTTTACATAGCCACACACTCACGCCCGTATATGTAATTGTGAAATAGTGTATATGCAATTAAAATAAATTTATGTTTATATCATATGTTATCGTTTATTTAATGTTTCATTTTTATTTAATGGTTAATAGTTTATTTGTTTTTGCCTTTATGTCATATATTCAGGTATTAATTTTGGGGGTAGGTTTGTTCATTTTTTAATGTCTGTGTGGGGGTGCATATCCATATATACATGTATACACACGCGTATAGGTGTGTAAGACTAATATTTGTTCGTTTATTTGTTGTTTCTTTTACTTATTTATTTAAAGTATGTATTATATTTTTCATTTCATTTATTTATTTAAAGTTTATATTATATTTATTTTATTTATATTTATTTGTTTATTTCTAGTTAGTGCTTAAACGGTTTGTGCGCGGCTGGAATTCGCGTGAATATCTTTCTATTTATACATAGTATAAGGGGAAATTAACGCCACGAAAAAGCAAAAACGCCTTGAAAAAATAGGTAAGAAAATGGCTAAAGAAGTGACCGAAAGCGCTTGGGACAATGTACTCCCTTACTCCTACAAAACGGAAAAACGATCCATCGCTAAAGATGTAAAATGATCGTCTGTCTGTGCTGCTCCAGTAAGTACCTGACTCCCCTTGCTATCCTCTACCTTTATAAGAGCCAGATCAGCCCAAAAATGGAGTACTGTCGTTATATTTGGGCAGGAGCTGCCTAGTCTTCATTTTCCAGTCTTGACAGAGTTTAAAACGTCTCCGAGTCATTGTAGAAGAATTCTTTTCGACACCTCTCTCTCTCTCTCTCTCTCTCTCTCTCTCTCTCTCTCTCTCTCTCTCTCTCTCTCTCCCAAGAGGATCTTTCTCCGATCACTACAATTTAGACCTATTCAAGTCTAGAGTCAACCGTTATAGTCCCCTTCTATCCATCATAAACTACCCCTTAATGTAACCCTCTACCCGGAGTGATCCATGGACCTTGTACATGGCGAACCTTACTGTAATAATCCTGGATAGACTTAATAAAGCATTAACTAAATCTACCTTGTTTGATGTGTTTAATGAAAGATGTTCTAAAGAAAGGTTGGTATGCAAATATATATATATATATATATATATATATATATATATATATATATATATATATATATATACACAAACTTTTATAATAATGTAATAACTAAAATTACCGACTAAGAGGTAAAATAAATTAATTTTGGGGAGACAAAATGTGCTCAATGCTCAATAGCAGAGCAAATATTTTTATGATTTATAGGAACGGTCGGCCTCTACTTAGAGTTTCATACACACATGAAACTGTGAATAAAAGACGACTGTTGGAGATACCTTTCTCATACATAGACACACACACACACACACACATACATATATATATATATATATATATATATATATATATATAAATCGGTTTCACCCCAAGCAAGACAGTGCAGTCACTAACGCAAGGGGTTACAGGATCTGGAGGAATTAGTAACAGAAACGTTAATGATGAGTAGATAGAGAAAAGAGCAGTCAGGAGGACAATAGATAGCAATTGGCATTGCATTTAATTTTTTCTAAATTAAAGTTGGATGGAAAGCATTGAGCTGGGCGGGTGTTCCACAGGTGAAAAGTGCGAGTTTACGAAACTGCTAGCATAGAAGTTACGGCTACATCTAGCCAGCTCAACTGTAAATTGATGAGATGCCGCCGCCAGTCTAGTATTGCGCTTAAATTCATGCAGTGTAGATACCATGGTGAAGAGGTTTGCCGAACAATTACCATGAAAGTATTTATAAAAAGACACAGAAATTGTGTTGTTCCAAGCTTTATGGCATGGAAAGGTTGATCTTTATGTCATCGGGAAGAGTGCGACCCAGTTGCGGCTCCGTCGAAGAACAGAGGAGCAACTGAGGAAAATCACACAGTGGGGTGCCCAGCCCAAAAGATTCACATGAGTCATCATCGAAGGTGGGAAAAGAAAATTAAGTGTGTCGTAAGTAGATTGTATCGCTATTATTTTAAGCGTCATTATTTTTTGTTGAGGAAGGGGAACTAACTCGAACGCGGCGAATTGCAACAAATTGTGTAACAGCCACATGTAATAACGTTTAATATTTTTTTATATGTATTAATTTAAATGAATGTTAGGTCACGATTATTTTTTTTATTTTTTTTTTTGATGGTTGCTTCAGTTGAGTTTGTATGGCATCTGTAATCTTTACTCTGATTTTTGCATTTGAATTTATATAATATTCTGCTATTATTAGAAAGGAGCTATCTACTCCGTAATTCTTAAGTTGATGTGTTCACTCATATCCCTTGAAAAAACGTCATATGAGTCGAAAGCTTGAACTACAAAACATGAATGTAGGTCAATTTAAACTGACACAGCAACCAAATTTCAAAAGAATACTCGTATATTAAACAAAAGGATCATCAAAATGAATAGACAAAATATCTATTGTTTTTAATACAAGATGTGAGAGAATATGATGTATAAACTTCTACATAACAGAAAAATCTTGGGCAATTCCATGACAAAGTGGAAAGATTTTTTAACGTGTTTCATCCTCTTCAAGAAGCACGTTACACAGAATTTTTCAACTTTGTCATTCAATAGCTTTATAATAGATGTTTAAAAGAGCAACTGCTGTCTATATATATATATATATATATATATATATATATATATATATATATATATCTTATATGTAATTTATATATATATATATCTTATATGTAATTTATATATATATATATATATATCTTATATGTAATTTATATATATATATATATCTTATATGTAATTTATATATATATATATATATATATTATATGTAATTTATATATATATATATATATATATATATATATATATATATATATATATATATATATATATTAATTCAATAACGAGGTAGGCAATGACTGGCCACTATTTTAAGTTCCATGTGCTTGTACACAATCATCAGGTCGCTCGTCTGGACTGGCTACCTGAAGATTGTGTGCAAGCCCATGAAACTACCTGCCATTGCCTACCTGGTTATTGAATTAATATTCAAATGCTCGGTCATTTTTATGGCATGGGGCACTATTTTTGGTCAAACTCTATTTAGAGCTGCCTTATTCAAACCTTGGAATTATATATATATATATATATATATATATATTATATATATATATATATATATATATATATATATATATATGAGAGAAATTCAAAAATACCGCTATTGTACAGCTATTTCCCCCCCGCAAGAATTACCTTGCAAGGATTTTCAACAATAAGGGGTTTGGAGATAAAATAAAAAAGTTGCTTAAAAAATTTTAAACTTTAAAAAATCAAGAAAGAGAGAGAAAAGGAATGATGTCATCGTTACAAGAGCCAGATCAGGCCGAAAATGGAAGACTGTTGTCATATTTGGGCGTGATCTGCCCAGTCCTCACTTTCTAGTTTTGATAGAGTTCAAAAGCGTCTCCAATCTCTCCAATCTCTCTCTCTCTCTCTCTCTCTCTCTCACACACACACACACACACACTCACTCTCACTCTCACTCACTCACTCACTCACTCACTCAAACACACACAGGCGTGATGTGGCGATTCTCCCACTGCTCTATCACTACTTCCATAGAAACTGCTCGGAAAAACTAAATTCTTTGGTTCCGCCAGGTTTAAACTTCACAGCTAGGACCCGTACTTCTACTTAGATTATAGCAAACAACCCACATTCCTTCCGTATTCCATCGGCGAGAAGTAAGTTCCACTCAAACAGCTCCTTCCCGCGAACCACTGCCCTGTGGAACAGACTCCTAAAAGTTTCCTCGATCACTACTATATTAACCTGCTCAAGTTTAGAGTTATCTTCTTCTCCTATCCATATAAACTACCTCTTACTATCTCTACTTCGAGTGGCCCCCGGGCCTTGTACAAGGCGAATCTTACTGTAAAAAAGGGTCCCAAGTAGTTAAATAATAAATTATGACCTTACCTTTATTCAATTGTATTTATCTGCACTCGCCTTAGAGTAGAACTAGCGCTAAACGAAACCCCATAGATGCTTATAAAATTAGTATTTTTCTTACTGGAAACATTAAATTCAATCTATTAGCATGGAATTAAAACTAATATAAAATTTTCAAAAATTTTTTTCATTTTAAAATTATTAGATTGCTTAGAATATTTTCTTAATGTTTAAGTTTTTTTTTTTTTTTTTTTTTGGTTGAATTATATAAAAACGACGTTCATGTTATATTCGCCAAGTAACTGTTACATTTAGAAAAATTATCCCCCTTAGAAAAAATTCCAGAATAAGTTTATCGAGAAATGTGTTAACCCTTCATAAAAACACCCGCCTCCATGTTAAAAAATGCTTTTCTGCGATATTTTAAACTAAAAGTAATATTTGTTTGAAATTAGATTAATTAGACTTTAACTCAGCTAATGTTCCTCAAATAAAGATTCAGAAAAGTATATTTTATTTTTGAAAGATTTTTAATAAAGAGAATTACGTGCTGTTGACAGATTTGTCAATATGGACGATTTTAGTGTTTTTACTGTTAATAAAAAAATAGTTCCAATCAATTTAAATTCGGTTTGAAATACAACATACTTTGCTGCATTTCAAACCGAAATTTGCTTATTGGAAAATTGTTAAATTGAATAACTTGAAATTAAAACTAAAAGCTTCAAGAAATATTTTCCATTTTTAAAATGCATTTTAAACCTTAGGTATCGCTTTTCTTTGGGGATATCTACGTAGATGCTTATAAAAATTAGATTAGTTTGACTGAAGTAATTATGCGGCATCCAACGGGGATTGAACTTGCCAAAACAGTGTTTGTAAAACTAATCTCTCAAGCACTTCATAATAATAAATACGTAAAGATAGAAAGATAGATAAAGTTATCATCGTGACGCAGCAACTTTTGCTAACGATTTCTTATATGCAATCTGAAGTTAAAAAACAGTGTATTTTTTCTTTCTTTTGTGTCTTTCCTTCTCCGCCATCACGAACGATTGTATCTATGTGCGCAGTTTACCACGTGATTTGATGCACTAATTACTAAGCTCTGAATAAAGGGTTATACAAAATATTGTTTTTGGTTCAAATTCCGTGTCTCAAAAGTTATATGAAATAATTCCCATTATTATGTAATTTACTTTATTTATTTAATTATTCGTAAAATATTGAAAAACTTTCAGTTTCCAGCGGAGTCAAATAATTTAAGTCTTAGAAAGAAAATAAAAAAAATGTAAAAGTTTTTGTAAGTTTTCTGTGAGAAATAAGACAATGTTTTTTGTTTTGTTTTTTTTGTTTTTTTTTGTTTTGTTTTTTTTTAATTTTTTTATGTTGGTTAGCCTTTAAGTGCTTTCTTTACATCTGTATATTGTATATTTAAAAAAAAGCGAGAGATTCTCAAAACTTTATAAATATGCGACTATAAGGGATTATGGAATACGGTCGAATTTCAACGGCTCCTACCAAACAAACTATGAAAGTGTGGGTAGGAAGAAGAAAGAAAGAGAGAGAAAAAATGTTCTGCCGCCTGTCTTATCTCTCTATTTATTTCTCTCTTTCCCATCTAACGCCCTCTTTATCACCCGTGCTTTCTTTCTCTCTCCCTTGCTCACTCTTTCTGCGCGTGCGTTTCACGTAAACAATAAAAAATATATGAAAATATTTGTGCTATTGTTAAAATTGCTTTCAAGTTCTGTATATTCATAAAGCCCTTTCACATTTTTGCGTACTTGCATATACACTTAAATCTGTACACAAATACACACACACATGCATAAGACAATATATTCATAGACGAATGTAAACAGCAAACACCGACAAAGTCGGTCAAAAATTTATGAACTTGAAGCGTAAATGTTGATTGACAACGCTAACAGATGATCGTCCAACCATACTAAAAATAGTTGAAATATTTGAGCAACGTTTTAATCCCTAGAGAGTTGGCTACATTGTTTTCACCTTTGCAAATCTCGAGGATTTTGTTTGTTTGTTTTGTTGTTTTTTTTTTGGGGGGGGGGGCGCAAATTGGAAAACGTGTTTTCTGGAAATCGTTTTAAAAATTTGAAAGCAAAGATATTTTTCTGGTGCCAAGGAATCGATTTAATTGATGAATTGAATTTGTTAAAAAGCATTTTTTTTTTTTAGATAAATCTATTTTGTCAAAGTTATATCTACTCGAAGACTCTGTTATTACTACAAAATAAGTCTCTAAAATTTCTTTTACAATCTACAAGCCGATGGTTGCTTTTTTTTTTATTTTACGTATTTTTTTTATTTTATTTATTTATTTTGTATTTTGATTTTTTTTTTTTTTTTTTTTGTTCTTTTTTTCAATATTAGACAAATCCAAATTAAAATCCGCCCTTGAAGCCGGAAACGTTCCTGTCACCGTAAAATACATATATCAGTATGCGTGCACGAATGTATACATGCAATGAATGCATTCAACAGAATGCCATCAGAACAGTTTAAAGAAAGGTAAATTTATTCTTTATAACACTCTTATTGCATATTACAAGGAAAGTTGCGTCACTGTGTCGTGCCAGATTTTTTTTTTTTTTCTCGTCTGAATCCATTTTGTACATTTATCATTCTTCTATGCACTGAATACTGCTGCCATATTTGGTCTGGTGTCCCTGTTATTGATCTCGAAGTTCTTGACAAAATCCAAAGAAGGATCTGTAATGTAATCGATTCTAATTTTCCATCTCGATTTTCTCACAGACTTTGCCTTTTCTATAAATATTTTTGTAGGGGACCGTGTCTGTGATGTTGTTGAGTAGACGTAGAAGAACACATGTGGGTTCAGATTTGTCCTGCTAGCCGGTCCAACTACATGAGAAAGTTGAACTTTAATTAAGTTCAAAGAAGAAAGGCAAAGAAAAAAAACACAAGACCGATAATATGTGTACAAATATATATTAATAACAAGTTACATGGAAACAGTTACAAAGGACTGAATATTCTATGTGTGTGTGTGTGTGTGTGTGCCGTGCTTAGCGTGTTCCCAGCATTTGGGAAACGCCATCCCTATGAGCGCTTACATTTTCGAGGTGGTAAGGCTGAAAGCCTGAGGAAAAAGAGAGATTTACCTCCAGGTGTCGGTCCAAAGGCCTAAGGGGAAAAGAGAAAGAGGCGAAGGGTCAGCGACTATTTATAGCAGCGAAGAGCGACCCCTGGTGAAAGGGTTAACGAACTAAAGGAGGAGTTAACTCCGACATTTTCATGGCAACTGCTCTGATACCCCAACGGCATGAATTTAAGTGTGCTACTACATTGGTATCAAGGTTCCACCATTTTACTGTTGAAATAATTAAATGCAATCGCCACTTCTACTCCAACAGTTTCTTTCCTTGTAGTTTTCGACTGTGAAACTCCCTTCCGTTTATTTGCTTCCCTGATAACTACAATCTTCCAAACTATAAAGGCAATGTCAATCGCCATCTTCTGTCTTCTTGAATCCCGTTCATCTTTTGTCCTTTCCTCAATCCCCCCTATACTCAGTCTTCTCTCTCAATTTCGCTCCCTATAACTCCCTGCGTACTAGTAACATTCCCGCCTTGCTTGGGGTGAAAAAAAAAAAAACTATATGAAAATGATAAATCCCAATGCTAATTTCTGTTCCTAGACAGAAATTGTTCCACATTCCGATTCGAAAAATAATTCTGACGACCGATCATAAACCACTGCCTGGTAAATCAAAATGAAAACTTTTACTCTACAGTAATGATTAGCCGTTTCCCTACAAGAAAACATGTGGCATTCATTGATCGAACAGCCAGTACTGTTTTCGGTTGAAATTTATTAAATCTTTCTCTTAAAACAATTTTTCAGGAAAATAGGTTTCTCAAGTTCAATCGCTCTCTTCAGTATTGAGGCAGGTTTTCCTTCCTAACCTTTTATTTAAAGTAATGTAGAACGTCAACATCTTGATTATATCATTATTTTCTCTTCAAATTACATGTGCTGTCCATTATATCAGTTAGTGCAAGTTACGTGGTTTCTCTTAGTACAGTTATTTGTGATTCTTTAGCGTCAGGCCACAATGTTCAAAGAAAAAAGGACTTTGGAGAGATCACTCGCTCAGAGCCATTTTTAACAGTATTCAAAAGCATCAATAAAGGAAAACACAAGATATCCGAAACGTAAATATTTGTGTAAATTGCCAATTCGATTTCGGTTATTTGTGATTTCAGTAAAAATGGAAACGGAAAGGTAGTTATTTGTTTTGTATCTGAGGTCGCTAACATATGATATTTTGGTGACCATTTCAATGACTCTAATACAGTCTACATTACTCACACTTAAAAGAAACAAGGAACACGCTGAACTCTATTTTTTTTCTTACTCTAAATGCCTTTTATTATGAAACAGTAACGACTTAGCCATATCACTATCATTAAGTCTTTTGTTTTAAAAGATAACACATAAAAAAAAAACACTTAAAACATTGTCAAAATTCCAAAGGAGATAAATCTTCTTACTTTTTCTTTTTATTATGTATAGTGTCCACCCAGTATGTAGGTTATCATGAACTTCACAACTTCCTTTCTAGCTCTTGATAAACTTTTCTTTGTTATTTCTTCTAAGTCCTGTTCTGCCATCCATTTAGTCAAGCTCACTAAGTATGCATTGTTTTATTCTGTCCCTCTTGCCCTCTATCTGTCCCGTGAGATTTTCCAAACCTTTCTTCCTCATTATGTGCCCCAGAAATCTGAACTGTCTCTTTCTGGTGTTAAGTATTAACATTTTTGTTTCCATTTGTTTCCAAAACTTCGTCAATGCTCACATGTTCGGGCCATGCTCTCCTCAGCATATTTCTGTTGCTTCAAGCCTCCTCTTCATCTTTGAAGAAATTGTCCAGCACTCATACAGGAGGACAGATATCATGTAAAAGTTTAGTACTATTTTCCTTGTTTCTAGCGATTTTTTCCTATTTCTTAATACTCTGCTTAGCTTTTGGAATGCATCTTTGTCCATCCCAATAAGCCTTCGGATCTCAGTGTCGTTCATTCCGTCCTCTGTTAAAACAAATCCCAAATATTAGGTTGGTGCAAAAATAATGACGTAATAATGACGTAATAATGTCGTTTTTTGACGTATTTTTTAACGTCAAAAAACGACATTATTACGTCATTATTTTTGCACCAACCTAATATTTAAACTTCCGCACTTGTTTGATTTTAGTATCTTTGATTTGCAGTTCGCACTTTGGGCTCATCCTTTTGTTAGTAACCATGCATTCTGCCTTCTTGCAATTGATGTTTAATCCTTTCTTCTCGTTTTTCTTCACTACCTTCTGTGGGAGCTTTTGTAGTTTTCTTTCCGTATCTGCTATCAACACTGTGTCATCCGCATACCTTATGTTAAGATTGTGGCCGCCAATAATGAATCTTGATAAGACTTCGAGATCACTCAGATTCGCCTTTACTAACCGCTACAAAAGATAGGAAATTGTGGAGAACAATGATCGCCTACGTTCTCAGGAGACACGGCACATGAAGAAGACACTTCTCGCACATAAAACTTATATAAAAGTTTTAAAATCTAATGTTTCGAAAGGAAACATCGGAAATCTTGATTTTCAGCTTTATTTTGAAAATTAATTTATGATTTTAGACAAATTATTCAATTCATCTCTGTAAAATTGTCATAGACTGAAGCCAGAAAGACAACTTCAGTTTTTGTTTAGTTTTCAGTTCCAGCAAAAAGTGACGTGAATTCTCAAGCAGTTAACTTTTCGATCAAACTTTATCAAAGAGGTTCGTTGATAAATTGAAAAGATTAAACTGTACAACCAAATTCACCGCTAATAAAAAGCAATTGAAATTTATTTTTTATTGTTTAATCTTTTAAATTTATCAACGATATTCTAATTATGTCTTCTCTTGAAATAAACTGTATCATTAATAATATATATCATATAACGTTACATAACGACCGTAATGGCAATGATAATATTAACTAATATAAGGAAACATTCGACATTCATTGACCGAACAGTCTGTACGTCTTCCGATTATACAATTTTTCAGGAAAATAGTCAGCAATTGTTATCACGCTTTCAAATATTGATGAGAGTTTCCTTCCTAACCTTTTGTTTAATGTTGTGTGGAACGTCAACATCTTGATTATGTTATTATTTGCTGTTCGAGTTACATGTACTATTCATTTTAATTGCTGCTGTTGTAGAAACCCCTCAAGTGATGTGGTTTCTATTTTTTGGTACTGTACTGTTCTTTGTTTGTAATTCTGTAGCTCCAGTCCACAGTATGAAAAGAAGGATAGTCCTTGCTAATCCTTTTTAACCGTTGATCTGAGAAATCGACTGTATACAGCTGACAGTTTAGATATTTTTGATCGAGTTTGGCGCCCTGAATAACATGTAAATAATACAGGGTGTCCCCAAAAACTGACGTAATTTAAAATGTGAATATCTGAGTAACTATCTGTCCCAGGCAAACGAAATTAAATTGGTTTCATGTCGAACAATAAAATATTTATTTATCAAAATTCGAACAAAATATTGAAGGAGGTGTTGATTTTATAACCGAATTTACAAGGCTTTAAAAATGTTCAAATTCATACGTCCAACCTCTGCCAAACACACTGTAGCATGTTTTGCGTAACTTGTAGGCTTGTAGAAAGAGGGGACATATAAACCTGTCCTTTCGCATAGCCCCATAGAAAAAAATCACAAGGTGTCAAATCAGGTGAACGTGGTGGCCATTTAAATAGCACACTGTTACTATCATTGGCACGTTGGCTCCATCTTCCTGGTGGATTCTCATTGCGATAATCAATTTATTTTTTACACATCTTGTTCAAATTTGAGATCTTTTGAGCGAGAACTGGCAATGTTATTTGACTACAAAAAGAAGTCAATTTTTAGTGTACATCCTGTAGCCGAGATCTGATGATGCTGTTTAAAATTAAATTTACGTTAATGTTTTGGTCTTGTAACAACTTGCGATGTTTGGCACCTTGCGCAGCCTATTCTCTGTTCAAATTCCTTATCTTCGATATTAAATTTTCTGTAACTGATCCATACGCCGAGGTTTTTGAAGTATTTAGTATTAACTGATTCCACAAGCTGAATTCTTATGATGGACTAATAGTATTAGGTTGGTGCAAAAATAATGACGTAATAATGTCGTTCTTTGACGTATTTTTTAACGTCAAAAAACGACATTATTACGTTATTAGTTTTGCACCAACCTAATACATACCATATCTGCTTATGTTGTATTTAAAATAGTACGATTTAATTTTCCCGACTTAGCAACGCGCTGTAGTTCTACATATTTTTAAAAGGTGGAGATATTTAATCCACCATCGATAAATTTAATTTCAACAACATATCATGGCATTGAAAATGGGGTCACCCATAAACAAAAAAATCGTGCATATATATATTTAACTTAATATTTTTGCAAGCTCTGGTTTTCTTACTCGGGTAGTGAATCGAATAATGATTCAAGACAATTCAAAGAATATGATGAAGGCACAGAAAACGAAAACGCTGACGAGATGTTTCTCTAATATGACGTCAAATTAACCCATTGAAGAACAACGGAAAATCGGATATTAATTATAAAAATTAAATAAAAATCCAGTACTAATTATAAGTCGATAAAAATTCCGTTATTGATTTATAAAAAACAACTAGTAATTATAGATTTTCAGGGAAACACTATTAATTTTATTTTTTCAATATCTGGTTGTTATGAATAATAATAATTATAATAATAAGAAGAAGAGTGGTCTCCCTTTGTTTTGTTACTCACCTCTTTGAGAGAGCTATTTCTATTTACTGGGACTATAAAAGGACACTATATGCGAACCTTTTATTCTCAGTTGAATAAAGCTTTCTTAACGCCTACACGTGCGCACTTTTTGTCATTAAACTGGTATTAACTATAGGTTTATAAAATGTATTAATAATAGGTTTCTATCTATAACTCATTAAAAGTGTTAATTATAGGTTTTCTAGTATTAATTATAGTAAAGGTTAAATGTATTAATTTAACAATTAATTTAAAAGTTAAATGTATTAAATTAATATTTATAGTATTAATTATAGATTCTATCTATTTAATTATAAATTTCCATTAATAGGTTAACATTGGTGATATATAGTAACTCTCCCGGGGCACCTCGACGTGGTGTAATGGTTAGGAAGCTTGTCTTGCTAGATCAATTACGACTGTGTAGTGAGTTCGATCCTCACTGGGTACCCCACACTTTCGGCCTTGTGCCACATCTAAGCCTGGCTTAGAAAATCGCTATAGTAACTCTCCTGTGGGCAAAGAGCAAAAAACCATCCCAGAGTCAAGTATAACTTTACCGTTATTGCATTTGCTCGAATTAGCCTTAGATTCGAACTAGCACTAAACTAAACATAGATGTAGGTAGCACTAAAATTCACTGTAAAATGAGCATACATGATGAAAAAAATGTCCCAAACTTAAGAAAAAAGAAGTTTTATCGTTAAAATCTTCATGTTATTATTAAAAGGAAAGATCAAAGGATTTTTTGATTATTAAATTATATTTTTTTATCCTTTTTATAACATTCGAAATTTGGGCCAAAAACTTTATTTTCGTGACCATAAAGTAGTATGAGAAATTTTAGCGCCTTTTTGCAGTGAAAAAAAACCCTGATTTGGAAAGTCTTGGAAAAATCAGGTAATTGTTAGATTTTAATGAAACTTTTACAGTGTATTTACAAACGTATTAAATTATTTTTAAATGTTTCGTTTTTTGAAAATCTTTATAAAAATATTTTCTATATATGTTAACTCCCACTTAGACTATAAATTCAAAGTACCTAAAATTATTTGATTGTTTAGAATATTTTCTTAATTCGCCAAGTAACTTTCATTTAGAAAAAATTATCCCCCTAGAAAAAAAATTCCAAAACAAGTTTATCGAGAAATGTGTTAACAATTCATAAAAACACCCGCCTCCTTTTCTACGATATTTTAAACTAAAAGTAAGTAATATTTGTTTAAAATTAGATTAATTAAACTTTAACTCAGCTAATGTTCCTCAAATAAAGATTCAAAAAAGTATATTTTATTTTTGAAAGATTTTTAATAAAGAGAATTACGTGCTGTTGACAGATTTTTCAATATAGACGGTTTTAGCGTTTTTATTGTTAATAAAAAAATAACTCCAATTTAAATTCGGTTTGAAATACAGCAAAGTACTTTGCTTATTGGAAATATTAAATTGAATCTAGTAGCTAGGAATTAAAACAAAAAAACTTCAAAAAAGAGTTTTCATTTTTAAAATGCATTTTAAACCTTAGGTATCGCTTTTCTTTGGAGATATCTACATAGATGCTTATAAAAATTAGATTAGTTTGACTGAAGTAATTATGCGGCATCCAACGGGGATTGAACATGCCAAAACAATGTTTGTAAAACCAAATCTCTCAAGCACTTCACAATAATAAATACGTAAAGATAGAAAGATGAAGTTATTATTGCATTTTGACACAGCAACTTTTGCTAACGATTTCTTCCGTGCAATCTGAAGATAAGAAAGGGTTTTTTTTTCTTTCGTGTATTTTCATCTCCGAACAGTTTTATCCATGTGCGAAGTTTACCACGTGATTTGTGAGGTCATTAAGAAGACGTTTTACAGTAAAAATGAAAAGTATTGGATTGCCTAGTAGTAGTAGTCGCAGTAGCACTAAACGGATAAATGGTCGCCCACGTCCTGGAAAAAGAAATTCGGGCGTGTCGACGCGAAGCAGAAGTTAACAGACTCACTGAAGCCATAGTTACTGTAATAAATCCAATCCTCAATGTGAATTTTGTACTAAGTAAATACCAAATCTTGCCTCAGGGTTGAGATAGCTGAATATATCTTACTGGTGCCGATGTTCAAAACTAATTAAAAGCCGTGCTTTAGAATGTAGATTTTCAAAATAATTAAGTTCTCCCCATTTGATTGCTTGGTGAAACACTATCTTCATAAACCCGTTTGACAACAGACAATGAAAAGTATTTCATTAAAATCCAAAATGTCATTGGAAAAGTGAAAGATGCCTCCCAAATGATAAAAGAGAAATTAAAATACAGGAAAATTTCGTTAAAGACAAAAAAAAGAGTGCTGAACTGCTAAGTAATATCAATCTTCCTATATGGTAGTGAAACTGGACAATTTCCTCACAAATGAATAGGAAACTTTATGCAAGGATATTACGTAATTTAAGAATATTATTTCAAATTTTATTGTTCTTATTAAGCAAAGTAGTAAGAAATAGAAAAGAATTCGCTAGAAACAGGGAAACGAGTACTAACCTGCTGTGTGATATTGTTGTGGTGTCTTCCTTCTAATGGGGCTATTGTGAACTCTTCCACTTACTATAAAGTAGTAGGAAAGTAAGCCTAGGAGGAACGGTGATATACACCATTCAACTGTCAAATTCTCCGCCTCGGCGGAGAGGAACCCGGACGAGGTAAAGTTTCGTCCAGGGGAGTAGACAGGCCCTGAACCCGTTTATACGGGTTCAAAGGGAATATTTTTGGCCGAGGCTACGGGATCAGAGAACCCACGATAACCTTAGCCTTGTGCCACATACGACCCACGTTGGGGGACGTTAAATATAGCGCTGATATACACTGTTCAACTATCGGACGAGGCTTGCCGAAGGGCAAAGTTTATCGGAGTTCAAAGGTAATATTTTTGGCCGAACCTACGGGCTCGGAGAACCCACGTTAAACTCGGCCTTGTGCCACATACGACCCACGTGGGGGGGCCTTAAATATAACGGTGATATAGACCGTTCATTACTGTCAAACTCTCTGCTTCGGCAGAGAGGAACCCGAACGAGGCTTTGCTGAAGGGCAAAGTTTCGTCCGGGGAGGTAGACAGGCCCTGAACCCGTTTATACGGGTTCAAAGGGAATATTTTTTGGTCGAGCCTACGGGCTCAGAGAACCCATGATAAACTCGGCCTTGTGCCACATACGAACCACGTGGTGGGGGGTGCGTTAAATATAACGGTGATATAGACTGTTCCATTAAGGCTATTCGCAGTTCCTGTCGAACTCTCTACTTTTGGCAGTAAGGAACCCGTACGAGGCTGTGCCGAAGGGCAGAGTGTCGTCCGGGGAGATAGACAGATCCGAACCCGTTTATGCGGATTCTTCGGGGATTTTTTTGACCGAGCCTACGAACTCGGGTGAGCCACGTTAAACTTGTCCTTGTGCCACATGTGCCTTCGTGGGGGGGTCACTGAATATAACGGTGATATAGACTGAACGCTGGTCAACCGACACACACTCCCAAGTCGTGTAACACACTTCTGTTGTATTTACTGTTCAATACAATATTTATCTGCAACCTCTTGTCTTGTTATTTCTTAACCAATTACTTGGTCACAACAGATATCTGTCGACCTGTATGGCAGTGAGTGCTGGACGATCTCCTCAAAGATGAAGAGGAGCAACAAATTATCTTTAAATTGCACTAAGATACTATTATATTCAAACACTTTATTGGCAGATGTTCACATTACTGCTACTACATGATTTTGCGATATTTTCCTGTTATAGAAATGGAGTTTGAAATACATGTCATGACGTCGGATATATGTATTGCTGTCACCATGACAATAAAATGACTTTCTTTTGGAGAAAATAAAACTCGTTCCGGCTGCAGTTTTCAATGCGCGACTCGGCTAAAAAAGATTATCTCTCGTTTGTGCCTTCTAATGCAGTTGTCACGTGGCTGATACTTTCTCGATAACGCCTTTGCCTCGGGCAAAAGTAAGATGGAAAAACTCTTTAAATTTTAATCTACTTGAAAATTTAAAAAAAAAGTTATATGGCAGTTAATTTCAGCTGATAGTAAGATATTTGAATTTTTTTATGGTCACCGGTCTATTTTCTCACTTTTGCATTACATCGCATTGCATTTTATCAGATAATTGTAATTCGCAGATTTTTGCGTTAATATTTTCGTACACAGTTTAAAGAATAAAAGACCTATCAGTTTCTCCTCAAAGAACATAAAAGACTCCAAAAACACACAACTAATTTTCTTCGAGGTTACATATATACTAGTGGTCATGAGTTCAATCCAAAGCAACAAGAACAAACAATAACTGCCGTCGCAGGGACAAAGTATCACAATCAACAGTTATCTCATAACAGCCACTTAATGGACACCTGATGATGACCCGAGGCTACTTGGTCGAAACGTTGTGTTTATAATAATAAGATGAGAACAATAGATGAAAATAATACAAGAATATTATTCTCAAAGTCTTCCCGACTATAGTATTAAAATGACAATAAAATATGTATACTTCTTCGTACCTGCCTGCTTTCTACTGTCTTCCAAAATTCGGTAAATCCGTGGATAAAGTTTATTTTAGTATTCACGGGTCTGTTCATGGTAAGACGAGTGAGGGTTTAGCTGTGTCAGGCTATTTTAGGTGGGTTTTAAATTCAGACCTTTGCTTCTCCTCGACTGGTTGTCATTCAAAAGTCAGCCTAGCCTGTTATTTAACTCATAGCTGTTGGGGAATGAAGAAGAGACAGATTCATGCATTTTTTTCAAGGGTATTTGTGTGAAATTTAACGCAACAGCCCGTAACCACTTTCCGCGCCAATATCCATTACGCTATTCACACATCTTTTCTCGCTGCAACAAATATATACATATACAAGGCCAGACTTATTTCAACACTGATTCAATAGGAATGAAAAATCTAAATTCCGGTTAATGATAATAAATAAAGCTTTCAAATACACTCACCACAACTAGAATTTAAACATTCTCAACTTACATTGACTTTTCTACAGTTTGAAAATATCAGAGTTAAATCTTACTTTGATGCGATAGTTAACAAGCTCGTCACACAGACCAATTCGCAATTATAAGGAGTTCGAGCCCCACTGGATGTTCCACTAATACTTCCTTGCGCAAAACTAAGCAACAGTTAGTAAATAATTTTATCTAAATCCGTAAATGTGATTGGCATGACAGCAAGTAATTATTTTATCACTATATGGCCAATGGTACTGCAGCGAGTTAACACACATACACTTTAACATACGATTACACACTGGTTAAAACACACACATGGCAGCAGTAGGGTTTGAGGTTATGTCTTGTTCTGTCGAACCCGGCGTGTATGAGAGTTCCAGATTGGTCACAAAACTGTCCAACCGCGACCCGTCTTTCTGCTACCTCGGCGGGAGATATGAAGCTCTAGATATATTTTCACCTCCAAACGTTGATAGACAGACAACAAGGACCCACCTGTTCCTCTTCTAACACCACATGCCGGGTTTTTACAAAAGCTAAATTTTCATCGTTCAATAACAAAAAGCATTCACAAATGATTTAAATATTGTTTCTCATTATTATAAATATTATGTTTGATTTATGTTTAGACTATACTTATTCTTTTTTCAGACTTATCCATAATGTCTATTAACATAAATCATTATAATACTGCTTCAGCGAATCTATTTCTTGTCTTTTGTGTGAATTAAATTTATAAAAACTCATTAATAATAATAATTACTTTATTCTTATTATTATAATTAATAATAAGAATAAACTAATTAATAAGACAGTTCTAAAATTAAATAAAAAATTTAATAATAAAATTATTATTATTATTGTTAATAATAATAATAATAATGTTCTCACAAGTAGAGCCCATAGCTTACAAAGGGTTTCATTTATGTAAAATGTATGTGATCCTAGGTTTTTTATAATTTTTACTTTTTTTACACAAAAAGTTTGAATGAAAATGACCTGATGCCATTTATGACCTTAGGTCTTTGGTTGGGACCCCCAAAAAATCAGTGTACAAACAGAAATGAAAGTAAATAATAATAATAATAATAATAATAATAATAATAATAAGAAGAAGAAGAAGAAGAAGAAGAAGAAGAAGAAGAAGAAGAAGAAGAAGAAGAAGAAGAAAACGAAGACATATAAAAAAAAATATACTCACAAATACAGCTCACACATTACGAAGAGCTTTATTTTTGTACAAAAAATGATCAGTGGAAAATGTCATGGAGCTATTTCGCTTTACCCACAAATACAAGGGTACATTAGGATAAAATCTATAATAACACAGTCAAGTAATGACAATGTTCCCTGAGGTTAACCTAGCCCTTCACGCCATATACTGCTCACCACTAACACCACGAAATCCTTAACACAATAGTGAGAAACCAAACGAAAAATCTGGTAGTAACAAAGGTCATTGAGGTCACTACACGACCCCCCACACACACACACACGCTCACACTCTCTCTCTGTCTCTCTCTCTGTCTCTCTCTCTCTCTCTCTCAAAACGCTCAAAATATTACTAACCAGAAATTCAAACACAACAAATCAGCGACACGATATTTATTATTTATATCGGATTTGCTTTTTTTTATATGTACTAATATTTACTCATTACAAGGCCCAAGAGCCACTCAAGGTAAAGGGTCACTAAATGAGGTTGTTGTAAAGGCGTATAAGGAGAGAGTAAGAGATGCATATTATGAAGATATGTAAGATAGCTAAAAATTGACCCAAGACTTGAAGAGGTTAAGAAAAATCCTGTTTTCGTGATTGTTACGTTGGGTAGAAATAATTTTACGAATTTCTTTGATTTAAAAGAAACAAATAAAACACCAACTGTAAAATGGAAACTAATACAAAAAAACAAGAACCTGTGGATTTTTAGATGCCCCATGTCCTTTATGCCTACATGTAAAGTTACACTTTATTAAGTTTCTGAAAAATAAAAATTTATTAAATCAAAGAAATGTAATAGCAGGTTTTTGTAGATATCGCTTCATACTTTCCTTAAAAATAATTAATTATAAAAAAATTTACATATTTATATCTATTATGCAATCATAAATAAAATAATTTATAAATGCGTAATTAAATTACAATATATTAATTTTACAATACCATACCCGTCTGCCAGTAAATTTTACAATAACATACCCGTCTACCAGTAAATAAAATAAATATAGAATTTTAAAGCTTTATAATATGAATATAAATAATATAACTTAATCATATCTGAATGCCCCTTTAAGAGAATCTCGATGTAAGTTTAGATACGAAGGAAATAAATTAAATAAATAAATGAAAATGCCAAATGTATTGTAATGTAACCCGAAATAAAATGATTAAAAAAAAACAGATAGTAATGACAAGACCGCTTGAAAAGAAGTTAGTATCAACAGAGAGAAATGTCGAAAACCCCCACCTAACCTTTACCGACTTTAAATTTGACTCATAAAAATACACTTGGTTTCTTCATTCGTAAGAAAGCCAATACCCACTTAATAAAAAATCCTCAATTCTCATTACTCCACCAACTTAAAATATATAATACTATTTGGCTTATAAATAGAGTAAATCATTTTTTTCAAAGGTTATTCTCAGCATCGCTTGAAAATGGAACTGAACTTTAAATTTTAAGTTTAATTTTTTAATTTAAGATTCGAGTTTCGGTTTCCAAACAGTAATTTCTGTGTCGCGATGGATATATATCTTTAAAAATGTATCGAGCACTGTTTTTTTTTTTTGTTTTTTTTTGTTTTGTTTTTTCAAAAATAAATGCTAAAGAACTTTTGGATTATAAATCTGACTGTTCTTTCCTATTATTTTGATATATATGAAAGGAATGAGGTGTAACATAACTCAGAAAAGTGAAGAAATATATCTTAATGTGATTAGTTGAAGTGGAGATATTATTGTGGTTGCATGGATTTATTTTCTGAACAAGAGATAATGTAGTAAGTTTTTTAGGTTACACTGAGTTACCATGCGACACATGACATGCCTAGAGCCCCAAGTCGCCCCAGTGAGGAAAGGAGATATGTCTCATCATTATGTCATCCAGTAGGTATGAAAGAAAGAGACGGCTTGAGTTCTTTCCTTTTGTGCTAATTTATCCACGCCAATTTGCGAGCGTTGACAGAAGACACTAACAGAAAAGGTAAGGTAATCCCACAATGTATATTCAAATGCGTAACGTATCGCTTCATTTGCAGTTGGTAATACCTATCTGTTGGGTCTGCCAAATATATATAGGCGGCCTCGGTACTAACTGCCGTCAGCACACATATTTAAAACATTTAAAATAAAGAAATACAGCTAGAAATCTGAAATAAATGAAGGCCTTATTTTATTAAAAGTGTGGAGTTAGCCGTGGGTAAGTGTAACTGGCAAAATGCTCAGCAAACAGAATCGGCAACATTTCCAATAAACAATAAGAAAAGGAAAAAAAAGAACAGCGCTTAACAATTGTAAGCAAACATATATATATATATGCCAGTCAAAAGTGACAAGGCAACATTAATAAGGCAAAAAGTTCACAAAGCTATACGTTTTTCATGCCCCAATTTTGCTAATGTCTACAATTATATTTTTGATTGCTTTATGTTCAACTTTGTTTCACTTTACAACTTTGCGCTTATTTGATGAAACTTAACATTATCTTGTTTCTCTGTTGAAACTTTATCTTACTTATCACCTATAGCAATCTTCATATATCTGGTTTTTTTTTTTTTTTACAATGATGCTCATCCTGTACAAGACCCGAGAGCCACTTACAGAGTAAGAGGCACGGTTTATGCAGATATATGGGTGGGGGGGGGGGAAGCGGTTAACCCTAGACTTCAGCAAGTTAAGATTGTAGTGATCGGGGAAACATCATTTTGGGAGTCGGTTTCATAAAGCAGGGGTTCGTAGGAAGACGCTGCTCGAGTGGAACTTAAAATCTCACCAATGGAATATGAAGAGAATTAAGGTGGTTCGTTCCAATGTGAGTGTCATGACGGGTCTTAGCTGTGGAGGTTAGATCCGATAGAAATAAAGAATGTAGTTCGTTTGAATACTTTCCATGCAAATAGCGGTAGTGCAGCGAGAGATTTGCATTATTTCGTCTGTGGGAAAGAGATTGTAGGGTAGAAAATAATTTGTCACCCACCAGGACGTGGAAACGCTTTTAGACACTATCGAGACTGGAGAGTAAAGGCTGGGAAGCTCTACAAAACTAGTTTGTTGCGTTCACTTTCGCACAAGTACCCTTGGGAAAGGTATGAATAAGTTTCCACCATACCTATGGTTTAAATAGCAGGGTGAACTGGTTCTGTAGCTCTGAAATAAGGAAAACTATGTATTCAAACCGTGGACACTGCAACAGGTAAGTACTTCACTATCTTTCCCAAGAAGGCATGGCAATTCATGAATAATAAAAGAGATATGTGAACAGACATGATCGCCTACGTCCTGAAGAGAGATGGCAATTTAAAAAAAAGCTTGTAGGTTCTCTTGCCAGCTATGGTAATTCACAGATAAGAAAGAAAAGGAATCCGTGTGGAGACAAGATTGCTTAAGTCCTGAAGGGATATAGCTTTAAAGAGAGAGATTGTTTTGCACCGTTTTTGTTCTTTACTTAGCAACTCGATGAAGTTCTAGAGCCAGTAGCAACAAACAGGGAACTTATGATTAACATCAGCAGAAACAGTTGAAATTTATGGGCTACTTACTGAGGAAAGGGGCCTTTGAAAATTTGATACAGACAAAACAGATTAAAGGTAAGAAAGACAGAGGAAAGCAACGCACAACCTACCTGGCGAGCTTGGCGGAACAGGATTTGAGAGAGATGGCAAAAAGACAAATATTAGTATGAGCTACAAATGATAGAAAATTGTGGAGAGCCATGACTGCCAACATCCTGGATGGATACAGCACACAAGAGAAAAAGACCACAAACTTCTAACGCCAGAATTAAAATCAGAAATCAATTCAGCTCCCAAACAGACCCGAAGGTAGATGTTATACGTTCCACTTATATAAGCAATAACAGTAATAAAAACCATATCAGTTTTGTTATAAAAACCATATCAGTTTTGTTATAAAAACCATATCAGTTTTGTTATAAAAACCATATCAGTTTTGTTATAAAAACCATATCAGTTTTGTTATAAAAACCATATCAGTTTTGTTATAAAAACCATATCAGTTTCCCTGCTTCTGTTCTTATTTCTATAGGTTAAATGTTAACAACAGTAGCCAAAAATTGTCAACATTATTCTGTCAAAGTTTATAATTTATTTGAAGCAAAATGATACAAATTGGTGGGATTAATTTTCCTATGAAGAAACATGAAGTTAATATCTGATTGGCTAAGAACTGTTTGCAAAATGACTAGATGTTAACGGCTTTAGTGAATATACGAATATGGAAATTTCGCCAACCGCTTTGACACTTTGAATCCTTTACAGTTCTTCTGTATGTCGGGAATGGCCAAACATTGTTCTTAAATATGTGGCTCGTGAAAATACGTTGGATGAACTCCTGTTTTTCTTCACAGTTAATATAAAAGATAAATAAGAAAAATAATTATAATTATTTGCTGGGTACAAATTGAGACCCCATTGGATTAAAACGTGACTTTAATGTTAATGCCTATGTAACAAAAACGTATGTGCAAATTTTGTTCATGCCTTGTGGCTCTCATAATATTCTGAACTTTATCATATGTGGCTCTTCTATTAAGCAAGTTTGGCCACCCCTGTTCTGCGTACCGTGTCTTTTCAGAACGTAGTCAATCACGGCTCTCCCAATTTCCTGTCCATCGTAGCTCTGGTAGTAAATTTTGTCTTTTTGCTATTTCTCCTAATCTCTGTTATACCAACCATTTGCACAAGCTCATTAGATAAGTTATGCACTGCTTTCCTATCTCCCTCTTGCCTTTAAATGTCCTATCAGTGTCACATTTACTAAGCCCTCTTTCCTCATTATGTGTCCTAGAAACTTTCACTGTCTTTTTTGTTTTCATTTTCTCTAAAACTTTGTCATTGCTTACATGTTCAGTCCATGTTATTCTCAATATCCTTCTGTAGAACTACATTTCTGTTGTCTCAGGTCTCTTCTTTATCTGTGAGGCGATTGTCCAGCATTCACGGCCATATTGGAGGACTGATATTACATAAAACTTCAGTACTCTTTTCTTTGTTTCTTCTTCTCGATAAACTACACAAACCTTTTTATGCTTGAGTTGCATTTTTAACTTTCTTAACTTTTCAGTATTAGAAGGAAATACTGAAAAGTTCTTGGCCCAACCAAGAAACCTCTTCTGCCCAAAAACTAATAATGTCGTATTTGACGACATCATTCTTGTAGTGATTAATAAACTAGTCTCCACAGCCCTTTACTACTATAATGGGTTCGATCCTCACTAGGTGCCACATATTTATGGCGTTTGTTGTAGAAAAAAGTTGAGATAATGCAAGGCCAGGGATACGCACTAGGTGAACTATTTGACCGCCTAGGGAGATAAAGGTATGTTTGGCGTGTGCCAATTGGCAAACCGCAATCATCCGCTCAATCTAATATAATCTTGGGTAATTACCTTATCAAAGGTTATTCGAAGGAAGAAGGGAGCTTCATGATAAAGCTGGCCTAGGGCGCTGAATACTTTGGCGAAAACACCTCGTCGTTAAGTCATATTTACCAATATAATCTCGCTGTCTTTTAATAGGATAGCCAGTTCGATATGTTTTAGATACATCCGACTTGTGCCAGGCTCAGCTGCGCCCAGTAAATATTTACTTGACGTGGCGTGGCATGAATTATATGTAAAGTTTTGTGAGTAATGTCCTTAAATTATATGTAATTACCTGTCATTAAAGACATTTAGATTATGCCAAATCTTTAATTACTACGTTTTGTCTTATGAAAATGGTAAATACTACGTGTAATTAAAACCATTTAGATTGTATTATGGTTTAATTCCCTTTGTTCAGGAATAGGTAAATATTCTTCGTTTCTATGATTATATATGCATTTATTTGTTTTGTAGATAAGTCAATATTAATCGTTTGCATTTGAGTCTAAGAGCATTAGTTCGTTCGAAGATTTGTAAATATTAGTCATTTACATCTGTGTCTATAAATATTTACTTAGTAGCTAACACGTTTTAGCGTTTTCTCATCTCTGCAAGATAGATAGTCGTGAAAATAAGGCAGGATTAAAATAGTTATTAGATAAAATAAAATAGCATAACATAAAATACGTTAGTCCTGAGATAGGACGAGGGGTGTTTAGTTTTACTTACCTTCATCCAAAAAGATCGCTTACGATTTTTTGTATCACCTGAACAGATTCATGGCGCCAAACTAGCTCAGAAATATCTAATCAATCGGCTGTATACAATCGCTTTCTCAGATTAATAGTTAAAAATGGTATGGAGAGTCTCTCACTGCTCTATCGCGACTTAAATGAAAAGTGTTTGGACGAATTATGTTCTTTGGTTCAGCCAGGTTTAACCTTCACGGCTAGGACCCGCCATGCCACTTACATAGTATCAAACCACCCACATTCCCTTCGTATTTCATCGGCGAGAAGTAAGTTCCACTCAAACAGTTTCTTCTCTCAAACCACTGGCATGTGGAACAGATTCTCAAGAGTATGTTTCCCCGATCTCTACAATTTTAAACTGTTCAAGTCTAGAGTTAACCGTTATCTTCCCCTTCTATCCATATAAATAGCCTCTACCTCGAGTGCCCCCCGGGCCTTGTACAAAGTGAACCTTACTGTAAAAAATGGCTTTGAGAGAATTAAGTCTGCAGGTGTTAGCGAGGATCATCCTTCTTCGAACCTCGTTTACTTGCGCTACACAATCACAAACAAGGAATTGCTACCAAATAACATAAACCACATCAATTGAGGACTTTCAAGAGCAGAAACAACGAAAATGGATAGCACATGTAACTCAAATGGAAAATAATGACATAATAAAGATGTTGACTTTCCACACTACTTAAAAACGTTAGGAAGGAAGACCCCATCAATATGGGGGGAAAAAACATTATTTTTGGGAGTTTGGGTGGCAGGAGAGATTTCTTGGTTGAGCCAAGAACTTTTCAGTACTTCTTTCTAATACTGTTTTATTTTAAGAAAGTTAGAAAAAGGACACTTATACCTAACATCAGAAAGAGGTCTTAGAAAATTTGACACTGACAAGATAGATTATTGGCATGACGAAGAGAGGAAAGTAGCGCATAAATAAAGAGCTACAAACAGAAATTTGTTGAGAGTCCTGATCGCCCACTTCCTGAAGGGACACAGTACATAGAAGAAGAATTATAAATGATTGAAAGTGTTAAAGCGGTTGGCGAATGCTGGAGATTTTTCCCTGAATTTCTCTTTTGCTTCAATAAGTTGAGACTGATTGTGATCAAATCAAGACATTACTCGTAAATAAACAATTATACTTATACGACGTTAATGACCAACCTACTGAATATATCCAAATCAAACGTTCAGTTGCACCAGATTTGTTATGTTAGTTACTTTGATGTATGACTTCCACAGAATTAAATATCTACTAGACTGTAATTAAATGTCTCGCTTTCAAAAGAAATTGTGATGAACGATAAAATATGGGTATTTTACAGCAACTTGGAATACAAATGGTCATGTCGTTACCGAAATGAAAACAGCAATTGTACTAAAAGGCAATTCTCATCCCCAAAATATCATGGTGTTTATATAAAGACATTGTTCTTTCTAAATATATATAATTCTAACTTCTTCCATATATTAAAAATACTGTTTTGAACAACTAGTGATCCCAATTAAACCAACTGAAGAGATTAATTGATTAAAAATGTCTGGAATGATTTAAGAGAAAGGACGTTATAATAATTTAGGCTTCCCTATAAAAAGTTACAGAAAGAATTTCTTGAGTTACATTGTCAACTCATTTTGGGTAATTAAATTCCCTGAGTTGAGGAAAAGGAAAAATAAGAGGCACGATTGTGACGACAAGTTCTCTAAGCCATTAGAGCTGTAGAAGCACCACATGTGCTGCAGATATAGCAGCAATGGGTGTGTGTAGGGCAAGATAAAGCTCATTCATCTTCATGCAGATTTTGAGTTGCCCTTGACCAAGACTGGTTGCTTACTATAGTTAAAGAATCTAATCTGTCATGTTATTCCAAGAGTGTTACAGCTCAGTGAACATAAAATGTTAATGCTTTATCCAAGTGCATTAGTTCTCAATAGACGTAATTTTATTGGCCCGATGTCTAATATGTGTTCGTTCCTAATCAGATCCCAAATTTTCTACAATTACGATGACCGGTTCCACTCTAAACGAAACTCAGTGCTTTGTTTCAGTCCTCAACTGAAAACATATCCATTACTAAAGGTGCTGAGGAGAAGGTCATCTCGTCTCATGTCTTTGCCAAGAGTAATACTGCTAACTGAGAGACTTATACTTCTCAAAAATATTTTCTCATTAGATGCTCAAATATTTTATAAGCTTCTGCCAGATCCGTCATTAAAGCAACTTAATAACCTTCTTTCAGTTCAGTTATGCGACTCATTTTGTAAAAACATTCATTCTTTTTAACAGATAATACAGGTTCAAAGGAAAGCGCTCTCTTTTCGGCTTTTACACCTCAGTGCACACGACGGTCTGTCCTGCTACTTAAAATGTGCAGTGTCCAATTTGTCCAAACGTCAATATTACCGACATTCGCTTACGTTTAAGTAGACTTTATTTATACCTTGGTTTTATTTATAACTTCAAAGATAAATACACATTCTTAAGGACTCTCTCTCTCTCTCTCTCTCTCTCTCTCTCTCTCTCTCTCTCTCTCTCTCTCTCTCTCTCTTAAATAGATTTATTGGACTAATCTATATAGCTTCAGTTAGCAAAGCTACAATGACAAAACTACATTAAGCAAATTGATACCATCCTCACTATTGTCTTAGTATTAATTTTATACACTTACATAGAGATCACCCCCACCCACGCCCCAAAGAAACGGGATATCAAATATTTAAAATGAATTTTTAAGAATATCTTTCTTGAAGCTTATATATTAGTTTTAATTTCAAGGTAGTAGATTAAATTTAATATTGCCAATAAGCAAAATACTTTATTGTATTTCAAAAACTAATTTAAATTGACTGGAAGGAGTTTCTTTTTTACTTAATAAATTTTCTAATTAAACTTTTAAAAAATGAAAACAATTCATGTTCATTATTCATCGAATTTTTTTTCTTAAGACAATAGTGTCTTTAATATATATTATTTAAAAGTAATTAAAAGTTTTTCTAATTAAATAATGTCATAGTTTTATTACATTTTTTGTTACGATTCAGAGTAGATTTTCGGAAAATGGTGTTTCTGTTTGACAAAAGCAAAGGATTCCTGCATTTAACTAATATAAACATGAACATGCTGAATGTTTAAATTTTTTGAAATTTCATAAAATTAAGTGGGGATAATTGATATAAAAAATAGATATTTTCACCAAGTTTTTCTAAAAAAATGATTTCAAAAATAATTTCATTCATTTGCGAATAAGTCCTGAAAATGTCATCAAAATCGGGAAAATTTTTAATTTTTGTAAGAATTTACAAAACAATGTGTTTTCCCTATACTAATTTTTGGCCCACCCGCTAACACAAGAAAGACAAGATTTAACCAAAATTTCGAACGTGCTAGAAAGGATTAAAAAATTTAATAAAATAATAAAAATATACTTTGGTCTTTTCCTCTTAATAATAACATAATTTCATTATGGTGTGCCTTTTTTTTTAGAAAATTTTTGAAGGTACCTACATTATTCAAACAAGTATCCTCTGCAACCACCAGACTTCCCGGGATGTCTGACACATTCGTGAATGTTGAATATTCGATCCACAAGAGTAATCTTATTTCTATTTTTAATCATTTCACCCCAATCAAGACGTTATTGCCACTAAGACGCAAGTGGTTACTGGGAGTGGAAGAGAATTACAAGACTTTAGTGAAGATAAAGGACAATAAAAGAACAGGAATCAGCAAGACAGATGATTGCGATTGACGTCATATTTTAATTTTTTGAAGATTGGTGGCAGGGAAGCAATTCACTGGAAGAAAGATTCAGAAGTGAGAAGTGCTATAAATTAAACTATTAAAATAGAACTTACCGTTACAACTAGCTATTTCAACAGGAAAACGATGAGACTTAGTTGCCAATCGAGTGGTACGCTTAATTTTACGAATTCTTATGCTTGTCCTATCTCGTGTATTTTCTAATGGTTATTTTCTCCTTCGGGTGTCAATGAGAGTTTTCATTTAACCAATATATATTTCGGCGTTACCTGACTGTTACACTGTAATTTGAACATAGATCGCCAGAGAGCAAACACCGGCGATCCTATTTTGAATTACGTGGATCACGTGACCGTAAGGGAAACGCATAAATGGGAATTAGCGTGGCGTCTAATTGATCGCACTTTCTATTCTATCCTCTATTACTATACGGGTCGCTATTTCTATTCTATCCTCTATTACTATACGGGTCGCTATTTCTATTCTATCCTCTATTACTATACGTATCGCAATTCTCTTCTCTACACTATTCTCTATACTGATCACTATTCGAAGTACTATTAGTGCGAGTATTATTTGAAGGCATCCGACACCCGTATTGTTCAATGGAGTTACTATAGTCGTATCTGCAATTACAAAGTCTCTACTACAACGAGCATTTCGAAAGTGACACCGAGTATTCGTTGACATCACAAAGTGGCAACGAGCGTTCGTTGACATCACAAAACTGACAAGTAAGGGTTATTAAAGAGTTAATCCACTTTGCTATAACATGTCGTAATTTTTTATGTTCTTTCCTAAACAGATCTCATATTTTCTAGTCACGATGAACGTTTCCAGTCTCAATTTGAGTCCAAAGTCCATCTGAACCCTCAACTGAAAACATAGCCATTACTAAAGATGCTTAGAAAACGGTCGTCTCATGTTATCACTATAGGAAGTATCCGATTCCTTCTGGCATGCTTTATACTTACAAGAGTTTGATTGAACCAAAAATGGAGTATCGCTGCCATAGTGTTGTAACTGCTCAAGCTTCGTTTTCAAACCTTGATAGAGTTCAAAATTGTTAACGTGGACTTATTTTCCACTATACAACCTCTTTCCCACAGGCATAATATGGCAAGCCTTTCGCTAATCTATCGCTATTTCCATGGTAAAAAAAAAGTACTTATAAACTCCATTCTCTATTCACAGCACTACAGATTTTTACAGGTAAGAAACAACCATACCACTTCCACGGAGTCAAATCACCCTCATTCCCTTCGTGTTCCAAATATAAGAAGAAAGTTTCACACATTTGTTTTCCGAATTGTCACTTGGTGCAACAGACCACTGCGTATGTACTTCTTGAACACTATAGTCTTGACCTCTTCAAGCCAAGGGCTATTCCTCATATTTCCTCCTTTATAGTTTTCACTTCTGTCCCTCTTATACACTTCTGTCCCTCTTACACACTTCTGTTCCTCTTATACACTTCTGTCCCTCTTATACAACTTCTGTCCCTCTTATACAACTTATTCATCACTATAATGTTGTCTGTAGCCCTCTATCTTAATTCACCATTAACATTTTGTCTAGCCTTCTGTCTTGATTTATCATTACTATTTTGTCTAACCTTCTAGTTACAGAGTATTTTAACCTTTTTCTTTTATAGAATGCCTAATTTGCGCTATCATTTGTTGACATAGTAGAAACAAAATTATTTGAACCATTTCAAGTGTAACACTATTGGTGTTACAAGAACTGTTTGGTGAGTTACATGCCTTCCAAACATTTTGTTTTTGTTTCAGTATCTTCACTGTCATTTACAAAGTATAGTTATTTATTTCCAGTTTTATAGTTATTTGTGTTATTTTCTCGTGAATGTCGTCATTTCAAAGATTATAGGCACAGATGCAGTTTCAAAGATTATAGGCACAGATGCAGTTTCAAAGATTATAGGCACAGATGCAATTTCAAAGATTATAGGCACAGATGCAGTTTCAAAGATAAACGAAAAACTTGCTCACCAAATAATCTTAAAATAAAAATAAATGAAAATAATTTCAGAAATTATACATGCATGTCATCAATAAGTGATTAACAAGAATGAAAGCGGGCCTGAAAGTTTTATTAATTGTTCGACATTTCTTCAAATGATCTTTAAAACATGACCGGTGTTGAGTCGCACAGATCATTTACAAGTAGAAAAAGGGAAAAAGAATAACTGATATGAAATTAACCAAAAAACAAAAAAAAAAAACAAATGTGTTAGCAAAAATAAGAAGACAAGTTCATTTAAAGTATAGATTTTGAGAAAGCATAACAATTACTCACAACTTTTTTAACTGAAACCAAGATAACATAGGGGGAAATCTTGCTCTATTAAAAAGTAATTAATGTTCAAAACAAAATGGTAACCAAGAAAAGACAATTTTATATGATCGTTTATATTATATATAAGCAAGAAAACATGCTGTCATTTGACTTGTAACGCTGATTATTAAATATATCCAATGTTAAAATTATTATTATTGTTGTTGTTATTGAGTGAGAGAGAGAGAGAGAGAGCAGCAAACCAAAATGGTGATGTTGAGGTACAAATATACGAATCCCAATATACCCATCAGGACGCTTAGTCTAATAAGAATATACTAGGTACATGCATCACAGCCAAATATGCGTGATACGGTGATAGCTTTCGTTAAAAGCAGCGCGTGGCCTTGTCGGTGGATTCTAGTTAAAAATACATTCCGGTCAAATAACCCAGTCCGCTGAGACGATCTCCGATTGAGGGCGTTCCCAAATATCTAAATGTCACTCACAAGTCGCCTTGGCTATCACATTCTTCAAGTTTAAAAAAGAAACAGACACTCGACTATGATGTTCCTCCGTTATTCCCGCCTATGAACACTGTGCATCGGTCTCTAGAGGATAAGCCCAACTATTTATGGTTAGGAAATTGTCAGGCAAATTTGTAGTACTAAAACGGATTATTTACCGTAACTCATCTTAATTCATAAAAACAAGACATGCTCAGGTTTAACACATCCAATTATTATTATTATTATTATTATTATTATTATTATTATTGCACACGATGAATTTTTCCATTACTCATTTCGTTTACATTAGAGATTCAGTGATTGCAAATCTCTTCAATTTCTTCTCACAATTTTAGCAATTTTCATCTCTGCCATTGTCCGGGTGGCTTCGAATACCCAACAGATTTTGCAGTTCCCCTTTCATTTTTGCTAGACTTTTCGAGATTTTTCACAGTTCCCTGACAACAATGTCACTTTTATATTGCATAATTTATTCGGTTATCTGAACAGATCCTGTTACTTATCCAGCCTGTGATGCAAAATCTATTATAAGACATGGTTTTTTGTTGGTTTGTTCAAGATAATTGGATCCTGTTTTCCGGTCTGGATTGAGTAATCTATTTAAAGCTTAGTCCCAAAGGATTTGATGTTTTCATGATATTTCTATTGCTGTTACTGCTATAAAAATAGTATCTCTTATCTCTGATGCCATAATTATTATAATTATGATAACCACTGCTTTTATCGTTATTAGATATTACGATAAAAAAAAAATACTGGATGTGTTGGATAGTTGAATTTTTACTTCTTTCATGACTACGCTCATGTCCCTTTTATTTGGCTGAAGGCGAAGGTGTATAAATGAAAGGCAACTGAGTCATTTCAGGACAGGAGTTAAGTCAAAGTAATTGTAATAATATATATATATATATATATATATATATGTGTGTGTGTGTGTGTGTGTGTGTGTGTGTGTGTGTGTGTGTGTGTGTGTGTGCGTGTTTCATTAAAGACGACAGACAAGGTACTGGGATGAAGCATTTTATTTAATTTTCCTTGTGTTCGAACAAGTGTTTACTTTTCTTACATATGGATGAGGTTATTATTCTTGTATTTTCTACTATTATGTTTCGGATGGAGTCTGGTAAGTTACCAACCATAATAACCACATCCACATGTAAAAAAAAAAAAAAGATTTAAAATAATGGAAGGCTTAATGATAAAAAAGAAAAAGTCAATACATAATTGTATTAACTACAAACACGGCCACAATGTGCTGACTGTGTTCGGAAAATAAAACATCCCTATAACTCTAGATACATACACACAACCCATACATCCAGTTAAAAAATAAAAATAAAATCATCCTTGATAATGACTAAAAGTATAGCCGAAAGCGCTCGGAATTACAAAATATTTGAACAGTTTCTACACACTCTGTGTCCAGAAAAGAAAACACTTGTTCGAAAACAAGGGAAATTAAATAAAAATGTTAATCGCATTGACTTGCCTGTCTCGTCTTTGATGAAACATGTATAAAAGAGCGGCTGCTGCTTAAATACACAATACATGCATATATATATATATATATATATATATATATATATATATATATATATATATATATATATATATATGGGATAATGATTAACGATAACATATTAAAAAAAGAAAATTATTTATTTAAAATTTCCAGCGCCTCTCGTTCGTATGCATATGTAGGGATGAAACGCATCACTTGGAAACTCTTTACACTTTGTCATACTTCTTTCCCCTATATAAATACAGGGCCAGCGTTTATAACCCTAACCCCTACAGGGTGGTGGCAGGCCTGATTGGCAGGCCTGATTGGCAGCACCGGACAGTGTTTTGTGATCTTCGCTATCTTATCAACATTTACGTTACAAATTGATTTACAGTACACACAGCTGACTTGTATAGAAAGGATGACAAATTTTCGCGGATTTTGGCGTCTTTTTTTTTTTTTTTTTTTTTTAAAAAATGGATTTAAACGCGATGTGTCCAGTGCCATCTTCCTTAGGTTTCCTTAGATATTTACTTGTTTTTGAATTACGATTTGTTAAAGAAACGTTTTGGATTCATAAATACCAAAATTAATTCAATTAATAAAACTGATATTTCCTTTTTATTACAGGCGATAAATTTCCTTTGAAAGTAACTTTCATTAATCCTAAATAAGTAAAATAAGAACATTATTTAAAACTGATAATTTTTATGAGAAAAAATCAGTTTATTTCATTGTTTTTCTTATTTTCTTTAACGGACTATCGGTTTTATTAACCGACATTTTCTAAAAGAAATATTGGTTTCACTGTATATTAAATATTGTTTTGTTTTTTTAGATTAGGATTAACGTGTACAATAAATAAATACGGTATTTACGAAGTAATGTTTATTCATAAAAAATGAAATTAACATTCATTAAAGAAACATGAATCTTAAATAAGAAAAATAACGTAATGAAACCGATATTTTTTTTTATTAAAGCCGATATACTTTCTTAAAAAAAACGTTCATTAAAGAAACCTTTTTATTCCTAAATAAAAAAAAAGTAATGACACAATGAAAAAAAAACGATATTTTCTTTACCTCATGAAACTATCGTTTTATTTTTATCTTATTTTTATTTTTTTTTTTTAACAAATAATTTATTTTATTAAAGCAGATATTTCCTTAAAGACAGTATGTATTTTCTTATTTAGGATTAAAGAAAGTTATTCATAAATAGTAAATGTATTGATGTGTTAATATTTATTCATAAAAATGCAGTAATTTCTATTATTAATTTATATATTAAATACACTTAATTATAAAAATATTATTATTAGATAATTTTATTAAGGTGAGTATTAAAATTATAAGTAATATTAAAACTTCAAACATAAAAATATAGTTTTAATATTTTTTCTATTTATTGTATTTTGCCTATGATGTGCTTTTGTCAATTTTTCAACTTTCTGGTGACTTTTTATTTCCCTCAAAAAACACTTTCTTAGCCGTTTTTAATAAAATGAACCTATTTATTATAAAATTAGTTAATGAATATGTACAGAAAATCTCATTAGAATCGGACAATTCTCTTAATTTAAAAAAAATGGGCTGTCTTAAATTATTTCCAAATTATTAGGTTGGTGCAAAAATAATTTCGTTTTCTCACATAGTAACATATATTAGAAAACGAAATTATTTTTGCACCAACCTAATACTACCCCCTTGTTGATTCTGAAAGTAAAAAAAGACGAATAATAATAATAATGATAATAATAATAATAATAATAATAATAATAATGTCTTATCCCATCTACAGTTCTCTGTGATTCAAGCTTTCTTAAAGGTATAAATGCAAAAACAAACCAGCTGCTACAAGCTAGAATTTAAACACTGCTGATCCATTTCAAGTGTCCAAGTTACTAACAAATCACCCACCATGCCTCCCTCTTATTAGGATTAAATCCTTAAAATCAATAAATTTTCCCTTTAAAACACCTAGTAAAAAAAATAAAATTTTCACGAAAATTTCATTTATGCAGTTGTCGCAGCAAAGTTAAAAAAAATTCTAATAAAATATTTTGTAAAAACGAATTAAACATAAAAATTAATTTACAATAGAAAATAACAAAAAAAAATGATTAACAAAAAATTTAAATAATTTAAATAAATTATTTTCTTTGGATTCCAAATTTGTTTCTTTAACTTTACTTTTTACAGTAATAAAACCCAATTTCTATGTTTTCTTGAGTTCAACTGGAAAAGTTTGGGGACAAAATTTTCACACTTATGGGAAAAGTCCAAGACTTTGTTACCAGTCCTTTGAATTTGATTTTTCATGTCTGGGTTTATGTTTTGTTTTTTTACGTAGAAGTGAAAAAAAGAATGAGCTGATAGAAAGGATAAAGATATTAAAGTTTGGTGAATATATACAATTCCATAAAATCAAAGAGTAATAATAAAAGATTATATTGGATATTGAAAATGTCACATTTTCATTTCATAGTTTTAGAGAAGACTTCTTTCAAATTTTACTGACAAATTGAAGAAAAATTCTTCCGTAGTGCCTTTGTTTTAAAAATTTGACATCACTTCAGCATATAAAATTAAACGTTTTTTTATTTTTATTTTTTAGGATGCTAGCCATCTTTTTTTTTCTTTTTTTTTTTTTTACTTATAGTTAAATTTAAAGTATAAGTAAAAAAAAAAATAAAATAAAATAATCTTTATATAAAAAGAGTTCAAGATTAAACTTTATAACTAATACAAATTACTATTAAACTTTCAATGTCATCTTACAGGTATGAAACGATATAAAAGTAGATCACAAAAACGAAAAGAGAAATGGCAGATGACAAGCTCCTAAACTAGCGCATTGCATGGCGTGCATTGCTTACTACGCTAGTGATTGTTGCAAGTGCCGAAAGAATTTTCAGTAAACTAAAATTTATAAAAAATCCTCTTCCATCTACAATGAGAGATGGAAGGTTATCCAGAATAGCAATAATTTCCATTAAAAATGAATGTTCACAATCCCTCGACTGCGACGAAGTCGTGCATCAGAATGCATTTGCTCATGAAAAAGCACGATATAAAATTCACTATTTCTATCCATAATGTTGAATGTGTTAAAATTATTTAACTTTTTACAATAAAAAATCCAAGTTGATGTTAAAAATTGCCTCAAAAACATTGTTGATATATTTAAGATGGAATGGTCTATATTGTGACATGTCTCTAGATACATTGTATTTATTTTCAGTTTTTCTAGTTGAATTGTTCACCTATATTGCATATGATCCATTATTGTACATGATTAGGTTACAAGAGAATTTGTATTTATGAAAATTGAGATGTAGTATAATGGAAGCCCCGTATCATAGATTCTGGGAGCGCACGAGACCCTTGCACCGGCCCTCTCTCTCTCTCTCTCTCTCTATATATATATATATATATATATATATATATATATATATATATGCGAAAATGATATATAATGTTTTATATATCAGTACAATGTGACGCGTTTCGTCTTTTATGAATTCATCGGACTATGTTTAATTGTTTACATTGATGTTAGTATACATGCTAGCAAAGGAGAAGGGACGCTGAAATTTAAATTTAAAATTTTGTTTTTTTAATTGTATTGTAAATTTGCGTCGAGATCCTTATAACATTTATCCTTTCCTCGGAGATCTACTATTTTCATAATGTGGGAATATTTGATAACAAAAGTGCTAAAAATATAAACAAAAAAGAAAAATAATTCGAATGAAGACTGTATACTCAAACACATAAAAAAATTAATAAATTTAAAAGATTGAAATTTCAGCGTCCTCTCCCCTTCGTGGGCATGTGTAGTTACAATGTAAATATCACTTTAGTCCAATGAAGTCCTAATGGACGAAATGCTTCACGCAAGAAGATTTTTTCCACTTTTTTACTAATTTTCCTAATACATATATATATATTTATATATGTGTGCGTGTGTAATTGTATACATATAAATACACACACACATACACACATATATACATACACACACATATATATATATATATATATATATATATATATACACACACACATACACACACACATATATATATATATATATATATATATATACACACACACACATATATATATATATATGAAATAAAATATAGTTTTAAGGTATGCTGTATTTATGGGTTAAAGTGTTCAATATCAGGCATAGAGCGTATGTAAATATAAAAGTGGATATTGAGGTCAAAACCCTGACGGTTGCGTTTAAGCATGGAACAGGTTGTAGCCGCTGGGTGTTGACTTCAGTGTTCACTTTTATATATACATATATATATATATATATATATATATATATATATATATATATATATATATATGCGTGTGTGTGTGTGTGTGTGTGTGTGCGTGCACCTGCTGTTAACTGATTTAGTATTTTTATTATTACTGTTATTGTTGTCATTATAATGTCATGTGTCACTTTTCTATTTGATATTCTGGAATATAAAATTAAAATGAAATCCAGGTGTTGCCATATAAAAGTAAATATAATAGTATGTAAAATAATCGATAATTTTTTTAGTCGAGGATTTTTTTTTGTTTATTTTATATTCATCAGGTGATCTTTTTCTTCTTCTCCTCCTCCTTCTTCTTCTTCTTCTTCTTCTTCTTCTTATTGTTGAATGTGAGAGAGCAGGCAGGCCAATAAACTGATGCTGAGGTACAAAATCCAATATACCCGTTACGACACCATATTTGACTAGAATATACCAGACACATGCATCACAGTCAAATGTGTTCAATATCGGGAAAGTTTTCATAAAAGTTTCAGCTTGCAAGTGGGGACCTGATTAAAAATACCCAGTCAGTTCAGGCAGTTTCCGAATGAAGTTGTTTCCAGATATCTAGACGTGTCCCCATAGTCGCCTTGGCTGCCTCATCCATTAGACTTAAAAAAAAATAATCCTCTCGACACCTGGCTATGATACTCCCCTACAACTTTTGCTTATGAACAGAAATACACAGCGCGTTAGCCCCAGGGGAATTGCCCAGATGTTTAGGTATCTGTCAAGCAAATCTTTTGGTACTGAATGCAATATTTGTTGTAGCCTTAATTCACCAAGGCCAAACATGTGCACATTAACGCGATTCCTAATTAGAATTCTGTTTTGAATATATTTTCTATTCAATGTATCTAATACAAAAAATATCAACTTCATTTAGATTTATTCTTGAAATAGCAAAATTTTGCAGTCAGTTTGTAAGCAAAAACCCGCGGAAATGGCGTATTATTTCTGTACATTTTTTCAGACGATCTTTAAAACAAAATGCTCAAAAATTCATAAAAGTTATTAATCTAATTTTTGGTGTCAGTTCCACATTAAATCTTGTTCCATGTCTGCTTCTTTCGTTCTTTTTAAGAATTTGCCAAGCAACGCCTTGTCCTCCCAGTTTTGTTTTGTTTTTGTTTGTTTTTTTGTAATTTCATTTGGCCATGTTTTGCTTTCTGTTTTACTCATTCGGCGTAGATGGTACTCACTTCGTTTTTTGTTGGTAGAATTTCATGAATATTAAGCTGTTTCTTGGAGAGTGCAGCTTCTTTGTTGATGAGGTGGATTTGGTATTTTACTATTTGTAGGAAAGGATCATTCGTTTTTGTGGGGTATAATTCCAATCCGATTGTTGTAGTTTTTAGAGTTGGATTAAACCCCGGTCTCCTAAAGCTCTTGGTACATACAGCCTATCGACATATGATTTGATTTCGGGTGGTGCATTTTCAATTGGGTAAACATTTTTCTGGTCTTGGCGTCCAATCTTTTAATATCATTCAACTTCCAATTAATAATATTGAAGCCATATGTTACTCCGGGTATAGCTAAGGTGTTGATAGCTTTTATTTTATTGGCATCATTAAGTTCGCTTTCTAATATCAAACGCACTCTCCTATAATATTCTTTTCGGTTTTTACTTCATAATTGAATGTTATATTCCGTCCCCTTAATTAATTCCTAAGTATTTGTATGTACCATCTTGGTCTAGTTCCTTAAACTTGTTGTTGATATCACCGTCTAAACATGTAGTTTTCGTTAGTATACCGCATTTGAAGATGGCTTTGGCATATTTGTCGATTCCGAACTCCATCCAAATATCTTCGTTGAAGGTTTTGACAATGGTGAGTAGATTTTTCTGCTGCTTGTCATACTTGGCAAACGTTTTAACATCATCAATACAGAATAGGTGATTTAGTTTGCCATTCTGTGACTTGTATTCGTAACTATTGTTGTTCAGTAGGCAGCGGAGTGGCACTAATGTAAAGCAGAAGAGTAGTGGTGACAATGAATCTCCTTGGAAAATCCCGCTTTTGATGTTGATTGGCCTTGATGTTAATGACCCGTTTCTATGGTTTAGGTTTAGTGTAGTCTTCCAGTTTTTCGAGCTCTCCGTTATTATTATTATTATTATTATTATTATTATTATTATTATTTCACTCATTCAATGTTTGCAGCGGTATTAACTGATGATCTAAACTGTTGATCGAGTAACCGAACGGCTCTTCCATACTTCAAAATCTTTTTTCTGTTTAATACTTATAGCCTTCATCATTGTTTGAAATTTTTGATTTTTTTCTTTTCTTATACTTTTTAGAATTGCTCCAAATGCTCCCACACTAATAGGCACTACTTTTTTCCTCATGTTCCCTTCTCTTGCAAGGTTTAGATAATTCCTCATGTTTTCCTCATCTCAATTTTCAATTGTATTCTATATCCTGCTGATGCAGCGAATTTCACTATGTTGTGAGTTCTCTTGTTTGTTTTCGTTTTGTTTTGTTTGTTTTTTTGTTGTTGTTTTTGTTATTTTTTTTATCAATTCACCCAAAATAAGTCGATAATGCTATTAAGACACAAGCGGCTACTGGGAGTGAAAGAGAATGAGAAAACTTTAGAAGGGACCGGAAACACAACCCTTAACAGGAAAGACAAGACCGAGGAGGAGTATAAACTGGATAATAGGCGAATCTATCTACTCTTATCGTGGAAAAAATAAATAAATAGTAAATAAAATTTCAGAGTTTAGACGAAGACGTCAGAAGTTAGAGTTGAAGTAGACTTTTGAAGAACCGAAAACACATTGTTTTACTATAACTATTTCTTTCTTTCTTTTATTTTCTTCTTTTTGCATCGAATGATTACGTCATCTTAATTTTCTTGAATCGATTGAAATAAGAAAATATTTACACTGACTGGAGGGCTAATATAGGTCCTAAAATAATTAAATGAGTTGAGAAGGGATTAAAACTAGCACGGCTGAAATAATTTCAAAATTAGACAGTGTTAACAAAGAACAGCATTAACTCATTAAGACAAAAAACATGGCCGATGAGATGATCTTACGTGTTGTGGCGTCATGGTCTAATTATCGTCTTTATATCCCTGATTTAAGTGGAAGTTTTGTATGGGCAGCAGAATGGATGGATGAACAGATAAATAATTGAATGGAAGATTGGATCGCTTGAACGGCTTACTATTATCATTCTACTTGCGTGGGTTTAGTCCGGCATAGATCATTGAAACTAATAGTAATAGTTTTTAATACACTATCATACCCAGTGTTTTTTTTCGGTCAGAACCGTCCAAATAACAGACTGACCATAAAGATTTTTCTTTAACAACGATGTTCACTTGTACAGGGCAAAAGAGTCACTTAAGATAGAGTGTTATAAAGTAAGAGGCAGAGTTTATCCGGATATGTGGGGAAGATAACGGTTAACCCTAGACATAAGCAGGTAAAGATTGTAGTGAACGGGGAAGCATCCTCTTGGGAGTCGGTCCTACAAAGCAGCGGTGCGTAAGAAGAAACTGAAAGAGTGGAAAGTTACATCTCACCAGTGGAATATGAAGGGAATGGGAATGGTTCGCTACAATGTCAGGTCTTAGAACAAAGGAATGTACTTAGCCTGAACACTTTTCATGAAAACAGTGATAGACGAACGAGAGACTTGCGATGTTTCGTCTATGGGAAAGAGGTTATAGGGTGGAAAGTAACCCATCACCCACAAGGACGCAAAGACTGGAAAGTGAAGACTGGGCAACTCCTGCCCATATGTGGAAGCAGAACTCAATTTTTGGCCTGATCTGGCTCTTGTAAAGGTAGAGGGTAGCAGGAGGAGTCAGGTACTTACTGGAGCAGTACAGAGAACCGACTATGTATGTATGAGTTCTGCTTGAGGTCTGGGTTGAGTTTAAGTTCTAATAGCCGCTCAATGCACGGGCCTCCATGAGCGAACAACCGTTCATCGCGATAGTGGAAATCTAGGGTCCGCTCGTAGCAGTATCAATTTATTATGTTGAAAGATAAGTTCTCTTTGTCATATTATTACATTTGTCGATATTTCTATTATATTCATGGTTTTATTCAGAGATAAAATCTTACTACCTCTGTCCCATAATACTTGTTATATTTAGTGCATAAAGTGTGGGTGCAAATGTAGCTACTGTTATGGGACATAGATTAACCAAATTTGGAGATACCACAAAGCCCATTTTAATGTATTGTTATTCTCATGATTTCCATTTGGCAACTGGTACGAATCCTAACTGTTGCTTCGACATCATTCTATATATTTCTGTTATCTTTAGTTATTTATACTAAACTTAGCTAAGTTTCGGTACAATAACACAAGTATGAAACACCCAGGATCGAACTCTCCACTAACTGTTAATCAAACTAAGCCAACAAATTATTTACTAACTGTAGCTTTTGACACAAAGCCTTCAGTATGAGGCACCTAATGCGAAACGAAGTCACTACTCAAACCAGCTTCATCAACCATTACTCCACACTGGGGTGCCTTTGAGTAGCATTGTTATTGGTAACATTTTTATTTCATTTGGCTTCCCTTTTTACATTAGCCTTCACAGATCGGGTTTCAGGACTCGTCAAACGTTCTTATACTTTTCTAATGGGAAAAAATAACAGCAAGACTCTTTATACCTACAGCACCTTCATAAGTATGTGGTGATTGTAATTGGGGATCTAGTAAAAGCACAGTTTCTCATGAGTTCATCACTTTCCTCAATCTTCTTACCGATTTTAGTAATGCTATCGTCTGGATAATTTCGATTTTTTCTTCGGATTTTCATTTCTAATTTTTTTGTAAAACTCTTTAACATTGTTCTAAATGCGTCAATAACTATAGATAAAAGTATTATATTCATAGCCTATATTTTTCGTTTTTTAGGATGGCACTCTCTATCTTTTCCTACCTTTTAGCATCCATAACCGCTAATGTCTATATGAAAATGTTTGATCGCTACCAGTATCATAGCGTCTTTTTTAATATCTTTGTTACGGTTACTATTTGTGTTACAGTTATCATTTATAGTAGTAGTAGCAGTAATAATTGTTGTTGTTGTTGTTGTTATAAAAAGTAGTTTTTTTTTTTCATTTTCCGATCACGTTACTTATCATTGAGTGGATGGGACTAGGAGTTATGATAAAAAGCAACAGAAATACAACTAATACAATAATAGCTAAAAATGCTTCATCTAAGGAAGCTGATTAATATTGTAACTAATACTGTAAGCGAATCAGGCGTTCGGTGCAAATATTAAGGTCATTTAAGTGACTGTCGCTGTTTAGCTTACCTAGTTTACTCGACACGATTAAATAATAGATAGCGGCCCGAACTGAGGAATCGGAGAGTAGAGTTCGAATTCCAGTCGAGTTTATTACATTTACTTACATGCTAATACCCGTGGGAATGGTATGAACTTAACTCTTCTCAATGCTATGGATAAATAGCAGAGAAAACTGAATCCTATAGCCTTAGGTGGTAACCGGTTTTGGAGAAGGACAATTCTGAATGCAATATTTGAGGGCCTAGTGTACGGCCCGAGGGTGACCCACACCATATTCCATGGAGAGCTTAGAGAAAGGATGGGCACCGTTAAGCTATCTGAAATCCCACTAAAAGAATCATGAGGGAGAAGAATCAAAAAGTCTTTTTCTGCCCTCAGGGCTCCGACTATTGATGATGATAGTGATGATGACGACGACGAGGAGGAGGAGGAGGAGGAAGAGTTTACCCGCTAAAGCATAACGGAAAGGTAAGCTTCTAAGAAGAAATACGACGATCATGAAGTCAACTCGGAAAGATGATATGAAAAGACGCAAAACTATCAATTAACCCAGTATTAATATCATTGATGACGCACTCTTGCACATCTTTGCGTTGTATGTTGAGATTCGGGTTTGAATCTTGCAGGAAGCATGTATTTGCAATATAAAAGACACACCAATAGAAAGCAACAGAAATAAAAAGCAACAGAGACAAGATGGAAAGAATTGACAATGCTTCATAATAACTGACAATTCTTTGAATTTCTATACTATTACATTTGATGCTAAAATGAAACGACGAAGGAAATATTCATCAAAATTAATAATAATTAACAGTGCTTCATCTTATTCAAATAATATTACATCTAATACCACGTGTGTAAATAAAGTAAGAGAAGTAATATGAAATATTCGCCCAAAAATAATAATTGAAATTGTTTCATGTAAGAAATTTGAATAATATTACATTTTCTAATGCAAGATGTAAGTGATCTGGATTTCCGCACAATCTTTTTCTTTATTGTTGTCAATTACAATAACTTCGTGTGAAAATAATAGAGTGGTTTCCTCTACGGTTTAGAATTAATTTTTCTTTCTCTTAGACTGGTTGCCATACAAGTCTCGTGAGCCTTATTTATGTCTCTATTTAACCCATAGCGAGAGGAAGAAGAGATGGATTCGTGCGTTGCTAAGGGCATTTATGTGAAAGTGAATACAACTGATGGATTTAAACTCCGCTCATGTGATACTATTATTGTAACAAAAAGCAAAAGAAATTAATATGAATGATTTTTGTTTTAAACAGTCAGAAATTGATAATAGGTGTCATTGATTCATTAAATAAATTCGAATAATATAAAAGTAGGTCTCTTTAAGCCTATTTTAGATGATTTATGGCGTCTGGAAAGGGAGGAGGACAAATGAGTTTAAGATTTCGATTCTAGTTTGTTTATTTAAATTCAGACGAAGTAATTTTATATTAACCTTAGACGCTCGTCCTTTACAAAATCTAGTACCCATGTTTCCTTCCAAAGTTTAACTGGTACAAAAAATATGTCTATTACCAAAGTGGAACGGAGATTACCAAGGAAAATGTTGCGCTCTGGATTAATCTACTTGAAAAGTATAAAATAATACCATTTTATAAATTTTATATCACCAGACGGAAAACTCTCCACTCATCAGTGGTCATGATTGATGATCATTAAATCCCTAACCTAATTCACCTGGGATCGAAACCTGGATAATGGCGATACAAAGATAAGGTTGCCAATAATAGATTGATTGCCTTCCTTCATACTGGTATAAATGAACATTTTAATGAACATGCTCTGACTTTGCAGCACTTAAACAAAATAGTTTATATTAGAAAACAAGCTGGTTGAAACATTTACCATCAGATTACTATATTGTAACCTGATAGTAAATGTTTTAACATTGTAGATATTCTAATGTAAGCTAATTAGATGAACGATAAAAAAACTGTCGCAATGTTTCAAGTAACAATACTCTGAACTTCATTAATAGAAAAATTCATGTTTTCAACATTCTGTACTTTTAACCCATTAATACTCACTATAAAAGACTTTTTTTAACCTTTCATCCGAATCAAGGCGATAATGCCACTAAGACACAAGGGGTTACTGAGAGCGAAAGAGAATGAGAAAACTTCAGTGAGGAGAAATGATAATAAAAGAACAGGATTCAGTAAGACCGGTGACTGGCGTTGCATTTAAATCTTTGAATATTGTAGATGGCAAGGAAGCAAGAAACGGGAGAAGTTTCAAGTGCAGGGAAAGAAAATATTAGAATAGAACTTACGGTTCCATGTAGTTAATTTCAACAGTAAAACGATAAGGCCTTAGTTGCCAATCTAGTAGTATGCTTAAATTCATGCAGTCAAGGCGATGAGGAAGTTCATCAGAACAATTGCCATGATCATATTTGTAGAAAAGACAGAGGGAAGCTAAGTCATGGCAGTGGGAAACTGACTGAAGTCAAGATGCCAGGTCAAGATTGATTACATTACAGACTCTTCTTTGGATTTTGTTAAGAATCTCAAGATATATAGTAGGAGCACCAGACCAGATATGGCAGTAATATTCAACGCAAGGACGAATGGTAGATTTATAAATGTGCAAGATGGATTCTGACGAGAAAAATGTTTGGGCACGGCACAGTGAAATAACTTTCCTAGCAGTAGATTCAATATAATCACCCCACTTCATGTCAGTGGAAAACGTGAGTCCAAGAAAGCGCAAAGAGTTGCTATGCTGAAGATTAGCATCTGCTATACTGATGAACGGTAGAAAAGTATTAATTATAAGTTTCTACCTATAGGGGGCATGAATAGATTCAGTTATGTGCCATCCGTGATACATGATTGGTGAGGCAGATTTTTTCCTGCAGTAGGTTGCCATTTCTTTCTGCAGTAGACCAGTTGCCATCCAAGTCTATAAAACCCGGCCTCTCCTACTATTTACCCATAGATGGGGTGGATAAGAAAAGAATTCATACCTTTCCCAAGGGTATTAGCACCTAAGTGAATGTAATGGATTCGACTGGAATTCGAACTCGGATCTCCGATTCCTCAATCCGAGCCGCTATCCATTACTCCCCCTAGAATGAATAGTTAATAATTTTGGGACGATGGGACCTACCCTTTTGTTTTTATTTCCTTATAGCTGAACTATGGTTTAAACAGCCACTGATTATGAATTTGTTTCTGGAGTTATTTCCAGAGTTCCATTAATTTGTACGATGTGATTTGTTTCTTTCTATAAAAGAAACGGATATTTACGTTACATTTCTTCTTTTTTTTAACTTACTACGCATTTTAATGAATAATAACAAAAGAATAGACAACTTTTATTAATAAAAAAAATAAGGTAAATATTACATTTTCTTAGATCTCTACCGTTTACTTCTAATATCTGTAACATTCTTGAATTTGGTATCATTCAAGACTCATCTGAAAAGACTGTTGTTCAAAATCGCTGTCTTAATGTAGTTTCAATTCCAATCAATGCTATCTGGATGTTATGGAATTGCTCTAGTCTAAGTTCTCTACAGACTGTAAAGGTAAGTGGACAAAGAATTTCCCGCAACGTGTGCCAGACTCGGTAAGAACACTAAGGTAAGTGCTGAGAATTTGAGAGGACCTGTAGTCACTATATCCTCGCATAAATTTAACTTAGGAGTTAGAACTTTTTTATCATTTATCATTATTTTAGATTCTGTTAGCAATTTATAAGCCACGATTTATAGGTATAACCTTTCCTCTTTAATATGCATTATTATTATTATTATTATTATTATTATTATTATTATTATTATTATTATTATTATTTTCAGTATAGTCCCTTTCTGAGTTATTACCCAAGCCTTAAGGTAAGGCAAGGTTATAAATAGATGCGTTCTGTTTGCCCAAATTCTGATATTAAGTGATACTTAACGTGTACAGTGTTTATATTTTGTTTACGTTGATAATACACTCGTGAGTAGATGAGCTGTTCCACACAGTGCAATGTTTTTTAATCTCTTGTAAACAGTGTCTACCAGAGATCTTGTTAATGTACTTGTCTGTACCTTTCTTTACCAAACCTAAGGATCCAATTGTTATAGGTAGAGCAGTAGTTTTAAGATACCAGGGATTTTCGCTTTAATTTCAAAATCATTATATTTATTTATTTTATCATATTTTCATATTTATCACAAACATCACCCTAGTTGAGCAACGTTGAGCCTAATCATTACCTAGATGGGTGACTGCTTGGAAATACCATGTGCTGTAAGCTGGGATGTATGGGTGGTGTAATGGATAATGGCTCGGAATTGTTACTCGAAGAGCAGACTTACAATTCCCGCTGGGTTTCGTGATATTTACTTACGCGCAAATACACTCGGGAAAAATATGAATTCACCTCTTCTCAACCCCTAGCTATGGGTTAATTAGTAAGACTTATATCAGTAAATCATTATTATCTAAAAAAAATGTAATCTAAAAATATTTTCTGGCTTTAAATAACCTGCAAAGGGTCGATAAACCGTAAAAAACGAATCAATCAAAATTCTTTTACAAATGTATTTTTAACTAGTGTCACTGCCATATCTAGGAGAAAGAAGTTTCATTTGTTTATTTGTAGTTTTTAAATACTATGTTTAGTCTATTACATTTTTGTATATCTGTTAGTATGAATGGTAAGGTACCAATGAATTGTGTCTTCTATGATTGATTCAGTGTGTTGTTCATTTTTCAGTATGTATGTATGTATGTTTGTATTTATGTATATGGATGTGCGACTGGTGTAATCGTTAGCGAGAAATCGGTTAGACGGGTTCGAATTCCAGTCGTTCGTTAAATTCACTTTTACGCAAATAACTTTGGGAAAGGTACGAATCCATCTCTTCAATCACCTCCACTAACTATGGGATAAATAGAAAGGAAGACCTTGCTCTTTTGGCCTTGGTTGGCGACCAGTCTAGGAAAATGTAAATTCTGAATTCCAAAAACCCGAGTAGATGTAAAACTTGTCAGTGATGTTCATACTCGTTTAACGAGTCGATAGCCATTGTGTATGTATGTATGTATGTATGTATGTATGTATGTATGTATTTATCTTTACATAATAAATATATGCTGGCTGAATGTTATTATTATATTTCAGCTTTTCAAATTTGCTTTGGTATTTATGATTTAGAGTCTAGTTCCAAAGTCGCATCACCTTTCTCTGTATTCTCAATGCGTCAAGAACCCCTGTAGTTGCGTTTTGTTCATTTTTATTTTTCATAACCATTTTCCGATGTCGGCAGAGTTAGTTCTGATTATTATTATGTACATTTTTTTTTTTTTAATACAGGGCTTTCAAAAGTAGCTATACAATGATGAAAATCAAAATGCGTACAAAATCTATTGTATTTGTTATAAAAACATATCAGTAATAACATATCAACAATAAATATATCAATCCCTCAAATATTGGCCCCCGGCGTTCACACACTTCTCTAGTCTTTTATTATTTATTAAAAAATAAAAATTATAATAAATGTATTATAAAAAAAATTATGAAAATAAAAATATTAAAAATGATTTTAACGAATTAAATGAATTCTAGTATTAAATGAATCCTAAATTCATACTAACAGATATACAAAAATGTAATAGACTAAACATAGTAATTAAAAACTACAAATAAACAAATAAAACTTCTTTCTCCTAGATATGGCAGCGACACTAGTTAAAAATACATTT
>OZ010591.1:61751802-61804302 GCA_963932145.1 Acanthosepion lycidas
GTCAGACTGAAAAGAGAAGAAAGGTGAAAAACAGACAGTTTGAGAGAAGGGGCAGACTAGCGAACGCTTTGACGGACACTCGAACAGAGTTAAGTGTGGATGGAATAGAAAATACTATAGATAGAAAAGTGTAAAATCGACAATAAATCCGACTTGTTCTTGTATCTCGAGAAAGATAACGAAGTGGTTTGCTAAAAAAGCTTATGTTTTTTCTCTGAATTTACCCCCACACCTCTCTTTCTCTCTTTCACCACTTTTAGTTCTTTAATATCTCTCTCTCTCTCTGTCTCTCTCTCACTTTCTCTCTTAGTCTGTATTTCTATTATGTTTTTTAATCACCCTCTTCCTCTCTCTTCCTCTTTGTCCTGATTTTATTAATGTTTTCCCTCGTATCTACCTCTCTTTGTGTCTTTATTTATCCTTAACATCCTCTCCCCCTCTCACTTTACTTTCTGTTTGTTTTTCCTTATCTTTTTGCCTATATTGTTTTTCTCTCTCTTTTTCTTTCTATTTCTCTCTTACTCACACGCACACAGACACACACATCTATAACTATTCTACCAAACTCTAACCTTTCTCTATCTTCCCCCAACCCTTTAGTGTTTTTCGACTCTTTATTCTTTGTTTCTTTCTTTCTCGTTTAGACGAACCCTTAAATTCTTTTTAGTCATTTATAAATCCCAATCTGCTTTTCTTTCTTTCTTTCTTTCTTTCTTTCTTTCTTTCTTTCTTTCTTTCTTTCGAGCGTGTGTATGTGTGTGCGTATGTGTGTGAGTGTGTTAGCTTGTTTTATTTTTTCCTTTTTGTTCTGTGTTTTTCTCTTTCTATATATATTCTTCCTTCTTTTTTCTTCGGTCGTTGTGTCCCTGCGTTTATTTCAGTCATATCTATCCTTCTCTCTTTTCGTCTCACTCTCTTCTCACTTCTTTTCTTCTCGTCTTCCGTCCTCTCTCCTATTTATATTCTTTTTCCTCTCCAATTTTCATCTCCGTCGTCGTCCTCTTCCAACTACCGCTCTTGCCTACACCCTCACCACACACTATTTTTTCACCTACCTGTAACCACCCCAACGCTGAAGCTTTTCTTTCCTCTTTATTTGATCTTTTCTTCTACTTTTCTTGTTTGTTTTTACTGGCGCTGCTACTGCTGTTGAGATATCCTTACGATTTCCACACATCGTAGTCACAGGAAAAGCAGCCACCTCATTGTTAGCTATATTTTTTTATCCACTGAGTGGGTGACTACCGACTGAGTGGTTTAGATTGAGGGGACTTCTGTCTATACTAACACCCACATTAAATACATTCTTTTCACCTACACTGTCTTTCTTTCTTATGCCTTTCAGCGTCTTCGCCTTCTTTCTCAATTACGTATTTCTTTCGTTTTCTCCCCAACACTTTATCTGCCCGTTTGACTGTCAGTCTCATTACAATTCTACACTCCTTCTTCCACACCTACACACACGTAAATATGCACGCTTGTTGTGAGCCATTATATACATTCCAATACAGGTAAACGACAAATCAGTTGATTCGACAACCTATCTTTTACTGTCACGATATCAGTTCTACGGAGTTAGCCTAACGTTAAACAGAACGAAAAATGGTAATCGGTGGACTGAGTTCAAATGACGACTGAGGTAATTTGTATTTACTTTGCACTATTAATCTTGGAAAAAGCATGACTCTACTTCTCCCAATAGGCCAAGAAAAAGTATTACTACTTTCTCCTGATACCGTATTATTGTTAGCAGATAATAGGCAAAGCTAATCACTTTGTCCCAAGAAATACCATGAAGGTGCCAACCTGGTAAGCACCCCAACGATCTACTGGATCGAGAGATAATTTGATTGGATTTTGATCAGTTCATTTCAGCAAACTAACTTTATATAGATTTTTACTAATTTAGTTATTTCTTCACTGATCACGGGGGGCTCCTTGTGCGATTAAGTTTATTTTAGTAAGAAATATCAGTTCAGTTATTACTTTTGTGTGCGTGTCAATGTCTGTGAATGCGCGTTCCTTCTCTCCCCACACCCAACACACACAAAGATACAGTATCGTCAACAATTCTATCCTGAAAAGACCTGCAAGGGAGAGGGAGATTTTACGTGTTTGCCTAAAGGTGAAAAAGATTCTGTTCCAAAGAATGATAAGCAATAAAAGAAAACGTTTAAATTTAAAACGAAGAATACTGTAGTATTTATTGTATACTGTATTATGAAACAAATTGAAAAAAATACTTCGCTCCAAAATAATATAAGCAGTGACCAAAATAGTTTGGTTTGGTTTGGCTTATTTTGTTTTACGACATATCAACCTCAATGTGTTATTTAATGCCGACAAGATTTTTAGGGTAGGTTCGTATGAATAGAATATGTATTCATTGCTGGTAATATGTTTTCCTTTTTAACAAAAATGTATTGCTGGTATTTCTATAAAAAAAAAATTATACCTTCATAGTGCTTTGACCTTAATTTGAGGGTTAGCTATTTGTCCATATCTGGGACCCTAACAGGTGCTACCACCCTGGGTCAGGGTGGACCTGGGAACACCAGCAATTAAGAGGTAGTTCCATATTCCTCAAAACCTCCCGATCAGAGGCCTTGCTGCTGGATGTAGTTTATCGTCATACCCAGGACGGAAAAAATACTTTAAAATATAAAATATAATGTAACATTTTGAAATATAAACAAACTGAAAACGTTGAAATAAGCTGGGCTACTAATGAGAAGAAAGTTAATATAAAATTTTCAAATGTGACACAATTTGTTGCTCGAAGCAAAATCTATCAAATTTGCTATGAAGCTAGTTTTCTATTAAAAGAAGAATCATTTTCCCATTTCCTAACAATACGATAATATTTTGTTGTTTTAATTTTTATTTTGTATTTTGGAATATTTGATACTTTATACGTTGTTTCTATTCATCGGGAAATAATAATAATAATAATAATAATAATAATAATAATAATAATAATAATAATAACAGTAGGTGCTTTCTTATTGACATGGCAGTCCCTACAGATTAATGAAATGTATCTTTGAAGATTTTCAAAAACCTATCAAAATACAAGGATCTTGAAGTAGAAATCTCAAAAATGTGGCACATAAAGACATCAATAATTCCAGTTGTACTTGGAGCACTCGGATTGATTAGAAAAGGTTCCGATAGTCTCATAGAATGGCTGCCCGTGCCTTAAAGAAATACAAAAATTTGTACTCACAACTACAGCTCACACATTACGAAGAGCTTTATCTATGTAAAATGTGGACTTTAGAGGGTTATTTTTTTTTGTATTTTTTACAAAACATGATCAGTGGAAAATGTCTTGAAGCCATTTCTAACCCTAGGTCTCTGGTTTGGACCCGAAAGAAAATCTGCATACAACATAAATCCAAGGATATATATTATTATTATTAATAATAATAACAATAATAATTATAATTATAATTATAATTATAATAATAATAATAATAATAATAATAATAATAATAATAATAATAATAATAATAATAATAATGAAGGTCCTAAACAAAGAAAAGAACATAAGAAATAAAATTAAAAATTGAAAGAACAATAATAGGGACTATGATACGTGGAAACTGAAATAGATGCGTTACATAAAGCTATAGTCGTACCTATAATAATTTGCACACTCGAAACTGGAAAATACATTACAGTCCAGATTTGTGGAATTAGATATTTGACAAAGTATTACATTTTAGATTATAATATTTTCGATTTCGTAAATTAAACACCAATATCTAAAAATAGCAAGTACAACAGTCAAAATACATAAAATCTTGATATTAAAATTAAATGGTGTGCTTGGATATTAAAATGGCTGTTTCTAATTGACAGAAGAGTTTCCATAAAATCTGGACACGAGATAAATTTTACGAACTGACAGCAGAAAATAAACAACCATTTTTTTTTAACAATTGTATTTGAACGGTTCAGATTAATCTCTTAATTCGGATTTATCTTCTTCGGGTGTCTGTTGGCGAATATGAAAGTTGAAAGAATTCTCATACATGCTCTCCATTAAATAACTCGCTCGGCCAACCGAAAATAGACATGAAAAACGTCCATCGACAGGAATCGAAAGGAGGGAACATGTACAACAGGAAATCACGAGTTTAACGCAGAGGTCAGGAGACAAGAAATCCAGAAGCGCACAGACGCAAGCACCGGGCATGATGAAAGAAGATATGCATACTTTTCAGAAAAAGATTCGATGACACAAGAACACAATAGACTGATGAGTTAGAAGCCATTGTCAAAATGCAAGATAAATAAGAACAGAATTAATAAAGTTTACAATGAAAAAAAGAGCAAAAGGGACGAAACAGCAACAATCATGCAAGCTAGCAAACAATATAGTTAAAGCAAATCAAACAGGTAAGAAGGTAAATGAATTCACAAACTATGAGTTGGTGTTTGTACACAAAAGCAAGGTCGGACAAGTGAACGCAGCTGGTCTGTCTTGTACTTAAGGCAGATTTGGACTGAGGTTATATACCTCGCCTTCCCACAAGGCAGGATGTGGCACAAGGCCATATTTATGTGGGATGAATTCCCTGTAGAACCCGCATACACGGGGTCGGGCTTGTCTACCTCACCAGACGTGACTCTGCTCTTCGGCATAGCCTCGTCTGGGTTCCTCTCTGCATGAAGTCAAAGAGTTCGACAAGTCTGAATCGGCAGATCTGGACTGAATCATGTCAAAACGCAAGCCGTCCCATTTTATTGGAGAAGAAAAATATCCTGGCATACATTTTTTTGTGTCCTTTCGACTATAAGAGGGAGAGGGGAAAATTTTTGCGATAATTCCCAGCATATTGGGAAAATGGCAGAAGGCCATAGAGTACACAGCCGAAACGTTAGATAAAAATTTAAAAAAACAACAAAGACGAGGAAATTAGTTCAAAGCAACCATATACAATGATTAAAACACTTTGCAAAACCAAATCCAAACAGGAATTTAAAAGCTTATAAAGGTTTTAAATTTCCTTGTTTACTTTATGACAATGATGTACATGAGAGAAATGATCCATTCAATGTTCGTAGAAAATACATGCACTATACTTAGCGGTCCGTCACGTGACCACAGGTGACTTATCTCTCCCAAAGGCAGATAATTACCTTCTGTATACCTACAACACATTCTGCCAGCAACATTCACCTTTGAAAAATAACGTTAGAATTAATTTTTAAAAATGTGTACTGAACTACTGAATAATATCTAATCTCCTATGGCAGGGGTAGCCAAACTGTGGCTCGTGAGTGACATGCGGCTCTTTCATCTTTAATATGCGCGGCTCGTGTTGGTTGAGCTTCTTTCTTCATCACAGTTAATATAAAAGGTAAATAATAAAAAATTTATAACTATTTACTGGGTATGAATTGAGACCCCATTCGTTTAAAACGTAAGTTTAATCTTAATGTTTACGTAACAAGAGCGTATTTGTAAATTTTGTTCATAATATCTTCACTTTATCGTATGTGGCTCTTAAATTAAGCAAGTTTGACCACCCCTGCCATATAGTGCAATCAATGATGGACAATCTTCTCATAGGTAAAGAAGGAACTTAAAACGATAAGAGATGTCGTTTTACTGACGAATGCTAAGAATTCCACGGACAGAACATATGAACAGTAAGGAAGCTTTAAGAAAAGTCGAAACGACAAGAAAGAGACAGATGAAATTTCTGAAATGCATAATGAGGAAAGAGGGCTTGGAAAATTTAACACTTCCATGACATACTGAAGGCAAGAGACACAGCATGAAACATCTAGTAGCCGACGTAACGAGTTTGGGTGAATGAATGAATGACAGGACAGAAACGAAGAGGGACGGTAAACAGTCAAAAATTAGCTAGATAAACAAACGACAAGAAGTTATGGAGAACCATTTCCTCCCACATAATGAAAAGTCTTAAAACATAAAAGAAAAAGAAGGCCTATTCTGAGAGTAACACATCTTAATTGCTGGTTTATCAGGTGACTTATCAGTTTCATTGCTAATATTCTTTGTCACCACTCTGAAGTTATGCATGCGCACTTAATAAACATCGCATATATTAGCAGAATCTGGGACAAAGTCAAAATAATAGCGCACGCATTTACACACACACACACGTACATACACACACGTACATACTATATATCTATCTATTTATATGTATGATCCGGAAGGATATGCTGTTTTCCCATCATATTAGTTCTGTAATTTACAAAATCAGATGTCAGTGTGATGTTGAATATGTAGGCAGAACTGATCAAAGGCTCAATCAACACGTACCAGGCAATATTCGCAAAGGAAAGGTAGACAATTTACACAGGAGCGTTAATGTATCAGCTTCAGCAATAGCTGGACATTTGATTAAAAACAGTGTATTTGGTCTTATAGCCATGCTCTCAGTACTGAGTAAGACTAATATAGATTATCAATTGAAAGTTTGGGTATCAGTAAACATTAATTCCTACCAACCATCTCTCTGTAAGCCGAAGGATTGTTTAGTGGGTTTAAAAGTAATTAGCCTTTAATGTTATATTTTTCTTTCATTAATCTGGGGTTGTACATTTTTACTTGAGCACTATGTGTGAGTATTTAATAAAGCTCTTCTTTGTTTCTTCTACTTGGTCTTCTTTTATTTCGATACTGTCTCTAACTACGACCATTCTAATTCTCGGCTATTTTGAATAAAGACATTACAACATGCACACGTTTTGTCCTCGATTTAGCTCAGCGATGTCCGATAAACCGGTTTAGTTTTGAATCATTATATTTTAGTATTAGCATTATAACCCGTCTTAGACCGGATGTTTCATTACTGGAAATTTTTGCCGTTCAATTTAACTTTAAAGTCAGTCCACCTGAAAATCAATATTAGTAACAACAATTGGGTGCAACTGAAGCACTTCCCCAAATGGCGGGCTTAACAAATTGAATGGGGGTTGGCCCTGAAAAGGACTGTTTTTACGTTCTCAATCTTGCAAGGGTGGAACCTCTTCCATGGACCGTCATAATAATAATATACAATAATTTTTATTTATAATATATTTTCTTTTTATAATTCTAATAATGTTTTGCGTTAGATTTGAACTCCGTAAATTGATTGTACGCTGTTTTTTACAGACATTAAATTTTGTCTTTGATTTTTGCGCAAAGTGTAAAAAATCAGTTTTTTCGATTTTTCACCATCGAGGTTGTAATTTTTTCCAACCAATTTGGACTCAAAACTGGCAATAAAAAATTATCTATCAAACAAAAAAAATTTCATCGAAATTGGATGAAAACTGTGGAAACGCATAAACAACATCCGCTCACACACACACATTTTGAGAATTATACATATAAGATTACCAATTTACGGTAATATATATATATATATATATATATATATATATATATATATATATTTGTTACCACTCTTTTTGTTATGAAATGTTTCTTTTTTTGTTATGAATGACCTTTTAATATGTTTGCTGTTATTGCTCTAATAAAACTGTATATCCCTGCAAATATATATATATATATATATATATATATATATATATATATATATATATATATGGGGTGTTCCAAAATATTTTACATCAATTTAAAAGCAATTATCTTGAAAACTACTAAGTCTAGCTCAATGAAATTGAACACTTTAGCTGTTGAACATCATAAGTGTATTATGGAACCGACTTTATAAGTGTTCAATATGTGCGGCGCCTGTGACACGTTAAGTCGGTAGTTAAAATCTTGCCAAACACGCTGATGTTGATACTCTAGACCTACATAAGCAGTCTTCCTTTTTAAATTTTTGGGTACCAAGTCCAAATTTGTTTGCCAGTTGGTGAAGTTTTTCCAAATGTTGCATTAAAGGCAACGCTGCTGTCTTGGGTGACTGCATGCGAGCATATCCCAAGACGCAAAATTACTTCTCTTTGCGAGTGAACGGCATGGCTCAACCTGAAGACAGAACAAAAATGAAATATTAAATATAAAATCTTGATCTGTTTCTATACATTCTGTGAAAATTTGAGGTTATTTCAACAAGAATTTCCAAAATTATTGGCTTGCAAAATGATGTTAAATTTTGGGGGACACCCTGTATATGTACATTAAATTCAACCGATAATATCTACCTGATTCATTTATATTGTGTTTTATCAGATTTTTGAATAACATGTTGTAGACTGGAATCAACCTTGTGAATAAAGTATCTGAAGTTCATAATCTGTCCTGGTTTTGTTCAAGTACTTTCGACCTTCTCAGCCATTATCAATAACTGGAGATTGACACACATTTTCACACATTATTTCGTTGACGACATCCTGGCAAATCCTTACGCTACAGACTCTTTGATATATCTACGTACGTAAAAGATACACTAGAATTATGTGTCTACCTTTTCAGCAATGATGGAGAAAATAAAGATGGTTAAAAAAAATGTAGACGGAAAGATTTCACAGGAAATTAATTCATGTATAAAAATGTATAATTTACTGCATTATTTCGAATAAAATAAATCGACAAGTTTTCCGTTACGTAAGACAAAACTACTACTGTTTAAATGCAGCCGTTTTTTTCCTTTACTTCTCATCGCTAATACGACGTTTTAAAGTATTTTCGATTTTTCTTTTATGTGCCGTGTCCCTTCAGGACGTAGGCGATCATTGCCCTCCACGTCTTCCTGTCTCTTGTAGCTCTTAATAAGTTTCGTCTTTTTTGTTATTTCTCCCAAACCATGTTCTACCAGCCATTTACTCAAGCTCAACAAGTATGTTACGCTCCGTTTTCCTCTGTCTCTCTTTCCCGTTATTTATCCTGTATCAGATTTTCCAAGCCCTCCTTCCTCATTACGTTCCCCAGAAATTTAAATTTACCTCTTCCTGATGTTAACTGTAAGCTTCCTTTTTGTTTCTGTTCTCTGCAAAACCTCGTCGTTGCTCACATGTTCCGCCCATGGTATCCTCAGCATCTTTCTGTAGAACCATATTTATAAATTTTAAGCACGAAAAGCATGAATTATCGAAAATTCAGAATAAAATGCTCTTACAAAACTTCATAATATTCAAATGGGAATGTGATATGATCACAGTCTCAATACTGGATTTAAACTGAGTACTTTTCAAGCTTGTTTTATGGCTATTATATGTAGAACGAACTATATATCTATATAATATATATTCTTAGTTCGCTTTCTAAGATCAATGGATAAAAAAGGCTATGGTTCTTGGCAAAGATTATATTTCTTTGAACATTTTGGGCTGGCGCTACAAAATCACAAGCAACTGCCCCAAATAACAAAAATCACATCACTTAAGGACTACCAACAGAAGCAACAACTAAAATGGATAGCATATATAACTCGAAGAGAAAATAATAACATAATCAAGATGTTGACATTCCACACTACTTCTAATAAAAGGTTAGGAAGGAAACAGTCATCAATACTGGAAAGAGCAATAACAGCTATTGGACTTGAGAAACCTATTTTCCAGAAAAATTGTTTTAAGAGAAAGATTTTATAAATTTCAACCGATAGCAGTACTGGCCGCACGGTCAATGAATGCGAAATGTTTCCTTGTGGGGAAACGGCTAATATTACTTTACCTTGAGAGATGAGGAAAACAGGTACTACAATTTGATCCCAGCCCCGATAGCCAGGGAGTGAAGAAATGTGTAACTAGAATACCACTGGCTGCTCGGTCAATGAATGCCAAATATTTCCTTGTAGGGAAACGGTTAGTATTACCATTATCATTTTCATTTATTTTAATTTATTTTTACTTTTGTAATCTATTAGTTTTTTTTTGTTTTTGTTTTTGTTTTTGTTTTTTGTTTTTTTAGGGGAAAGTTCTTTTCTTTTTTAATTTTAGTAATCTATTCGTTTTTTTGCAGTGGGTAGGGGAAAGGTCTTTTCTTTTTTAATTTTTGTAATCTATTCGTTTTTTTTGGGTGGGGGTGAGTTTGTTTTTTTAGTCTTTTCTTTTTTAATTTTAGTAATCTATTGGGGTTTTTTTTGTTTTTGTTTTTGTTTTGTTTTTTTAGGGGGAAAGGTCTTTTCTTTTTTAATTTTAGTAATCTATTGGGGTTTTTTTTGTTTTTGTTTTTGTTTTGTTTTTTTAGGGGGAAAGGTCTTTTCTTTTTTAATTTTAGTAATCTATTGGGGTTTTTTTTGTTTTTGTTTTTGTTTTGTTTTTTTAGGGGGAAAGGTCTTTTCTTTTTTAATTTTAGTAATCTATTCGTTTTCTATATTAAATTCAATTTTATCAATTTATCCATTTGTTAATTATTGAATTGTCCCGCCATCTTAGCATCTTGTTTCCTCATTATGAGGGTCGTTTGAAAAGTTCTAAGCCTCAACCTGAAGGAGTTGGAGAAACAAGAACGTTTTTTCACTGTTTTTAAATATAGTCCCCCTTGACATCAATGCACTTGGTCCAACGATAGTTAAACATAGCAATCCCATCACAGAAGAAAATAGCGTCCTGGTCCTACAAAAACCTCTCTACAGCAAATATGATCTCATCATTGTTTCCAAAATGGAGTTTAGTCTGATGAGTAAAGGGGGTGGGATAGCAATTCAAAGCCACAGTCGGCTGCTTTAGGTACTGCAACCTGGACAGTGTGAACGTGCGTGTTATCCTAGAACAAGAGCACATCTGCCTTCAGCTTCACTCTGAGTTTCGACTTGATTGCTGCCTTCACGCGTCCAAATTCTGATGCATAGTACTGTCCATTTTTACCCTTTTCCAAGCAGTCTATCATGATTACGCCTTCAAAGCAAAAAAAAAATCTCAGAAGCTATCACCTTGCCAACAGACGCTGCCTGCTTGAACTGGCGGAGGACCAGAGTGTTTCTACTACTTTGCTTGAATCTTTGTTTCAGGTTTAAAGTGGTGAACTTAGTTTCATCTTGACTTACTCATCTGCGGTATAAAACAGAAAATATCTGTGTGACTTTGTCTGTGTGTCTGTCTGTGTGTCTGTCTGTGTGTGTGTATGCTATTTATGAACGTCTACATTTCTCGATTGATTACGATGAAATTGTACACACATATTGCAAATTTACCAAAATAGGTCAAGTCCAACTTTTCAATCTCTAGCTCCCACCTACTGGGTTTGGCAGAAAAATCGATTAAACTAAAGGGGGTAAAACTTTTTGCAAAAACCAAGACAAAGTTACATGCCAACAAAATTTTTAATGGATGAGCTGATGTTCTTTGCACTTAATGCAAAACGTAGCTCATGTTACGCGGTTTATGTAGAGTACATGATAGTTTTCCTGCGACATTGGCTTCACAAAAAAAAAATACAAAACACTGTGAAAAAATCGTTTTTTTTTTCGTATTACTTAAAATAAAACTTGAATAATTTACTCATGTTTTATCCGATATTCTTCAAACATGTCGCAAAATATTTGCCATCACGCAAGAAATAAGATGGTATGGTTTTAGTCCTGCTCGCTTCCACGCGGATAACGAAAAAACACGAAAAACTGTTAAAAATCTAATTTTTCAGCCTGGTTTTTCATCCGATGCTTTTGTCTTTCCTGAATGCTTGGTTTGGATTATTTCGGTGAAGTGGACAAAATCTGCAACAAACTTGGTCCAAAATCGGTTTCTGCCATTTAGCCTATAGTTTCTTCATATGAGTCCATCCTAAATTAGCATTCAAACAACCTTTGATGCAAAGATTGTTTGAGAAGGATTATTGGAGCATTAAAATGGAAAAAAATCCCTAAAAACCTCTTCTTAACCCCAGCTTTACAGTAAACGTGCGAAGAAGGAGGGGGCGTTCATGGGTTTGTGCTTGCAGTTGAATCAAGTTCTGACGATTCATCAGTTTTTGTTTCAAGTACGATTTCATTTTCAAGTCTTTTTTCACTGCTTTTTGAACTGTCATAACGGAAACTCCGCTCTCATTTGCCAAACGTCTTATAGATTCAGTTGGATCAGGTCTAATTGATCTCTTTAGTTGAAAAGATGATCCCTCTTTCTGTTGTGACCTCATGATCCAGTTTTCCTGTTTACTTTTCCCTCTATTTTAAACTTATTTATCGTTCTCTTGCTGGTTCGTGAATGGACTTTGAAGATGGAAGCCAGAGTATGAATGTTGGTACCATTACGGAAGGCCTGAATGATCTTTTTCCTCTCACCATTACTCAGTTGGGAAAATATAGTTGGGCTGACACAAAACGATTTAAAATGTTCTCTTTCTAGCTGAATAACTGAAATGGTGTCAAGATGGCTAAACCTGGAAAAAAGAAACAATTAGTTTAGTGCATTTTTAGATATTAAACATTTTGTGGGATGGATAATTATCCCAGGCTGTTACACGATTTGGACAATTTTGCTGTTACATCCGATATATATATATATATATATATATATATATATATATATATATATATATATATGAATAAAGAGAAAAGAAAAACATCTTATCCGACGGGTTTCGTCATCTGGTGGACTTTATCATGGCAAATACGTCCACTAAGATAGTTTTTAATTTTGTCTTTATTCATATTGTCCTTTTACAGATATATTTTTTACTTATATCTGAATTTTTACACACGCACACACACACAAATATATTTATATATATATGATGAAATATAGTTTTAAGGTATGCTATATTTATGGGATAAAGTGCTCAACATAGAGCGTATCTAAAAATAAAAGTGGGCATCGAGGTCAACACTCGGAAGTAAGACTGTTTCATGCTAAATGCAATCATCAGGCCTGACAATTGCGTTTAGCATGAAACAGTTTGTCGCCTCTGAGTGTTGACTTCGATGTCCACTTTTATATATATATATATATATATATATATATATATATATATATATATATATAATGGTTAAACACAATAAACGCCAGTTTCAATTTTTTATCGAAAACGCTAAAGATACAGGGACACTTAACATTAAATTTAATTTTTTTTAAACACTTCGTTCAGCTCTCTTTTGTTTTTATCTTTATTTTTTATCGCTATTGTTTTCAAATATCCCACATTTTATCAGCACTAGTTTTTGAACCCGGACGTAAATTTACCGTAGAAGACTTCAAAATCAATGCACTTACAATACATTTTCGCCTTAATAAATTACTTCCTCGTTTAATACAATTTAGATAAAAACATAGATGAACAATGAAGAAATAAATTTATAAGAGAAAGAAGGAGAATAGACGTGCAAATAGTGAGAAAAGAGCTTGCACATCGAGACAACTATTCTCTTCTACAGGGTGCCCAGTAAAAAAAGAATAAAATAAAATAAAATAAAATAAAGGTAAATTCAGAAAGACGTGAGACAACGTTAGAACCTGGTTACGACTGATGTGACTAAAAAATTCAGGAAGAATTTCTACACATTTCGTCAATCCCGACGTCGGATGTTCTTTGAAAAGTTCGATAACTTGACGCTCAAAATCAGTTTAACCATACGAGAAGGGCAGAACGAAAGTTGTCTGTAAATAATCTTTAAATGGCGAGTCACAAGATCGAACAAAAATTAATCAATCATCAAAGAATCAATTAGAGTTAAGTAATTACGCGAGAGTTGAATGATTATTCAAGGTCATGAATATTCAAGAAATTTATTCAGGGTTATTCAAGGTCAATTATTCCTTAAAGATATAACAGTGTTAATAAATTTGCAGCTTTTTTTACTGGGCACATTGTATTTTATGACGAATTCTTTCATTGTTTAATTTTATGAAACTATAGCAATTATTATAGCTTATTCATCATCATCATCCATCGACCTCCCTATGGTTGGTTGGAACTCCATTGACAATCCCTTTCCACACTTGTCCTGCATTGCTGTCCCCAGATATCCAATGTCCAACCTTGAGCCCTGAACTATGATCTATGGGAAAGTCAATAGTTTATTAAAGGTCATACCTCTTCAGGACGTAAGCGATCATGACTCTCCACGGTTTCCTTTTCTTTATTATCTGTACATTTCTGTGACGTCTTAGGAAATATATTAAAATAATTTCCTGTTGACTTCTCCAGATTTTGTATTTTGTTATAGCGACAAAAAATAAGTTTGATTTGTCTTTCACAAAACCATTTGAACAAAAGTGATCGCAAAAGACTTACGGGATTTGAACTCGGTTCGCTGATTACACTTTCCCGTAAACATTACACAACCAACACACAGCTTCTTGTATGTGTCTAACAATCGCTACTATGTACCATGCATACAGTCATATTTACAAAGTTTATAAGGAATAGGCTAATTCCTTTTAATCAATTGAATTTTTTTATATTTCATAATCAAAATTGATTATTACGTGAAGTAGAAATATTTTCTTTTAAAAAAAGATCCCAAGTTAAACATTCATTTGATGCCAAAGGCTAATAAAGAGAATTATGTGTCATATCTTTAAAGGGTAACGAATTTAAGTAGCTTTCTATTTCATTTAATTAAAAAAGGATTTATATTACAAGTTGTTCCTTCTTTTTTAGCAAGATAACATTCAAATTAAACAGGTTTCCTATTGCTTTCTTGCAAGTTTAATTAATTCTAATTCTTTTATTTTTTTTCTTCTTCTTCTTTGGAATTGTTATGGTGAGATGCTGCTGGAGATATTCCAACAACATCGTGGATTTGATCTCTTATAATCTCTGCAATGTTGTCATTCTGTCTGTAACAATTTACAAACTCCTCGTTTTGCGACAGATATAAATATTAATGTTGCTATTTCCAGTGCACATTTAAAAAGGAATCTAATATTAAATCGTGTTTGTTCACACAGTGGCGTTGAGAATTAAAATCAACGCAACATTTGCGTGATTTTCTTATTTTAGCTTTTTACTTCATTTTTTTTTTTTAATCTTTCCTTTCAGCAGATTTCCAAAAGAAGCGGAGATAAAAGGAAGGAAATATAATATAATCAGTCCCATAAAGACATTTTTCCTGCGATTAACGAAATATTTAAACTAACATTGATAATTTTAAAACTCAAAAACGCTATTTAAATAAATTTCGTATTAGTTTTGATTATCAAGTAATCTGAACATAAAAGTAACAAGTCACTCTTTTCAAGGATTGAAACACGCCAAAAATTACAGAAAAGAAATTATACGAAATCACAGAAAAGATTGATCCCCTGACTTGTTTAAACAATATCTATTAAAAGAATACACTTTTATTGTGGCGTGGGGCTTAATAATTAAAATGAAAATTTTTTTATTACCCCCGCCAAGAAGATTCGTAGAGGATGATAATGAAGCGGAATAATATGGGTAATTTTAATAATAAAAGATAAGTTTATTTACGAATTTACACGCTTGAGGTTGTGTCAGTAGCTCGTCTCAGGAGAATAAATCAGAAAATTTTAAAGTCCGTAGTTTTAACGAATTGTCATGAAGAGGAAATGTTCATACAATAGATTAAATGATCTGAAACAAAATAATATTAAAAAATGTTTAAAACAAAGGTAAGAGAGTTCGTTGCTTACAAAAGGGATATATGAGTTACATACTTTCAAAAGTAGACGAAAAGAGATAGTTTTAAATGCTTTCTTGAATTGTTGGGAGAAATTGAAGAGCCGCGTGTTTGGTTAGAAGCCGATATTATAATGGCAACAACTTCAACGTTGGTTGCGTGGAACTGAAACGAAACTTTTTCACATGCCTTTAAACACTCTTCTCTGATTAATTAATTTTTTTCCTCATTTTATATCAAAAGGAATTTCACATTGAATCGCGAATTCTTTTCCGTCTTTTTCCTCAGTCATCCGAATTTGGACGGAGTGGATAATGGAAGTTATTATTTTGCACTCACTAAATTGTCCGTATAATATTAGTTAGGCATGTTAATCCATGAAAATCTGCATTTCACTTGCAATTAAGATTATGTCATTTCGTAAATGAATATGTTTAATTCTTAACAAAACATCCTACGAAAAAATAGTCCAAAGAAATGTTTGCGGTAATAATTTATGGGCACACAAATGACACAGACGACACGAGCCGAGTTTAAAACAAAGATAAAAATTATGCTTAATACACAAAAAAAGAATTACACAAATTTAGTGCTTTTTGTGCTTAATGTTGGCCAATAACATGTAATCTTACTTATTATAAAACTCAGGTTGTGTGTGTGTGTGTGTGTGTGTGTGTGTGTGTGTGTGTGTGTGTGTGTGTGTCTGTACGTTTATATATTGGATCGGATTTCCTACATTTTTCAACCGATTTCAACAAAACTTCACAGGACTACGTAAAATGACCTTGCGGTGGTTCTGACAGCGCCAAAAATTGTAAAAACACAATTGTTTTTGCACGAAATCAATTTGAAAACACGATTCTGTCGCCAGAATGAAAGGGGGACAACTCATATCGAGTTATACTTATTATAAAACCTAGGTTGTGTGTGTGTGTGTGTGTGAGTGTGTGTGTGTGTGTGTGTGTTTGTGTGTGTGTGTGTGTGTGTGTGCTCGTTTATATATGGGATCGGATTTCCTACATTTTTCAACCGATTTCAACAAAACTTCACTTTTTGGGGGCAGGTAGTGTTTCTTATTGTCATGCACACTTTTTTCTTTATTTTTACATATTAATGCTTTAAAAATTCCATTTACAAGACAATTGTTTATAATAAAATTATCTTCAATCGGTAGACTCATAACGATTGAAAACAACGTTTTTGTTTGAGTTTGGGTTTGACTAATTCGTAAAAAAAAAAAAACCTAATTAAGACATGCGTGTCCGTCAACCTTAAACAATAATCTTTGTCAATTTTATTTTTCAGTCTTTATGATGGTCGATACTTGATCTATCTCTTTCTGTTACATCCCCGGGCAACGCCGGGCTCTATTGCTAGTTATCAATGAAATGAAAAATGCCTTTTTAGAATTAAAATTGTATTGCTGCATAAGAAGGTCCTCGAAAAAGAAAACCACATAAAGTGAAGAAAAATAGAAATACTTCTCTGTGGAGTTTCCAAAGAGATACTTTTTAAGCTTTTTTTAAGTAAAGTTCATGGTAAAAGCAAAGATTAGTATCTGTCTATATTACTGTTTACTATTGTCCTCATCTTTGTCGCCATATTTATCACAACTTTTCGGCCGTTGTACGCTCCGGCCTTCTTCAGGTGGTTGGAATATCGAACTGAACCCTTTATTTCGCTCATTGGGGTAGACTGTTCTAGTTCCACATGCCATGTTTAATGGATGTCAGTTATCAGTTATCTCCTGTTAATATCCCTCTGAAAGTTCTCCACTGCCTTAACCGGGTATGGAACTCACACACTTTGGGTCCTGTCACTGGATCTAACCAACGGCTTTATCTACTGTGCCATGTGTCCTTGTTGTGTCCGGGTTGTTTTATTCAATTATCGTCTGGTGGTTGTCTAAATTCTTTTGCTTTGACTCCGAAAATCAATTTCAATGTCCCCTCAAATAACCCACAGGTAGACTTCAAATCCGCTGCTCAGAATTTGGAGGGAATCCCTTTTATTGGTTTTGGACGAAAAACAAACCCAGCTGTTTTACAACTAATTAAAATGTACTATAAATATTTTCTAAATTTAAAAATTAGACAATAGCCCATCATAGCGTCTGCTTTATCGCTGAAAGTTTCATCCACGGTCATGTAGCATAACGTTTTTAATAATACAGTGTGATAATTATGTTTTGCGATGGAACAATAAATATGCCTCACAGAATTAAATAAGACAACCTCCTTAAAAGTATCTTAAGAAGAAACTCTACGTGTATAACAAGCAGGATACAAAAAGACTGTTCATTAAAAAGGACATTGATCTGTGATGAAACTTTATCTGGATAACATGCAGAATTAAAAAAAATAGAGCCTTAAAATTGATCTTGCTTCGTGATGAAGCTACATATATTCAAGATGCAAAATGATTTAAGACAGACTCATTACAAAAGTCCTTGATTTATAATGAAACACTGCATGTACAACATGCAGAATCAAAGAAAAAGGGCATTTAAAAAAATATTCTGAATATCACTCGGTTAAGTGAACTATTTGTTTCTAAAGAGAATACTTTTTATTCAATGTCTTATTCGCTTCTTTTTGCTTTCTTTTTCATTATTTTTATACGTTTTGTATTTCTTTGGATAATGATATTTTTGCTAAATGTTATCTGCATTTATTGTCGTATAATCCGTCACCATTTTCGGGAAAAATCATTATTCGCAGAAGTTTTTAAAAGATTTATTTTTATCTTTTTTTTTTTCATTCAATTCATTCGCTCCTTAAATTCATAGCTTCGTTACTTTTCTTTTTTTCTTTTTCTTTTTTTTTTTTTTTTTTGGTGCCATCAGCCTCAAGATTATCATTAAAATCGTTTAGAAAAAATATATACTAAGACTGTTTGTAGGCTACGATGTAGCTGGAGTTTTAGCTTAGTTTTCTTTGCTAAGATAATTTTAAAGTTACTGCATATAAACATACAATTTGGTGTACTTTCCTTTTTACTTTCAGGAATATTTAATCGCAAATTGAATCCTTTCTAAATTGGTTTGATCCATAAAAATGAATGCAAAAGAGATACTTGATGCTTTAAAAGTTCACAAAGGTTTTTTTAAATGATTCATCAGCTTCAGAAACGGCATATTTGTATAGTATTAAATAAATTATTAAGAATCGGCAAATGCCACCTATGGTTTAATCAGTTTTGGACGAGGGAACTAACCCTCAAAGATTTCTCTTCGTTCTGAAAGACTGATTTCAGACGACATTGATTGTCTCCACACTGTAAATGAAGAAAATCCGAAGCCGATAAAAGACAACAGTTTAATAAAATTTACACAATAATCATAAACAACGTCCATAGAATCATCATCATCATCATCATCATCATCATCATCATCATCCGTTTCATGATCTGAGCACCTGACTAGCTCCCTCTAGATGTCTCGGTTGCGCGCCAATATTTCAGTCTCTATGAAGGATCTTCAGTCCACTCGGGGACATTGTGAGACCATTTTTCCTGTTTGCCTCTTCTTCTTTTGTCTAAAATGGAACCTTGTAGGATATCAGTGGAAAGATTCACATCAGTTATGACGTCTCTATACAACCTCAGCATTCTTTTTTTGGCAGAGGATATGATGAAGGCTCCCAAATGACTTGTTTCTTTTCTGGTGGTGTCTCACACTACGTCAATTGTAATGCAGTTCATATAGGAGATATTTAGGATGGTTCTACAGCATTTCATTTATAATGTCATTTTCTTTTCGTTTACTCTTTATTCGTTTGATATTTCTTTTCCTTTCTAAATCAATTTCTTTCAATCTTTGGTTTCCTTTTGATTTTTTTTCTCTTAACTTTCACTTTTCATTTTATATATCATACTTATTATAAAACCCAGGTTGTGTGTGTGTGTCTGTACGTTTATATATTGGATCGGATTTCCTACATTTTTCAACCGATTTCAACAAAACTTCACAGGACTACGTAAAATTACTTTGCAGTGGTTCTGACAGCACCAAAAATTGGAAAAACACAATTGTTTTTGCACAAAATCAATTTGAAAACACGATTAAGAGGCATTGCAAGAATGAAAGGGGGACAACTCATATCGAGTTATACTTATTATAAAACCCAGGTTGTTTGTGTGTGTGTGTGTGTTCGTTCATATATGGGATCGGATTTCCTACATTTTTCAACCGATTTCAACAAAACTTCACTTTTTTTTTGGCAGGTAGTGTTTCTTATTGTTTTGCACACTTTTTTCTTTATTTTTACATTCACAATGCTTTAAAAATTTCATTTACAAGACAATTGTTTATAATAAAATTATCTTCAATCGGTAGACTCATAACGATTGAAGACAACGTTTTTGTTTGAGTTTGGATTTGACCAATTCGTAAAAAAAAAAAAAACTAATTAAGACATGCGTGTCCGTCAACCTTAAACAATAATCTTTGTCAATTTTATTTTTCAGTCTTTATGATGGTCAATACTTGATCTATCTCTTACTGTTACAACCCCGGGCAATACCGGCCTCTACTGCTAGTACATAATATTTCTTCTAGAAAAATCTCATATGACGTTAAAACTCACTACCGTTACTTTTCAAAAGGGTTTTACGATCAAGACGAGAACCACGTGACCCGTCACACGACCGCTCAACACCAGGCATTTAAGCCAGTCGAAAAGCGTTGAAAAAATACTTAAAATTTCGACTGTACTGCCAAAGTTTCAAATAGTAATTATTTAATTCTGCTGAGAAAAGCTAAAATAAAAAAAATATTTGCTCAGATGTAATCAGTAGCCTTCTTAATTTTAATTTTATAAGTCTACCATTCATCTGTACATTGAATATTGCTGACACCTTTAGTCTGGTGCTTCTGCTATGTATTTACAACTGTTCAATCTTTTCAAATTGATCCTAACTGCTTATACTTACTGCGTTTGATCTGAACCCAGAAGCACACATGCTCAAATGCCTGCACCCGGATCAAATAACAAAACTCCCAGAATGTATTAATAACTTACTAGAAACACCATAGATAAGTGGGGTTCACCAGCAACTTTCTGAACACTGCACAGCAATTGACAAAAGTTGGAATAAAAGACTTTCTGGATATAATCATCACCATGATAGGAGTTACCAAAGGTGCTAGAGAATTTGAATACAGTGAAATAGTACGCATTGACTGAATGTAGTGCGGAACTTCCTTGCTACCCTTACTGGAGAACCTGACTCCAGAAAGTACCAATTCTTCTACCATTGTCCATATTTCCAACAGATAGATCATATCAAAAATAGAATATTGCTGCCATATCTGGGCTGGAGCTGTTCAACCTTCACCTTCCAGACTTGACAGGCCAAAAGCGTTTACATGGCTGTGTAGTTGAATTATTTTCCACCATGCAACCCCTTTCTCCTAGACGAAACGTCAATAATTTCAGTCTAACTTTTTATTTTTAAAAATTAAAAGGGAAATCGAGATCTTCCTCGTGTAATGACTCTTATCAAGCTCTAACATTTCTGCAGAGCCCAGACACGTTATCCAAACAAAATTTATTCTTGTCGGTCATGTGAAATTCCATACATTTATTCTATCAGACGTAGGAAAAACATCGCCTGGAAACGAACCGACATTTCTCTAATATGGAAACTAAAGTGGAGTGCCAGCGAGGTGCCAGAGTACATGATAAGGCAATCTGGTCTGGAGAAACTCGCCCAAGATTGACGTGTTTATCCACGTTACATAAACACAATACACTTTTCTATTAGTGGATTATTCAAAAGTCACGAGCAAAGCCAATATTTTCACTTAATCATTAATGATAGTGACTGAGATCAAATTCGTAAGACTGACTAAACCTGGAAAATTTAAGTGATTAGGTAACTACCTACTACTGGCTACTCTCTCTCTCTCTCTCTCTCCCTCTCTCTCTCTTTCTCTCTCTCTCTCTTTCTCTCTCTCTCTGTCTATCTATCTATCTATCTATCTATCTCTATTTCTCTCTCTGTCTATCTATCTATCTCTGTTTCACACGCACACACACAATCCCTCTCTATCCTCATACATATATAGTTGTATGAGTGGTTAATTTTCCACTTTAAAATAAAATTATAGAGCCATTTATAGATAGATATTAGGTTGGTGCAAAAATAATGGCGTTTTTTGACGTTAAAAAATACGTCAAAAACGCCATTATTTTTGCACCAACCTAATAGATAGATAGATAGATAGATAGATAGATAGATAGATAGATAGATAGATAGATAGATAGATAGATTTGTGTATGTGAGTGGTTAATCATTTAAAAATCGAATGAAAAATATATATGAAAATAAAGTTATTTATAAAGTACAGTATACTTTTAGATAGATAATTAGATCAATAGCTAGATAGATATTGAATATAGAAAGATATAATCATTTTACTCATATATATGTATGTGTGTGTGTGTGTGTGCATGACCAATCTATAATCATCTCCATATGCACACTGAACATTTGTACATACTTGTGCATGCATTTCCATACCCGTATATATATATATGTGTGTGTGTGTGTGTGTGGGTCCGTATGTTTTTATATAAATATGTAAAGTATATGTATTCATATGCGTGAGAATGAATTGACATATATGCAGTACAGCAAGGAAGAAAGAAATGAATTGACTGAGAATCAAAGAGATAGATAGATAGATAGATAGATAGATAGATAGATAGATAGATAGATAGTGAATGTAGAAAGATATAATCATTGCGCTCGGATATATATAATGAATGTCTGTAATCTCCTAAGACAAAAATGATCTTCTTATAATGACATCAGATATGAAAATAATGAAGACAATTAGTCGAAGAATAATGATGAAAAGGAAAACAAGTCCAAATACAAAAGAGAGGCTGTACATTGTAATTTTTTTTTGTCGATTTATTTTTTTAATCGTAATAATCTTTTAAAAATTGTCAGTCACGTGAGTTAGCGATAGCAACAGACCATTTTTAACAGTGCATGTTTAATTCTTACAATGTAAAGAGAACTGAAGGCATCAGAATCAAATTTCATATGTGTCATAGCAGAATTTTTGCTAACGGGTAATCCTACTTAGCTAAGTAATTGTTAGACTCTCCCAATTTCGGTATTTCTTCTACTAAGGTTAACACTATACAAAGGTCAAGAGCCACTCAATGTAAAACATTACTGAAGGAGGTTGAAGGGCAGTTTATATGCGAGAAAGATACATTTTTATGGGTTCAGATTATAGTGGTCGAGAAAGCATCCTCATGGGAGTCGGTTTCACAAAGTAGTTTCCGTGTGAACAAACTGTTCCAGTGGAACTGCCTTCTTACTAAATCTTAAGGCCATATAGCGTTGAAACACCGGTTCCCGTACGATGTTAAGCAACGTCGAGTCTGATCACTACCTAGATAGGTGACCTCTTGGGAATACCAGGTTCCGTAAGTTTGGATGTGCGGGTGCTGTAATGAATAATGGCTCGGAATTGTTAATCGGGGAGCCGAGTTCCAACTTCAGCTGGGTTCGTTATATTCTCTTCCGCGCAAATACATTTGGGAAAGGTATGAATTCACCTCTTCTCTCACAGCTATGGGTTAATTAGTAAGAGTTGTATAGCGGCTCGAATTGAGGATTCGGAGAGGTGAGTTCGAATTCCAGTCGTATCCATTGCATTCACTTAACGTACTATACCTTTGGAAAAGGTATGAATCCTCTTCTTCTCCTCCCCTACCCAGCTATGGGTAAGTAGCAGGACAGTCTGGATTTTGTAGTCTTGGATGGCAATTGGCCTACCATAGAAAGAAATGCCGACCTACTGCCGGGAAAAAATCTACTTCGTCAGCTATGTATCGAAAGATACATGATTTCCTAAGCCTTTATCACACACGGAACATAACTAACTGAATCATTAAATCATTATTATATTTAAAAAGTTCTTACAATCTAAGAATAATTTTCTCGCTTTAAATAAACTGCAAAGTGTTGATAAGCCGTAAAAAACGAATCAATCAATCAGTCTTTCTTACTGGTGAGATATGAAGAGAATGAAGATGATTTAACCCAGTCAAATGTCATGGCGGGTTTTAACTGTGAAGGTTGGAACTGGTGTAATATAAATCTTCAGAATATTTTCCATTGCAAAAAGCGATAGAGTAGCGAGAAGCTTGCGTTTCGATGTGTGCCAAAGGGCTTAATTACTTACATTCAGAGGACACACCGTGCGAATCAAAGTGACGTTTAATGTCTGATATAAAATATGTAACCTTATCTAAAATAAATATTTAAGTTTCAGTATTTTAAAAAATTACAACGAAAGAAAAAAAATGACCAATTCAGAAAAAATTTTTAAATGGTAGCCCTAGCTCTAAACCGTCCTGGGTATGACGATAAACTACGTCCAGCAGCAAGGCCTCTAATCGGGATGTTTTGAGGAACGTGGAACTGCCTTTTAATTGCTGGTGTTTCCAGGTCCACCTTGACCCTAGGGTGGTAGCACCTGTTAGGGTCCCAGCTATGGGTAAATACTTGGTGCATAAATGGTGCACGGCTAATGATCAGGTAATAGCCAACACCTGATCCCAAGAATATCCAAAACGATTATAGACATGGAGAAGCCCCGAGGAGAAACTAAAAACCAAATTGACTTCATAACAAAAGATTCAGGAATGCAGTTGTTCACTGCAAAACCTATCCAAGTGCCAACTCCGGAAGCGATCACCTCCCTGTTATATGTAAACTAAGAGTGAAACTACGGAAACTGAAGAAGCTTAATGCGACACAGACTGCATAAAATCCAAGTACAGAACGCTTATATTAGGGAAAGAAAAAATTCTTCAGCGTTGAAACGAATATATTGACGGAAGAGAACAACCGACAATACACAGAAATACAGACGGACCGGAAATACTAAGTGGAAGCTGCACTGGCCAAATTAAACAGAAACAAAGCGGCAGGGACAGACGAAATTGTAATAGAGGTTCTGGCAGCCTTAGATGATTTCGACATAGACAAGATTTAAAAAAATTTAAATTAAATCTATAACAGTGGTGATATACCTGAAGACCTAATCAGATCTATTTTCATAGAGCCGCCTAAGAAACCAGGCCCAAATGAATGTGAACTCCTCCGGACAATCAGTCTAATGAGCCATATAACAAAACTCATCATCCGAATTCTGATTAATAAAGCACGGAGCAGTCACAGGCAAGAGATAGGACAAGAACAGTGCGGGTTCGTTAAAGATACCGGAACAAGCAACGCAATATTTATGCTCAGAATGTTATCAAAAAGAGCAATACAAATGCAGAAAAACGTATACCTGTGTTTTATAGAATAAGCAAAGGCGCTCGAGAAATTACGCCACAAAGATCTGTTAGAGCTGCTCAGCAACCTTGACATATTCGGGAAAGACATCAGAATAATCAAAAATCTCTACTGGCAGCAAACCACTTGCATACGGATAAACAATATGTTCAGCAAATATACAAAAATAGAAAGGGGTGTAAGGCAATGACGTGTCTTCTCACTGGACTTATTCAACCCATACCGTTAGGCAGCTCTGAGAAAACTGGAAATCCTACCAGTATTCATCATTGGCGGTCACAATCTTAACAACATAAGATATACAAATGACACAATGCTGATAACAGACATTGAAAGGAAACTACAAAATCTCATACAAAAGCTAGCGAAGAAGAGCGAGAAGAACGGACTAAGCATAAACTAAAAGAAGTACATGGTCATCAGTAAAAAGATGAGCCCAAAATGAAATTTACAGGTCGGAGATATTAAAATCAAGCAGGTAGAGAAATTTTAAATAGCTGGGAAATGTTCTAATAGAGGACGCAAAGTACTGAGATCCAAAGACGTATTTGGATGAACAAAGACGTATTCCAATGCCTAAGTAGAGTATTACGAGACAGGAATGTTTCGTTGGAAACAAAGAAAAGAATACTGAACTGTTAAGTGATATATGTCCTCCTGTATGGCAGCGAATGTTGGACAATCTTCTCAGAGATGAAGGAGACTCGAAGCAACAGAAATGTGGTTCTACAGAAGGATGCTAAGGATACCATGAGATGAACATGTGAGTAACAACGAGGTTTTGGCGAGAATAGAAACAAAGAGGAAACATACTTAATATCAGGAAGAGGCTGCTGAAATTTCTGGGACACGTAATGAGGAAGGAGGGCTTAAAAAATCTGATCCTCACAGTAGGGATAGAGGGAAAGAGGAGCAGGGGAAAGCAACATATGACATAATTAATCGACTTGAGCAAGTGAATTGAAGAACAGGGTCTGGGAGAAATAATAAAAAGACAAAATTTATTAAAAGCAAGAAGGGACAGGAGGAGTTGGAGGGCCATGATCGCCTACGTACTGAAGGAATACGGCACATAAAAAGAAGAAAATATTGATAAAAATGTAATAGAGACGGTATTTCCTGTGCCCGGAAATTAAAAAAATGGCTAGAATAACAGTGACCTAAAAAAGGGGGTGGAGCGGTTATAATAACAATGACTAAAATCAGATTCAATCATTTCCGATTCTGATAAAAAGTACAGTATGATGATTTTTCAATACAATTTATTTTGGAATTGGAAGTCTTTTTTAACTATTTTGTTTTATTTTTTTATATATAAAAAAACAGAAACGTTCATTTGTTTCGAGATTTTGCAAACTGTGGTTTTACGAGATTGATTAATTATTGCTTCAAGATGCTGATGAATTTTACTGTTGAAATATGAACGCACGAACACACACACACACACATACACATAGATAGATAGATAGATAGATAGATAGATAGATAGATAGATAGATAGATAGATAGATAGATAGATAGATTTGAATTGACTGAGAATCAAAGAATCAGATAGATAGATAGATAGATAGATAGATAGATAGATAGATAGATATGAATTGACTGAGAATCAGATAGATAGATAGATAGATTTGAGTTGACTGAGAATCAAAGAATCAGATAGATAGATAGATAGATAGATAGATAGATAGATAGATAGATAGATAGATAGATAGATAAGGAAAAGAATGGGATAGATGGATAGATAAGAAATAGAATGAGATAGATAGATAGATAGATAGATAGATAGATAGATAGATATGAATAGACTAAAATAAATGCAATAGATATAGAAATGTTCAAACTACGAAATAAAAACATAAATTTGTCAAGTTCCACCATAAATTAATCAGTTTATCTTTGAGGTACAAATATGTCATTTTAACTATATCTATATAAATTATATCCCGTATATATAATTTAATTATAAACCTAGCCTCATATAATTAACACCCAAATACTTAAGATACCACTAAATCAAAGAAAAACGAAATAATGAGCAAGTGAAATATTTAAAACAATTTAAACATTAATAACAAAAAATTATTTAAGTAAAATAATGAAAAACATCTACATAGTCAAGAAAGGTCTAGAACACTCAAGAATTGGTAAGAGCAGCGACTGCTTGAAAAACCGGATGTCGGTTTGCTGTATAAAACCAATAAGAAAAGAATATAAAGAGACAATAAAAACAACGAAAAAGAGAAGCAACCACGACATTCTACACGTACACACATATGCGCAGGGAGGGGCATGGGCACACACAAGGACACATATGCGCGTGCGTCTGCACACACACAGACGCGCACACACACACGCACACACATACACACATAATGAAAGAAAAAATCAAGCTTGCACCAATGAAAAGTGCATTAAGTCTTTTCTCAGAATATAAAAGAAGGAGAAAATAAACAGTATTTTGCTGATATCCCCTGACAAGTGGACGGAGTGATTGATGTAGGGTTCGCCTAAGAAACTCTAATATCAGGATGCTGAAGGTAACATCAACCAGCTAAGTGACGAATTTTATATTTGTATTAATCCTATATATATATATATATATATATATATATATATATATATATATATATATATATATATATAAAATTATAATATATCGCACATATAGTGCTGGTTTTAATAAAACTGTTCTCGATGTAATATAACAAAGCTATTAAGCATATATTAATAAATATACATATTATCTCTCAACGCTATCATGACTCGGGGTTCATGCACGACGCAATCTTCAGGTGCTGCGTATGGAATTAGTGTATATATATATTATATATATATATATTAGGTTGGTGCAAAAATAATGACGTAATAATGTCGTTTTTTGATGTTAAAAAATACGTCAAAAAACGACATTGTTACGTCATTATTTTTGCACCAACCTAATATATATATATATATATATATATATATATATATATATGTATATATATATATATATATATATATATATATATATATATATATATATATATATAATTAATATATGGGAGAAAATGCTACTTTAATTAAGAGAAAGCAATTTACTAAGACGAAAGTGCATAGAAAGTGCTTTATTCGCGAGATCACTCACATTAAATTTGTGTACATGTTCTTAAACCTTTACCGCTTTACAATTAGGTTACGACGCGTCTATTTCAATTAAGAGCATCCACTATAATACCGCTTGAATTAATATAATATGAATGTCTGATTCAAAATAAAACTGTTAATTCTTTAGAAATTGCTTTCTTTACGTTTAGGATACGAAACTGGGAAGATGTGAACTTTCGAGAAAACTATATTAGTATTCTCTTTTTAAAACTGAAAATAGAACCTTCGTAGCCATGCGGTAAAGCATACCGTATCAAAGGGTGGTTTCTCTTACAAAAGGTCCGATCCCTGCCAGAGAGCACATTTTCTTTATTAAGGTTTCTCGAATACGCATGCCGATAGACGTAATATACTCCGTTTAAAATAAAAATGGAGCGTCTATTTCAAATATGAGTATCCACTATAATAGCATTTGAAGTAATAGATAGATAGATAGATAGATAGATAGATAGATAGATAGATAGATAGCTTTTAATGTGTGCTTGTTATCCCATTTTGTCCGAAAATTTAGGGAAAATATCTCGGTAATTGATGTACTTTTTGTATAATACATACAGATAGAAAACAGTATATGAAACAAACAAGTATGCATGTACATTTTTGTTCGTTCCTTGATTTTTAAACATCCAGTTCCCTCGTCGTATATAAAAAAATATATTAAAAAAATTGACTAACGCTATCATATCCAACACGAAAAAGCAACAACAGAATTCAGAAAATTAAATTTTGCTGACGAAATCGTAAGTCGGGGAGGAATCCTGGAGATTAGCATTAGTCATATTCATGGAAAGTAGAAAGGGGTCTCTCAGATGATTAATGGAGAGATGTTTAGTTTTAGAGGCGTTAAAATTAACGAGCCATGTTTTGCCCCAGTTAACGATGGGTTTGTAGTCGTTTTGGACAACGGCTGCCATTTTGACATTGTCAGTCTGATCAGCCATACTATCAAGGTAGGAGGAAATGATTGGGTCATCAGCGTAGATACCAAGTTGTGAGCTGATGTTATCAGGAGGGTCGTTAATAAAGATTAAAAACGGATTATGACCAAGTGTGGATCCCTGCGGGGCACTCGCGTTAGTACGAAAGGATCTAGACGAGTGACCGTTTAAAATAACTTTCATTTCACGATTTGATAGGAAAAACTTAATCAGTTCAAAAATGTGCCCGTAGATACTGTAACTTTTCAGCTTGTGAAGAAACCAAACCATGTCAAGACGTCCATTGCTACAGCCCGGGCTTCAACGTTTGTATCTAGAGAATGTTATGGTCTTTCTGCAATTATCCTCAGTACAGAAATTGACGAAAGAAACGAAAAGAAACGAAAGCTATATTGCTTGTCTGAAAAAAAGGCCCTGTGACATGATGAACTGATTCGGCATTGATTAGGGCCTCTATGAGTTTCCCAAAAAGAAGGGTAATAGACCGATAGTTGGAAGGGTCGGACGGTTCACCAGAGTTCTTAAAAACTGGCACAACAGATTATGTCTTCCAGCAGGCAGGACATCTATTATACAGTTTAAAGAGAAGAGGAGCCAGTTCGGGAGCACACTTCTTAATGACTATTACAGGGATGCCATCGGGTCCACATGCTTTGTGGGGATGAAGGTCAGAGATGATAGCAGAAACCATGGAAGAAGTCATATGCATATCACTCAACAGAGAATCAGTTCTAAGTTGAAAGTTAAATAGGGATACTCCAGATGAATCAGTAGAGTTTAAGAAGAATTTCTGGGCAAAGCATTCAGCTTTATCATCAGAGGATGTTAACACCTCAAATTGATTGAAGAGGCGAGGGAACAGAGACCTTATACTTATTTAATACCCTATTACAGAGCCGCCAATAATCACGAGAGCCAAAGTTGTCAGAGGCTATGCGGTGCCTCATCCTCTCAGCAATCAGGATTAGCTTCTTCGAAGACTCATTTACATTTATTACGAGCAGCAACGAATAGTTGCCTGTTGTGGTGAGAGCTGTCATGCTGGTATAGCCGAAAACAGTGATTTCTGTGTGCTATAGCGGCCGAGCATGCTGGTGTGAACAATGGGGAGGATTTACCTGGTATTTCCGAAAAGGGATGAAAGCGCTCATATCGGCTTTCACCCAAGTAGAAACCTCGGTGGCGCAATTCTCAATTTGGGGTGGTTTTAAAGATGTCAGTCCAAAGGGCCTCGCGAAGAAAATCACGGAATGAGTCTCAATCAGCATGCTGGCAACGGAAATGGGTTTTATGAATAGGGGGTTCCCGTTTAATAGATGATTGGAACGAAATATCAATATCTACCACAGATTGATCCGATTTACCAAGAGGGCAATGTTCTGAAGCTCGGCAAGAACGATGAGATTAGATTAGATAAATAAATCAAATATAGAAGCATGTTGCTCAGTTTTACTAGGGAATCGAGTAAGGAAGTCTACGATTTGAATAAGTGATTGGACAATGAAAAAAATTAATGTCTGAATACTGTCAACATCAGTACCTTTAGAATGTTTTAGCCACGTGTTGTGTTAATCATTAAAGTCACCAAAGACAAAGATGTTAGCAGATGGATGGAGAGAGAATGACTTTTCTATACTGTCAGCTATTATGCCTAATATACTGCAGTCCTGGGAAGAGGGGGTGATAAAGGAAAAAGAGATTAGCTAACAAAAGACGGAAGTACATGAAAGAGTTGTCCGGAGCCTCGAGAGATAATTCCCTGACCATCGGAAGATTATCCCGGATGTCAACGCCAAGGCCATGCATGTGAATGCGTAAATCTTTTCGGCAAGGGGAAAGATAGCCTGGAACCAAGAATTAATTTGTAGCAATGGAATTTAAGAATTTAAATTGGTTTCACAAAGGGCAAGGATATCTAGCGACCGTTCCATGAGAAAAGACTCTACTCTACAGAAGTTGGGTCGGATAACATGAATATTAGAGAAAGGTTGAGGTGGGTAGGTGATTTTTTTTTGGGGGGGGGTCCTTTTGGGGGGGGAGTTTTTTTGTTTGTTTTTTGTTTTTTTACTGTTTCAATTGTATTTCTTTTAGTTGTACGTTAATTCATTTCTAATCTAATTTTTCACCGGGATTGCTTTTAGAAAAATTGACTTTGCAATACAAATGAATGAATTAATGAATCGTGGCCATTTATCAGGCAGTTTTTCGATGTGTTTTCAGTAAAATTCTGCAGGTTTTATTGTCAGAAAGGGTCTCGACGAACACTTGACTCTGGTTTTCATTAGAGAAGGTTTTCCCTATCAAAAAGGTAATAATCATTTGGTGCAAGGCCAGGTTTTTATAAATCAGACCAACCGAGTACCAAAGTTTTTCCTGTGTTATTCTTACTCTGTACAAAATTGTGTTGGAGAAGAATTTCCTATTGATGAGCGCAGGGAGCTTTTAGGCAAAACCTTTAGGGAAACCTTACAGCTGCTGAACGTAAAAATGTGCATTTAGTGTTTGATTGCGTTTTAATAACTCTAAATTAACATACATTGATAACACAAATTACATTTCTTCAATAGAGTTCCGATTTTGGGGTCGCTTGTAAAAAATTATCCCTTTCAATCCACTTCCTTTTGTGTTGAACATTGTCGTAAGCAAACTAAGTTTTATCGCCTTTTATGATATATTTAAGGAACGGTTAGTTAAGATGATATATTCATTACAATTTCTTCCTCCACATGGGAAATAAGTCAACCTAATGCAACAATGTGTTAGCAATACGTTATTATATGAAGAGTTTTAAACACGATACTTTGAATGGCGCATAATTATGTTTTTTTTTGTTAGAAAAATGCTTTTGACAAATATTCAAAATAATAAAAATAAAAAGCTTAAATATTTCAAAATGTCAGAAAAGGAACTCTCAGCCGTTAAAATTATTCTGTCTCAAATTATAGTTAATAAAAATGTTTTATTTTATTATACTCATATAATTTTTTCTGGTCGCCGATAGTTCAGCGTTGAAGCATCAATCATTAGTGACATTCTTGGATGACAAATTCCCTATTAATTTATCAGGGAAGCTTATTTATCCTCGATCAAGCAGAAGCTGTGTCTGGTGCTGACTGGTTGTGTTCCCCGTTTTCTTTCCTTTTTATTGCATTTTCTAGCTTTTATAGAAATAAAGGCAAATATTCACGTCTCTGATTGAAGAAATAAAATGATCAATAAACCTGTCAGCTTCTTTTCTTTCCTTTTTTCAAGGTTTTTAAAATATTTTACGGATTAATTCAGTGCAAATGATTTGGACGGAACATGAATAATTATGAACATACTTGTGCGACATTTGTATTTGTTCAGGTTTTACCTGATCTCGAATACCAGCTGCTGGCAACAGGGAGAAATTTAAAAAAAAAAACAACTCTCTCGGCTACGAAACAGAGTCCGAATCAACAAATGGTCAATAAACATGTCAAGTTCTTTAAGGTTTTTTTTAATTTTTTTACGGATTAATTCAATATAATTAATTAAAATAATTGTTGAAAGGATCTATCAAGCTTTAGATAAGAATGGTGAAGCTGGGTCTGTTGCTTGGACATCTCAAAAGCGTTCGACAGGGCTTGGCATACAGGTCTTCTTCACAAGTTGAAAAGTTATGGTGTCTCCGGACAAATTTTTGAATTGATCCCGTCTTTCTTCAAATCGTAAAAGTGAAAGTTATCCTGAACGACCTCTCTTCTTTTTGTACTAATGCAGGTGACCCCAGGGCTATATACTTGGTCCTACTCTGATATTAATTTTCATTAACGACCTTCCCGATGTCATCAGCTCTCAACTTGGTATCTATGCTGATGACACAACCATTTACTCTTGTCTCGATTGTAAGCCCGGTCAGTCTGATAAGGTCAAATTGGCGGTTGATGTCTAAAACGACCTTCAGTCTATTGTTAACTGTGGCAAAGAATGGCTTGTTGTTTTTAACACCTCCAAAACTAAATTGCTTTCTTTTAATCGTATGAGAGACCCATTTCTACCTTTCATTAGTATGGTTGGTGCTAATATTCAGGATAATGACTCGTTTCGCTAACAGGCTAACGTTCTCGGCGGACATGAATTGGAAAGACTATATTGAATCAGTTTCTATGTCAACTATTATGAAAGTTGGTTTACTGTGTCGTGCTAGACGTTTTTTTCTCTCCAGAATCTATCTCACATATCTATAAGGCTACCATTCGTACACAGCATTTCTTTAATTCAAAAAGTAGAAAGATGACTTAGGTATGTACATCAAAAATTCCATGGCCTAATGATGGAAAAAGTGTTTATTTTACACATGTATTTATTTTAGAAAATAATCTCTTTCTTATCCTATTGAATTGGTAAAGAGTCATCACATATATGAAACATTATACAGTGAAACTTTCAGATCAAAATGCAGGTAATATATATGCGTCACGCTTATTGATTTATTCCCGTATAGGCTGTCCGAAACACGCTGTAACGATACAAGTTCACACTCATATACACACATGCTGTTAAAATATACATTGTTAAATTTACCTATGCAATCTTCTTCTATGTACCGTGTCCCGTTAGAACGTGTGTGATCATGGCTCTCCACAACTTTCTGGTCTTTGTAACTCGGGACATGTTGGTCTTTTTGCTATCCTCACTAACCTCTGCTCTACCAAATATTTATTAAGTAAGTTATTCGCTGCTTTCCTCTGTCCCTCTTGCCTTCAGTATGTTCAGAGAGTGATAAATTTTCCATGCCCTCTTTCCTTGACATTGACTTGAAAATTACAATTATCTCTTTCAGATTCTAAGTATAAGCGTTCTTTCTGTTCATTTTTCGTAAAACTTCCTCGTTATTCACATGTTCAGTCCATGGGATTCTCGGCATTCTTCTGTAGAACCACATTTCTGTTTCTTCAGGTATCTTCATCTGTGAGGATATTGTCCATCTCTCTCTACCATGTAGGACCGATGTTACATAAGAGTTCAGCATTCTTTTAGTTGATTCTAACGAAATTTTATTTTTTTCTTAATACTTTGCTTAACTTTTGGAAGGCTTCTTTCGCATCGAATGCGACTACTGATTAAAAATTTAAATTTTTGTTCTTGCTTAATTTCAATGTTTTCAATTTGAACTTCGCATTTCTTTTGCTACCAACGATAAATATGTCTTCTTATAATTGATGTATTTTCTTTCTTCTCGCTTTCTTTCACTACATTCTCTAGAGAGTTTCTATAGTTTTCATTCTGTGTCTGCTATCAACACTGTGTCATTTTCATATCTTATGTTGTTAACAGTGTGGCCACCAATAAAGATCCTGGTAAGACTTCTAATTCTCTAAAGATTGTCTCATTGTCGGTGAGAAGACATATCCTTGTCTAACGCCTCTTGTTATTTTTGTGTATTCACTTTCTATCTGTATCCAGGCAGTTTGCTCCTAGTATATGCTTTGAATTATTCTAATATCTTTCTCAAATAAAGCAAGCTTACAAACATTTTAAATAGTTCTGTGTACCGTAAATATAGAAGAATATTGCACGTAAAATATGTAGAACTAAGAACTTCTTATTGTACGTGCTATCCCCCTTTAGAAAGTCGACGATCATTGATCTCCACAACTACCTGTCTATTGTTGCTCTATGTCGTTGTTCTGTCATCCCGTCACACGGTTTCAGTTTTCTTTTAGAGTCTGACAGAAATACACAGGCTTATTGTTATTTAAGTGTCTTATCATATTAAGATTATATCCAACAATGAATAACGCAATTTCAACACTGCTTTTATACCTATTCATCAAATGTTTTATAAAATCTTGAATTACCTGAATTCAGACGCTTACTGACGACAAAGTAGTAACATTTCATATTTCCTGCTCAAAGGAAACGCCACTGATCACATACTTCTGTATATCAAGTTATACCCGTGTGCAAGTACGTTAATGCTTGAGTGGTGTAATGGATATCAGCTCAGAAAGAGAAATCGAAGAACCCAGTTCGAATTCAAGTCAGGTTCTTCTAAAATTCATTTTTTCAATATGTCGCATTCTTCTTCTTAAATTCTTCTTTCTTTCTATCTGCCATGTCTTTTCAGGACGTAGGCGCTCATGGCTCTGCACCTCCCTCTGTCTCTTGCAGTTCTAAACAAGTTCCTTCCCTCTGCTACCTCCCTCGGACCAAGTTCTGTTATCCACTTGCTTAGGGCCGCTAGGTATGTCATGCGTTGTTTTCCCTTGTCTCTCTTTCCCTCTATTCAACCCGTGAGTATTAGATTCTCCGGGCCCTCCTTCCTTATTATGTGTCCCAGGAACTTCAGCTGCCTCAGCGTTGCTCACACGCTCAGTCCATGCTATCCTTAGCATCCTTCTGTAGAGCCACATCTCTGTTGCCTCGAGTCTCTTCTTCATCTTTAAGGAAATTGTCCAACATTCGCTGTCGTAAAGAAGGGCAGATGTCACGTAACAATTCAGTATTTTTTTTATTCGTTATCAAAGAAATTCTCCTGTATCGCAATAATCTGCCCAGCATCTGATCTAGCAATGGATACAATATAGTCTTTCCACTTCATGTCAGCTGAGGATGTTAACCCGAGAAGGCCAAATGAGTCACTTTCCTGGAGTTTAGCATCTGCCATGTTGATGGAAAGAAGAAAGGCATCTCTCAGAGGATTAATGGAGAGATGTTTAGTTTTAGAGGCGTTAAAATTAACTAGCCATCTTTTGTCCCAGTTAACGATGAACTTGAGGCCGTTTTGGACAACGGCTGCCTTTTTGAATTTGTCGGCCTGATCAGCCTTATTATCGAGGCAGGGGTAAATGATTGTGTCATCAGCGTAGATACCAAGTTGAGAGCTGATGGCATCGATAGGGTCATTAATAGAAATTAAAAACAGATTACGACCAAGGATGGATCTCTGCGGGGCACTCACGTTAGGATCACATATGGCCGTTCAAGCAAAATTTCATTTCACGATTTGATACATTACACGCAGATACTTATGAGAAAGGTATGGATCCATCTCCTCCTCCAGCTATGAATTAAATATTCAAATTTGTATCTGGAAAAAAATAACGGTTTTTAATGTAATATCCACTCGCAAAAAATAAAGACTTATTCTTACAATCCAAAATATGTTTCGGCTTTAAATAATCCACAAAAGGTTGGTAAGCCATAAAAACCAAGTCACTCAATCGTGTAAACAATTACTCTTAACCTCGGGATAGAAAGATAAGTTAGAATAAAAGAGCAGGTTTGAAATTTCATTCAAATTTAATCGTTTTTTCGAAACACTAAATAAGGAAAAGTAATAGGTTAGAATTAACAGACACACTGGTAAAATAGAGAAAGATGGAATGAACGGCGTATTTAAAATAATAGTGGATAGGGTGGGGAAAAAAATTAAATAGTCGGCCAGGCCCGTCTTTTCCGGATTCGATAATATGTGTATATGCGTAAATATTTTCCTTTCACCAGTATGTGTGTACATGTAAGTCTCTTTATATGTGCCGCCCCGGGTATGACGAAAAACTACATCCGCGTCGTGGGTAAGACGATAAACCACATACAAGAGCAAGGCTTCTGATCGGGAGATTTTGAGGAACGTGTAACCACCTATTAATTGCTGTTGTTCCTAGGTCCACCTTGACACGAGGTGGTAGCACCTGTTAGGGTCCCAGCTATGGGTAAATAGTTTACCTCCAAACTAGTTTGAAAACACTATGAAAGTATAAAAAGATTTTAACACTTTTTTTGAGGAAAAATTATTACCAGCAATACATTATTACCAGCAATACATTTAATGGTAAAATATTACCAGCAACATATTTTTGAAAAAAATATTACCAGCAACATATTTTTGAAAAAAATATTACCAGCATTACTTGTCGGCATTAAATAACCCATTGAGGTTGATATATCGTAAAACAAAAGAAACCAAAGCTTTATATGTGTATGCAAAAACATATTTGCATTCAGCGTCTAAATATATATTTTGTAATCATTTAGTAGGCATTTTTTCCACTGTACTAACTGTAAGTCAAATTTATCGATTCATAGGGGTAGCGAAAGATGCCTTTCAGAAACCTAACAAAACTGTTAGAGATAAGAAAGTTCTGTTAGATACAAAGAAAATATTATTGAACTGCATTTACAATATTTAATTTCTTATATGCCAATAAATGCTGGACAATCACTTCATAGATAAAGAAATGACTTGATGCAACATAAATGTGGATCTACCGAAGGATGCTAAAAATATCTAAGATCAAACATTTGAGCAACGAGGACGTTTTAATTAAAATAAGAACAATAAAGAAACTTTTAGAATGGAAACCTCCATCAGTACTGGAAAGAGCGATAACAGCTACTGGACTTGAGAAAACTGTTTTCCTAAAAAAGTGTTGTAAGAGAAAGATTTTATAAATTTTAATTGAAAGTAGCACTGGTCTCTTGGTCAATGAATGCCAAATGTTTCCTTGTAGGGAAACGGCTAATATTACCATTAAAATGACCATACTCATAATCAGAAAGAAAGAGGTGGAATTTTTGGAAAACGTAATGAGGAAAGAGGGTCAAGAGAGTTTAACACTCACAGGACATCTAGAAGCCAACATGAGCTCGGGGAACAGCGGGTAACCTACTTGATGTGTTTGTAGTTAATAGATGACAGAAAAAAAAGGACCACAAGAACGAAGAGTGTCAAAAGTGATATAGAGAAAAAACAAGACGTTGTAGAAAGACTTGTTCGCCTACGACCTGAAAAGACATAGTATATGAAAAAAGCTCTGATCACGACGGTAACAGATGTAGTATTAGTAAAAATAGTTGCTCATTTGTAATTGCTACATAACTGAAACTGTGATGCAATACCTATTTATGGCTTTAGTCCTAGTAATTGTTGTGTTAGCAATGATGCAAAACTGTTCTATTACGAAGTTTACGGTAAATCAACCCGGGAAACAATTTAATTCCAAAGAATGCAGGAATCTTTATTTTAATCAAAAATTCTCAGCCAAGTTTGTTCGACATTGTTAACTCAATAACCAATTGAACATAGTCTATCCAAAGCAGCGTTCTTAAGTGTTAATTATTTACGGAGTGAAAGCTTCTTGCCCAACTGAAAGTTAATGTAAAGTTGTTGAGATATATATCCTGAGGCTGATAGGGATTTTATAAGACTTGGTCGACTGCGTTTGAAAAGTGCTCATTACTTTTGACTCAAAATTCTCCTTTTCTTTCTCTTCAAAGTTCTTCCAAGACTTAAATAATCACTCATTTGGTTTGACTTGATAGAATACCGATGAATTTCAACAGTCAAGTAGTAATCGTATTCCCGATATATTTAAATCGTGGTTTCTTACTGAAATGACTCTGAGGCGTTGTTCAAATTGTATATTCTCGCTTTTATTGACCTCAATTTACACTTTGCCATCTTTATATTTCATTGATAAAAATTTATATTGAATTATTAGATATAATTATAAGGTAAGCATAATCAAATGTTATTATTAATTTTCAACTAGTACTGTTTTGGACAGTATGTAAGACATTTTTTCCCAAATAATTTGCTTAAAAATTCCTCTGCGTCTTATATGTGAAATTTGATTCCCCAACGCTCACTACTATAGAATATAATGTTACCTCAAATGGTCATAATATTATTTATTCAAATGAAATTATTATTATTATTCTCATTAATATTTCCAAATTTCCAGCTTTGATACATTTCTTAGCAAGTTTTTCACCTGATATCTCAGATAAAAGAAGATTTTTCTTAGAAAGTTATTTAACATATTGCGAGATATTTGTGCATGTGAGTGTTGCTCACGAACACAATCTGTTGTACCTCAGATACGAGGTGTTGCGTAGCATTTTCTCAATATAACATTATTCATTTTAATAATTCCTAGTGCTCTTACCGTCCTGGGTATGACGATAAATTACATCCTCGTCCAGGGTAAGGCGATAAATTAGGTCCAACAGCAAGGCCTGTGATCAGGAGGCTTTGAGGAGCGTGGAACCACCTCTTAATTGCTGATGGTCCCAGGTCCGCCCTGACCCGGGGTGGTAGCACTTGTTAGGGTCCCAGCTATGGGCAAATAGTTAACCCTGAAACTGAGGTAAAAAGCGTTATAAAAGTGTAAAAATGTGTTTTAATACCAGAAATACTTTGTAAAAAAAATTATTACAAGAAATGAATTTTTGAAGAAACAAAGAGAAATACTACCAGCAATACGTTTTTTGAAAAAATAATATTACCAGCTGTACATTCTTGAGATGAAAGTTTAGCTTGTATTAAGTTGTATAGTGTAATAAATTCATTATTCTACATTTTCAGTTTTTCTTGTGAAATTAAAAAAAATATACTTGTAAGCTCGCTGAAGTTCGGCTTGCCCAGGATGCCAGAAACGCTAGGCCCGCCCTGCAAGCCGAACTTCAGCGAGCTTACAAGTATATTTTTTTTAATTTCACAAGAAAAACTGAAAATGTAGAATAATGAGTTTATTGCACTATACAACTTAATACAAGCTAAACTTTCATTATCCTACCTAAAATATTTTTTCTAGCCTTTAGATATGCAAATTTTTTTATGGCACTTTCTACACCTATCTTCTTTACAAGATCCACACAGACGGTCCACACTCTAAAGAAACAGAAAGACAACTGATATGGTTTATTCCTAATACAGTTATGTTGTGATGACGGGCCAAGATGACCTCTCAGCCATACTCGATAAACACTGGCCAATATGCAAAATGCAAATTATTACAATTAGATTGCATTAGTAAATATTTTATATAATTCAAAGCTTACTAAAACATTATTAATCGTGGCCAATAATCTTAACAGATAAGTTTTATAGACGAATACGATCATTATGTCAGGCATCGCTCGATCAGTCATTTTTTTCTGTTGTTTGCTTACCAAATCATAACAGAAAGAGTTAATAATCAAATTCTCAAAGATTTTTCTCAACAAATTTTATATTTTGTATTTTTTGTTTTTTTTTCACATTTGTTCCTTTTTGTTTGGAAGATCCCAGACACATGCCATGGCGTCAGGATGGCGCCCTCAGCCTTGGTGATGCCCCAGTAATGTTTTCTGTTGAAATGCTTTTGTAACGTTTTGTAATGTACCGATAGTTTGACTTGAACATTTCCTACCTAAATATACTTTCTGGTATATGCTCTGCTGAAGTGGGTGCGTAAGGAGCCTGTGCGTCTTTTATGTCGTGACATATGGTATTTCTTTTATCTTAATTTCAGTTGCTTTTTATCACAACTAATCCTCATTTTATAAAAAATCAGAAAAAAAATATAAGCTTTTGGTGAGAATCGAAATCGTATTTGTTTTTCTCCGAAAAGCTTACCGTTTTAGAGCTTGAATAAGGGGAGCCAATGGTTGTAGAGGCTCATTTTTCACTATATAGCTTCATTCCCTATTTTCGCAAAAATGGCGCTATCATCTTTGATGTTTACTTACATTATTTCTTTCGTCTGAATTTCAGTTGCCTTTTTGTGCATTCTTGAATTGTATATTCTGTTGTTAGTTGATAGGGCACCTACTGATAGCAGTCTTAGTTAATGCAGTGAATTCAAGACTAACCGGCGTCTAAATGCTATGGCCTTATACCAGATTAAGCTAAACGCAATAAACATGATATATATTTAACCGACCTTATGGTTGCGGTAGTTGATGTTCGAGCCCACATCAAAAGCTAGGATATCAAATATTGATTTTGAAGCTGCTTACGGCCATATCACATTGAAACACCGGCTCTTGTCCTATCAATGAAGTTAACGCTGAACTTGGTCAGTATTCAAATGGGTGACCGCTGGGGAATGCTAAGTACTGTAAACTACGCGAAAGGCCTAGCAAGCCGGCTATGGATACAATTTGGCTACAGAAGACCTCGATAGGTGGAGGTGGTACTGGACTGACAGGTCGCAAAATCTATTTGGAGTTGGATGAGTGAGTGATTTTTAAACCTTCCCCCACCCCTGCTTCTTCAATTACTGACGCAGCATAATCTTTATGTCCCCATTTCCCCAGCCTTGTTCTAAACTGTGAAGCTTAACAAACATTGATAATGTGGCTTATATACGATAATGATTATTTTTTCTTGAACAGTCGCTAAGGTAGTAAATGTCCTACTATTGTACACTGTTTTAAATGGTACAAGAAAACTCCAAGTAAATATTTACTTTATTTTAGAATATTTTCATATCCTAAAATATCTTTATTAATGATTTTCTGTCTTTACTGACAAGTTCAAGTTTCGAGATTTTTATACAGGCTATTTTTACACTTTCATAGTGTTTTGACCCCAGTTTAAGTGTTAACTATTTACCCATATCTGGGGCCCTAACAGAGGTGGCTCCACGCTCTTCAAAACCTCCTGATCAGAGGCCTTGCTGTTGGATGGAGTTTATCGTCTTACCCAGGAAGCGGATGTAGTTTATCGTCATACCCAGAACGGAAACTAAGTTGACTGTGCGGACTTATCACAATGAGAACCTACCAGGAAGATATGGATCGGGAGTGCAAGTTATAATGGCAATGTGCTGTTGAAATCGCAATCACGTTCACCTGACACCTTGTGATATTTTTCTATGGCGCTATGTGAAAGGAAAGATCTCTCCTTCCCACACTTCTTACAAGCCTAGAGGAATTTAAGCAGAGAAACACTGAGGCTCTAACATGTGTCGTGTCACAGGTGGTACACATATTGAACACTAGCAGGAGAGCCCGGCGTTGCCCGGGGATGTAACAGTAAGAGATAGATCAAGTATCAACCATCATAAAGACTGAAAAATAAAATTGACAAAGATTATTGTTTAAGGTTGACGGACACGCATGTCTTAATTAGTTTTTTTTTCTTTTGTTGTTGTTTTTTGTTTTTTGTTTTTTAACGAATTGGTCAAACTCAAACAAAAACATTGATTTCAATCGTTATAAGTCTACCGATTGAAGTTTTGTTGAAATCGGTTGAAAAATGTAGGAAATCCGATCCCATATATAAACGAACACACACACACAAACACAAACACAAACAAGCTGGGTTTTATAATAAGTATAACTCGATATGATTTGTCCCCCTTCCATTCTCGTGATGCCTCTTAATCGTGTTTTCAAATTGATTTCGTGCAAAAACAATTGTGTTTTTACAATTTTTGGCGCTGTCAGCACCACCGCAAGGTAATTTTACGTAGTCCTGTGAAGTTTTGTTGAAATCGGTTGAAAAATGTAGGAAATCCGATCCAATATATAAATGTACAGACACACACACACAAACACAACTTGGGTTTTATAAGTATGATGTGTGAAGCTTTACGAAATCGGTTATGAAATCTACATCTCTTAGAGTATCTTGTTTGAATTTTGACAAATAAATATTTTATTATTCAACATGAAGCCTATTTAATTCAGTTTGCCTGGGACATGTAGTTACTCAGATACTCACATTTTAAATTGGGCCAATTTTGGGGCACCCTGCATTTTGGATTTGTACCAAGCTATTCTTCTTCTATGTGCTGTGTCTCTTCAGGACGTTAATGATCATGGCTCTTCACGATTTCCTGTGATTTGTAGCTGTCAATAAATTATGCATCTTTGTTATCTCCGCCATCCATTTACTCAAGCTCGTTAGGTAAGTTATGCGTTTTTTCCTGTACCCATCTTGCCTTTAATCTGTTTTGTGAGTATCGGAATTTCCAAGTCCTCTTTCCTCATTATGTGCCTTGGAAATGTCAACTGTCCTGATGTTAAGTATAAGTGTCTTTTTTTGTATCGATTTTCTCTAAAAGTTCGTTCAGTCAATGGTATTCTCAATATCCTACTGTAGAACCAATTGCTGTTGCCTCCGTTCCCTTTTTCATCTGTGAGGAGATTGTTCTCTATTCATTAAGCTATTAGGCATAGTAAATATCGATAGTACAGCTGAAATTAAGGTAAAAGAAATACTAGTCGAAAATATCAATTTATTTTAAATTTATTGTCCAAACTATACTAAATTCCTACCTTTGTTTCCAAACGACAATCCAGGAACTTAATAATATTTATAAAAGCAGAGCAATCAGGAAATTCTTTCTGTTTTCCTTTCACTACATAGAAATGATTATAAGTCTTTTATCTTTTATATTTCCTTTTTACCAAGCTTTCTTTTCGTGCTGTTTGCTGCTATCGTCATTTTATTTTTATAACCACCACCACCATCTTCCTCACCACTACCACCACCACCATCATCATCATCATCATCATCACCACCACCATCATCACTACCACCAACACCAACACCATCATCATTATCATCGTCGTCGTCATCATCATCATTATCATCATCATCATCATCGACATCATCGTTCATCATCATTATCACCGTCGTCATCATCACGCCATGCTATCAGACTCAAGCACTTTCCCATAACACATTTCGTTTTCTTTTTAATTCTAAACCGACCATTCATTGTTACGACATTGTTGTACCCAATTATCTTTGCAATTTAACTTAGAATTCAAACGCTTGAAATGTGCCGAAAGATTTACAACTTTAGAAAAACCTGTTCACACTACTCCCTGGTCTTTTGGACGTGAGTAGAGGTGTATCCCTTGTTTCATGTAGAGGATTGTGTTTCTAGTTCCATCTCTAAAGATTTTTTTCATTCTTCTTCATTCCCTCTATCCCCTTGCATCTTAGTGGCATTAACGCATAAGAAATGCAGAGACCGGAACCTGAAAACTTATTGAAGACAGTCATTTTCAGCATTTCTTACGTATAAAAACAGGAATTCATATCAAATACCAAGATGCTTCTTTGATCTTAATAGCGCTAAATGAGTCCTCACAATAAAACTATCTTTGTTTCTTGATTTGTATCATGTGAGAATTGATAGAAATCAGTTCCTAATTTTTAACAAAAAACGAGTTTACGGATATTTGAAATATCCGTCAGGTACCGAAAACATTTATTAATCCATTAATGACCACCGCAAAATACGTTTATTAATTATAAATATTAAAATCAAAATCCAATATTAATTATAAAAATTAAAATAAAAATCCGGGGTCAATTATAAAAATTAAAATAAAAATCCAGTCTAAGTATAAAAATAAAAGTCCAGTATTTATTATAAGAATAAAAGTAAATAAGAATAAATACGGTATTAATTATAAAATAAAAACCCGGTATTAATTATAAAAGTTAAAATAAAATCCGGTATTAATTATAGGTTTCTCCCTATAAACAATTAACAAAAATGGGAAAGTCGACATTAATACATTAAACTAGCGATTTATTTCCGTCCAGAAAAATAATCGCTAATTGTAGCATCTCTAACAGACTAAAGTGAATTGCTGTTCAAGAGTTTAACCGTTCAAGTGTCCTTCCAAACATACATTTTTTCATTTATATATTGATAAGTTTCATGTGGTATCATTAAAACAGAATATATATCACTGAATAACATCAAGGCAATAGTTTTCGTGCATACTTGATTCTTTTGGCCATACCTGAATTTTATAATCAGGAGTAGATAGGTTCGCCTATCACACACCCCGGTCTTTTGAACAGTAGTAGAGGTTTATCCTTTGTTTAGGATTGGGTTTCCGGTTCCAGTTAAAGTCTTCTCATTCTCTTTCACTCCAAGTATCCCCTTGCGTCTCAGTAGCATTATCGCCTTGCTTGGGGTGAATTGATTTAAAAACAAAAAAAAAAGTTGTTTGCTGATAGAACGCCTAATGTAGAGTTAGACTTATATACCATTAGCTACTGCAGTGAGTTCGTACCTCATGAGAGCCCAACCGTTATGGCGCCATGTCAGATTGCTAAACTTATAAATACTTGCCCTACCAGATGGTTGAGATCGTTGAGTATTTCCTACAGGTGCCGGTAAGTTTTGTTCGAGCCCCCCAAAAATGGTCAGGCAGTTATGTGCCATGCGTGATACACTATTAAGCGATCATATATCTTTCGACATATGACTGACGAGGCAGATTTTTTCCCGCACTAAGTTGCCATTTCTTTCTACGGTAGACCAGTTGCCATCCAAGGCTATAGAACCCGGTCTATCTTGCTATTTACCTTTGGCGGGGATTCATACCTTTCCCAAGAGTATTAGCACGTAAGTGAATGTAATGGATTCGACTGGAATTCGAACTCGGCTCTCCTATTCTTCAATCCGAGCTGTTATCCATTACGCCACAGTGGAAAAAAAGCAAGGATCTTAAATCTTGATATCTAAGCCACCACAACACCTGATATGACGCAGCACAACTTTCATGTCTCCATTTCGCTAGTGAGGCTTTGTGTCAAACTGAAATGCTTAATACTAATAATGCGACATGTAGGGTGATGATTAATTTTTTTAAAACAGACGCAATTGTAGTAAATTCATTCATAGATGAAGAGGAACTAGAAACATTAGAAATGTGGTTCTACAGAAGGATACTGGAAATTCCATGGACGGAGTGAGTGGCTCTTGAATTTTGCATTGCGTTAACTTTATTAAAAAAAAAATCACGAGATCTTTCGAAAAGATTAGTTGACATCCGACATGATTTTGTTTTTAACTTTGTTGTTATGATGTATTTTATCAAATCATAAATGCTTTTAAAAATCAGAGCAATCCTTAAAGATAATATTTTACAATGAATGACTAATTCAGGCCTTCCTGGGTATGACGATAAACTACATCCGCGTCCTGGGCAAGACGATAAACTACGTCCAACAGCAAGGCCGCTGATCAGAAGGTTTTGAGGAGTATGGAACCACTTCTTAATTGCTGGTGTTCACAGGTCCACACTGACCTGGGGTGATAGCACCTGTTAGGGTCCCAGCTATGGGCAAATAGTTAACCCCCAAACTGGGGTCAAAACACTATGAAAGTGTAAAAATAGGTTTTAATACCAAAAAATACTTTGTAAAAAAAAAGTATTACCAACAATACATTTTTTGAAAAAAAAAAGATCTTACATGCAATAGATTTTTGAAAGGAAAAGGTATTACCAGCCATAGTAATTTTTTTTGTTTTGTTTTGTTTTTTAAAAAAATATATTACCAGCAATAAAAAAAAATGTCGGCATTAAATAATCCTTTGAGGTTGATATGCCGTAAACCAAACCAAACCAAAATTAATTCAACAAGAAACTAGTTGTTAAATATTAGTAAGTTTATTTAATGTCGTTGACAAATATCGTAAGTACTGAGAATTTTGGACTTTGCACCAAGCAGCCGATTATTCACTTCCGTTTCTAAATCACGTAATTGTTTACTTAATTACAACACAGAACTGCGAGGGTGTTAGAAATGCACGGTAAAGTACTTATCTTATTCCAGTCTTCCAAGTGAGGGAAGCCAACTTGCTTATCGTGAAAATCAATATTCGAAAAATTGGCTTTATTGGGTTATGAAATAGGAGTGGCCTCAGTAGTATCTGACCGTCGAAAGCAGATCAAATATTTGTATTCTTTAAAAAAAAACAAAAAAACACAGAAGTCGGAAAAGCGTAAATGTAGTTTTATTTTCTAGAAAGAAAACCTACCAATAAAATAGAGAAATGAGCTACATGCCTTCTCTCCAACCATGAAAAGGAAAGTTTGTAGATGTTACGAAAGCGGATTTTACCCATGTACATCACTTCATCTTAACCAAGTGTCAAGAATACATCTTCTCTTAGCAGCATCTACCCGAAGGTAGTTCTCTCTGTCAAGAAGGTGCTCCTTTTACGGGTCGTTGAGGGTCACATGACCTGCAAAGCGGGCTGTATATTAATGAGGGAGGAAAAAGTAAAGTTAACAGTTTTTACTTAAGCTTAAATATCTACTGCTGGCAACAATAAGAAACATGCAACTCCCTCAGCCTCGAAACAGACCCTGGTCAATGATCACTTTACCTGTCAATTTCTTACAGGTTTTTTTAATTTTTGCTGATAAATTCAAATGATTTTAAAGGTGTATTAATAGAAAAATAAATAAGAAGAAGAACACGAAAATTTTACTATATCTAAAAAATAGACGGTTAAACTGAATCACCAGGCCACCAGGATATAATAGAAATAAACAAATAATAACAAGGGGAACAACATTTCACCATCTCTAAAAATAGACGGATAATCGAGATCGCCAGAAAACAATGCCATATTTCGACAAACAAATCAAAAAGTTTTTGGAAACAAGATATAAGAAGAAATAAACAAATAACAAGTTGGCCAAAATATCACTATCTCTAAAAAGAGAGAGATAATCACTATCGGCATGCCATAAAGCCATATTTTGACCAAAAAATGAGAAATCTTTCACAACCCGGATATAAGAAGAAAAATAAACAAATAATAAAAAGGAGACCAAAATTAACTAATGAAAAACGAACACTAAATAAAAATATTAAAAAATTTTCCGCTTCTTTATTTCACTTTCTGGTGGTTATTAAATAAAAGCGAAATATGTTAAATTTCTTTCCTATTTGTTCCTTATCAAATATATATGTGTGTGTGCGTGTGTGTGTGCGTGTGTGTGATTGTATCAAAAGTAATTACAGTTCACAATATTATCCGAGGGAGGATTTCATGATTTTTCACTCATTTGAACCTCAACAAGAAAGATTCTATTATTACAGAATATATCTATTTTACAATTTTATAGACTCCGCTTATTATTTTCGCTATATATATATATATATATATATATATGTGTGTGTGTGTGTGTGTGTGTGTGTGTGTGTGTGTGTGTGTGTGTGTCATGGCATGATTTCTCAATACAAATATTGCAATTACTCATATATTGTAAGGCTTTTGAAATGCTGTGAATAAAATGATGAAAGAAGCTACAGGTTTCTTTTACTTGAATTGTTTTGTATTGCGATGGCGCTAAACGAAAAATATTTTAAGGGCAAAAGGGACACTCATTGTGGAAAGTGAACTATCTCATACGGATCGATCTTTCATCACTACCGCCGCCACTGCTAATTCGCCACGCTCATTCCTTCAGTTTTTCCAACATAATGCCTTGCAAACCAGAGATTTCAATTGGCGGTGGACTTCCTCTCTATTTTTTTCATATTCTCAACGCTGACGAACAGAAAATGATCGAAGCCTTGGGCTTACAACCCAGGTAATTGATGTGTGGAAAATTGATTGTCAGAAGGGTTTCGGCGCTTAACAGCGTTTCGTTGAGGAGAAAAGAAGAGAGAAAATAGAGAAAGATGGATCAATTCGCGTGCTTAGGTTAGAAACTACGCATGAAATAGAAACTTCACCGTTACCTTTGCTCGAGTAAAAGGTCTCGATGTCAAAGTGAATATGAAGACACTGACAAACAAGAAATATTTTCATAGGATTTTCTATGGTTCTTATTTACTAAGCTTAGTTTAGTCTAACACAAGGCCATAAGTATAGAATACCTAGTGAAAATCGAACAAAGAAATAGTCAGGACAAGCTCGTTAACCATTACCCCATGACAAGCCCCCACCGTATTTCTATGTCTATTATTATTATGTGAAGTGTACTTTTCAGTTGGAGTTGGGAAAATATTAATTTGCTTTTATATTTGATATCTTTATATATAACCTATCATTTCTTCCAATAGAGATCTATGTGACTATATGACATTATGCATATATACATACGCGTATGTATGTTTAATGTGTGTTTATGTGTGCGTGTAAAAGCATAGATATATAAATAGGTAGATAGGTCTCTTTTATTGATTTCACTGTATCAGATAGATAGAGACAGTGTAAACATAGGAATCAATACTGCCTGGTGATTGTCAGTTTCAGGCCTCTGAAGTCTTCAGTGCTCAATGAGGTCTGCAGTGTTGATTCCTATATTATTTACCGAGGGTTCTTCTCTTCCTCCTCTAAATATAGGAACTTTCAAACTATATATATATATATATATATATAGTCTGCCAAGATAGATAATACCCTAAAGATTGCGTTCAAGAATGTTACAGACTGTCGCCAATTGGTGTTGACTTGGTACACACTTCACACGCTCTCTCCTTGATATTTAGCACGTTTACCAAAACATATATAGTTACCTTCAAATTTTATTTTTATCATATATATATATATATATATATATATATATATATATATATATATATATATACACACATATATATATATATATTCATCCACAGACAGACTGTTTCGCTGTATCACAGCTCATCAATGTGGCTAGACATCAGATTGCCTCAAGCCAGGATCTGATTTGGAATAAGTCGGAAAATGTTCCCCTAAGCTATCAGCTCCTGGCAGTGAGGAAGGCGAATTTTTGAATAAACACGCCAGTGACTCAGAGTGCTCGATTCATATAAGAGTTTTGCATTATAAGCAGTAGCAGTTACTGTTTACAAATTCGCGCTTACCCTCTAAAATGCTCGATCGAATTTTATTTTTTCCGGGGTGTGTGTGTGTGTATATATATATATATATATATATATATATATATATATATATATATATATATATATATACAGCCTTGGCCAAAATTATGGAGCACCAATGAAAACTCGAAATTATGATCCAAACTTATATATTTAAAGGCTAAGAATAGGAAAGTAAACATTAATAACAACAATCAATATTTGGTATGTCCTCCTTTTGCCTTTATAACAGCTTAACTGATGAACATTTGTGCATTCTCACTCTTTTCCCTAAATGGGACCACAAAGTTTCAATGGGATTTGGGTCTGGGGATTGAGGGAGCCACTTCATCACTGTAATCCCTTTTTTCTCAAACCAACCGATTGAAACTTTTGACGTATGGCATGGAGCATTGTCTTGTTGGAAGATTACATCACTTGGAATGTTATTATTAAATATTTTAGTCAAAGAGGTTCGGTAAACCTGATCCAGCATGTTAGTATAAATTGTGGAGTTCATTCTGCCCTCACATGTGTACTACATTCCAGTGCCTGAAGAAGCCATGCAGCCCCAAACCATTATGCTTCCTCCTCCAAATTTTACAGTTGGAGCCACACAATCAGGATGAAATGCCTCTCCTTCCCTACGGCGAACATAAACCGCTCCAGGGGTGCCAAAAATCTGATGAAAAAAAAAGAATTTGTTACAATTTTTGAATAAATGTTATGGATGTGTATTCACATAAAAATTTCAATTATTACATCCAAAGTTTAGGAAATAGAAGCTGTTAACTTACCTCAAAGTTACTTTCGTCAGACCAAACAATTTTGCCCCAATCATCAGGGGTCCAATTTTCATGGCTTTTTGCAAATTCCAGTCGTTTTTTCTTGTTGGCCTGAGACAAGTATGGCTTCTTCCTGGATTTGCATCCTTTTAATCCCACTTCTAATAGCCTTCTTCTCACTGTTCGAGCTGATATGTTTTTGTTTGCATCCTCCCTAAGTTCAGCAGCAAGCTCTGAAGAACTTTTCCTCCTATCTGCAAGGGATGCTCTTTTCAAAGATCTGTCTTCCCTGGCGGTTGTAGACTTTTTACGGCCTTGTCCTTTTCGGTTTTTGAAAGACTTTGTTTCCTTGTACCTTTTAATCGTTGTTTGAACCCCCTTGCTTGAACATTCCATCTTCCTGGCAATTTCTACCTGAGAATATCCTTCACCAGATAAAGCAACAATTTGTGCCATTTTAATCTCTGAGAGCTGCTGCTTTGGAGGCATTTTCAATTAAATATACACTGGTAGGAATCAAATATTACCCTAAAATTACGAAACAACCTTTAGTATGACAATAAATCATTTTGAATATTGGAATGAATTTAGTACGGAACTCAGCTAAAGCTCTTGAGAGAGGCTTTAAAGCAAAAAAATATACTACAATCTACTGTTAAATATTTTACATTTGCTCTCAATTGTTCACTGTACGATTCTTAACCTTGAAATACGTAGGTTTAAACTATTATCCCAAATTTTTATAGGTGGTCCATAATTTTGGCCATGGCTGTATATATATATATATATATATATAAGGTTGGTACAAAAATAATGACGTAATAATGTCGTTTTTTGACGTTAAAAAATACGTCAAAAAACGACATTATCATGTCATTTTATTTTTGTACCAACCTAATTATATATATATATATATATATATATATATATATATATATATATATATATATTCCGGGGTGTGTATATATATATATATATATATATATATATATATATATATATATATATATATACACCCCGAAAAAAAAATATATATATACACACCCCGAAAAAATATATAATTGATAAATAAATATTCAAAAGACTTTTCTCTTATTTATCTATTATTTAACTATTTTTGGCCTATTTTTTTAATATTAAGAGCTTTATTTATAAAATCTTTTTACCCTTAAAAGAGGACGTTAGACAATTTTTCTCCCCAGAATATATCTTACATAGTCTATTATTTGCCCATGCTTAGAATATTTCTGCCACTTGTGGACCGATGCTCCTGCTATTTATTTAGAGAATCCTGATAAAATCCCAAAAAGCAATATTATTGGTCCTGACCTGGCGTCTCGGCTTCAGTCACTTTTCCACCGCCGTACACTTACTTCCCTGTGCCTTTTTTTATAAATACTTTCATGGTAATTGATTGGATGATCTCTTCGTTATGGTACCTAGACTTTATGAATTTAAGCAAGTCCTAGATTAACAACAAAGTCTCAACAATTTACAGTTGAACTGGTTGTAAGTTCTATGCTATGTTTCTTTTCTTGCACTTCTGCTTTCTGGACAACTTTGATCATCAAACATTTCAATGCAATGCTAATCGTTATCTACTGTCTTCTAATTACTTTTCTATTGTTCTCGCTCTTTCATAACGTTTGCTGTTTTCTAATTCTCACACACCCAGTAACCCGTTGCCTTAATGACTTTACTGCCTTGATTGGAGCAAATTCAATTAAATAAAAAATGATTTTGTCTTATATACTTAGTGGTATATAAAAAATGGAAATATTTTAAGCTCTAAAAGCGTAAAAATAATAAGTTTAAGTGCTCATTGTCTAATTAAAACTGAACAATCTACGATCGAATTAAAAGCACAAAAGTACACCAAATCTTGACAAGTAAATTTTCGCTTTCGTTGATAGGATTTTAGCGCTTTCAGTCTGAAAAGCCAGAGGTTAAAGGTTTGCCAGCTAAGAATTTTCGTGCATATATATATATATATATTTGTTTACAATATATATATATATATATATATATATATATATATTTGTGTTTTGCATGAATGATTCATGAATTTATAAATTATATTTGCACCTTTTAATTGAAATTAAAATAAGTGATCCAACGTGCAACTCTCGGATAATAAGTGTGACATTACTGTAATTATTGAACAATATAGTTCATGCCATATTCACGGAAAATCTACCAGTAAAAAAGAATTCTCTTATTGCTATATTTGTACAAAAACGCAGAACCTTAAAATTTAAATTCAAACTCAGCGTTGCGACCGCACGTTCCAAAACAATAACACATTTCTCATAGCATTTTTTCGGATTACATTTTCGTTGTCCTCTTATTACAAGAACAAAATCTACTTCCATATCTGATGATGTCTGTAGGAACAAACTAAAGCTTGTAAAATTAAAAAGACCTTATGCAACTGGAATTTATAAACGGGGATCATATCATTCATATACAGG
>OZ010591.1:61809302-62059302 GCA_963932145.1 Acanthosepion lycidas
TCGTTGCCTCTCTCTTTCTTTATCCCTGCCCATTTCTTGCTTTCATTCTTTCTTTCCCTATTTCTCTCTGTTTCTATTGTTCCTTTTCATTTATCTATCTACATTGTACTATTGATTTTCATTCTCTCGCTTTCTCTTCATTTCTTGCTATCACTTTTTATTTCTTTTACTCACTTCATATTTCTCTGTTTCCTTTACACTTAATTTTGTCTGCATTATGTACTTCCTTCTCTCTTTGTCGCCAACCCCTCTCACCATCACATTTTCTTTTACCCGCTTTATCTTTCCTTATTTTTTTCTACCACTCCTTTTCAAATATCTCTTTGAAGAATAAGAAGGAGAACAAGAAGAAAAGTAAATCCTTTTCTTTTCCAGATGTCTTTTATATTTATTTTTTCTTCTTAATATAAATCTTCATTCCAAGGAATATCGCTAATAACACGCAATAGGCAATTTACTGTTTTGCCGCCATTTAGAAAGCATTGCTCTGACGCAATTGATTCAATCTAAAAAAAGAACGCCGACACATCGATGCACATTCAATTAGGTTCGATAACATAAATATGTCTCCTTTGCTACGCCTTTTAGAAATGCCGTTCGAAAAGTTCCTTGAAAAAAGGAACAACTCTTGCTTTCTTTTCTTTTTACAAAACTTTATAAGATATTATTTTTCTCGGCGAAATCTCATAGCTTGTAAAATACTTTGTATAATAAAACGTGTTTCATTTTAACCATGGAAAATTTTGCAGACTCAAAAGTCTTGCTTTCGCAGTTAGAGTTGTATATATATATATATATTGAGTTATAAATGTGAAATTTCTTCAGCTAAAATCTGTTCCAATTTCCAACTAAATAGATGCAGTAAATATAACTTTGAAAGATTTTTGGTTTCTGAAACATCGACCTAATATGTATTAATGAAATAAATATATATTCATAGTTTATCTAAAATAGGCAATTTCAAATTACTTTAACATCTTGATACATTTATTTGGACTAAACTTTTTTTTAAAAAATAACGACATTAAAAAGAAATTGTCATTTTGTTTCGGAGAAAACTGGCTGAATTATAAATGGCAATTGCTGAGAGTTTAATAAGACATTGTTTCATATTTGCAACGCTCTATATCTCATAATATTAGTATCTTTATGTTTATGTTACAATAATTCTTTATTTTTGTAAGTGAATTAGCTATTTATTTGAGAATAATTGATTTTACAAAAATAATGTCGTTTTTTGACGTAACGTCAAAAAATGACATTATTACGTCATTATTTTTGCACCAACCTAATAATATATCAGACTCGATGAATTACTTAATTATATATATATATATAGATAGATAGATAGATAGATAGATAGATATAGATATAGAGAGAGAGAATTAGTATCAGCAAAAGGTTTGTCACTAAGCTGATTGATGTTACCTTCAACATCCCAGACTTCAGTGTTTCGTAGATGGATTCGCCCGTCCACCCGTCAGGGGTTATCAACAATTGACAGCTTATATTCTCTATTTTTCTTCTTTATATACACTTATCATTGGTGCAAATCTTTTTCATAGTGTGCGTGTGTACATTCGCGCACGTGCGGCCATGCGACCGTCTGCGCGGATGTGCGAACGTGTGCCGTGATTATTTGTCCTTTTCGCTGCTTGTTTTCCCTTACAATTCACTTTTTAGTTTTTTTTCTATTCTTTATATATATGTATATACGTTAAAAAATACGTCAAAAAACGACATTATTACGTCATTATTTTTGCACCAACCTAATAATTTGAACCTGGTCATTACATATAGCTTAGAATTCCTCATTGCACCAACCTAATATATATATATATATATATATATATATATATATATATATATTATAAGTTATTACATACGAACATACAAGTAATCACTACAAAGATGCATATTTGTTTCGATGCCTGATATAAGCATCTCATCGGGTGGTGAAATTTTCATAGAAAATATTCGTCCTTTGACAGGATTCGAACCACCATTTATCCCGGCGTGCCTAACCAATTCGGCCACAAAAGATCGTTCGGTTGGCAAGGTCGAATTTACTGCTTATAGATATAGACATTAAAGACATTCCGTATGGGATGCAGGTTCGAATCCTGTCAAAGGACGAATATTTTCTATGAAGATTTCTCGGACATTCAGGCCGGTAAATGTTATTTAATACTGTTTATTATAAACACAGCATTTACTTAAATACTTGTATCTATAAAAAGAGCGTTAAACATAAAAAATATCTTTAATAAATAAATTGTCGGACTTTGTCCATTTCTTAATGTATGACGTCATTTGTTTACATTTGATACGCCATGAGCAGTTATGAATGTACGAGATTCATGGAAGATTGAAGTTTATAAGCAGTAAATTCGACCTTGCCAACCGAACGATCCTTTGTGGCCGAATTGGTTAGGCACGCCGGGATAAATGGCGGTTCCGTATAGGATGCAGGTTCGAATCCTGTCAAAGGACGAATATTTTCTATGAAAATTTCTCGGAAATTCAGGCCGGTAAATGTTATTTAATACTGTTTATTATAAACAGAGCATTTACTTAAATACTTGTATCTATAAAAAGAACGTTAAACATAAAAAATGTCTTTAATATATATATATATAAGGCAGGATGTGTGTGTGTGTAACGAATGCACGGCCGCAATTTTCGACGGATTTGCACCAAAATTTACATGCACATGCTCCAAGTTAGTGAAAAGGCCAAGACCGACATTGCATTTCCCAACTCCCATCGAAAGTGGAAATAATCGATTTTTTCATACTTCTACGGCACTTTTCATGTAGTTTGCGGCCATTTTCTACTGGCCAGAGTGAGAGCCTATAGCTGGCTGCCACGAATAGGCAGGAAGATTCTATTGGCCAGCGTGAGAGCCAACAGCTGACTGACACGAATGTTAACTAGCATGCTAGCATGCAAAATAAAATCGATAGCTGCAAGTGGGAAAAATTTAAATCTGCATGGCACTTTTCTCCAATTGGCTCATTCGCTTGCTTAAACTCAACGTTGATTCTGATTCCGCAGAACTGGGTTGGGTATGAAAAAGTATTTGTTGTTAACATTCTTTTTTCATTCGGTTTTTCCAGTTACGAGTCCTTTTTTAAAGCTGATCATTTTGTGTTCATTTTGTTTAGTTCTTTTTTCGTAACAGATTTAATGTTTAGTATAGAGCTTGGAAAAAATTCACAGTGTGAGATAAGCAAGAAGTAAGGCATGTAGCAACATCAGCACGGTAAAGGGCACTCCTTTAAAGGCAAGGAAGGGCAAAAATATTTTAAGTCAAGTGACAGCGATTGCTGTATGAGTCGTACGATTTTTGAATCAAGCTGCTAGTATATATATATATATATATATATATATATATATATATATGTGTGTGTTTGTGTGTGTGTGTGTGTGAGGGAGTCACTGCAATATTTTGTAATTTTGTTTTTTTGTTGGGGTGATGCGACAAATTCAAGGGCTGCCCCTAGCGGCACTCACACTTCCCCTGACAGCACGCACTCTAGCTACGCCACTGTGGAGAAGGCCGAACCGAAGGTTAACAAAGACGAGCAAACTCGACCAAAGGAATCATGAAACATAAAAATACCATTATTCGGTCCATTCACTTTCCCTTTCGTACTGAATTCCAATGCCTACCATACAGAAACTAAGTAAAACAAATTTTAGGTGAAAAAACAAAGCACGATTCGGTGCATAAGCAATAATTTTTTTTACATGCAATTAAAATATATAGAAAATTACTCAATAAAAAGTGTTGTATTATTATATATGATTCATTAGCCTTTTTTATTATCATTGTTATTTCTTAATTCAAAGAATATAGGATGTTTTGGCGAAGGATTTAAAAAATCCATGAATGGATTAACAGTCAAAGATGCTTACTTTACTAAGTTATCTAAAATAAGACCTAAAATTATCTTTTTATCTTCTTCGAAGGAAAATAATATTCAAAAACGAAATTTATAATCCGTTCTTTTATCTTTTAACCCATATCTCGACGTAAAGTTTTTATCTAACATGAAGTAGGACTTTTAGTTGATTTCAGAAGAAACGTAGGGCAACTACGTCCTCTTCAAACTTGCACTGACGAATCATTGGATTATAAATGACGTCGGCCCGTGTTAAATTACAAATGAGACACTGATAAACAATATTTGTTTGAATGAGTAATCTATGTCATTGTTCTCAGTATGTGTGTATAAACGCGTTAGTGTGAAAGGGTCATTTAGAATTTGCTTTGTTTCATTTTCTTTCTTTTCTATTGTTATTTTTTCTTTTTAAACAAACTTAAACTTTCTGTTGACTCATTTTGTCTCTCGTATTTTCTGTCTACCACTGTATCGTTTGATAGATAGATAGATAGATAGATAGATAGATAGATAGATAGATAGATAGATAGATAGATTCAAGTTGAGTCATTAGTTGGGGACTTTCAACAGCAGCAACAACCAAAATGGAAAGCACATATAACACGAAGAGAAAATAATAACATAATCAAGATGTTGACATTCCACACTACTTCAAATAAAATGTTAGGAAGAAAGCCGCCATCTATACTAGAAAGAGCTACTGAACTTGAGAAACCTATTTTCCCTGAAAAATTGTTTTAAGAGAAAGATTTTATTAATTTCAACCGATAATAGTACTGGCTGTTTGGTCGATGAATGTCGAATGTTTCCTTATAAGGAAACGGCTAATATCACAATTAATACGGGGTAAAACTGTATTGCCCCAATCTTTCAAAAGAAGGTAACCTGTCGGCTTTGAAAATCAGAACTTAAAAACATGTTTATATTTTTGCTTTTTCTTTTTACCTTGGTTCAAACACTGTCATATGTATGACTACCTCGTTCACCAAGTAAGATGTGTGTGAATGTATTCATATGTGTGCGTATGCGTACAAGTCTTAGTTCAATGCGGATTTATTTGAAGTACCGCTTTGTCTTTTTTTCTTCCGAGAAAATTTTGAAACAACAAATGGGTCAGTCGTGAGACTGCCTAATGTTTACTTATTTTGTTGATATTTTATCGAAATTAGGACAAATCAAGGATAGCACTTTACTGAATATATATATATATATATATATATATATATATATATATATATGTGTGTGTGTGTGTGTGTGTGTGTGTGTGTGTGTGTATGTATGTATGTATATATGTATGTATGTATGTATGTTAAGGGTACTGTGCAAAAGTATCATATAATAGAAATATAATCATTTATATACAGGGTACTGTGAAAAAGTATCTAACCACTTTAAATCATTGTACATTTCTAATAATTACCAACGTATAGGTGGATGTTTTTATCACGTTTTCTATAAATGAAACATTAGCTATTGAAATTATATCCATGTATATTTATCATATATTTACAAAGGAGTCTTGAATGATAGGGGAAATGCAAGATGACCCTACCACTCCATAAATAAAATGACCGTACAAAAGTTTTCAGCCACCTCAAATAAACCACGCCAGTTAAAGTGTTTTAAAGCATTGAAATATCTGTAATTAAAATGTATTATAAAATGTTTCAAGAATTTATTGTACAATGTTAATATTTCGAGTCGTTTCCTTTAGGATGAATTATGCCTGCAAAGGGATGCTACGAAATCCTTTATAGTCTTCACAAGTAGGAAATGGCGTCTTCTGTGACTGAGTTTCTACAACACTTTACAGTTGCGTAGATTCTTCTCAGAAATTCAGGCCTCTCCACATTTACTCGATATTTTAATCAAGGCTCTGAGTTGCTCGATCTTTCAATACAGTGAAAACTTCGTTAGCAGAATTCTTTTCTGTTCCACACCATCTGTGGCATGGAGTTCCTCACCTACATCTAAGTCTCATATCAAATATCAAATAGTCCTTCAGCAACTGGATGTATTTGAATCTATTCAAGCTACTATAGATTTTAACAAACGTTCTTGAACCATCATTTTTATATCTCAACAAATTATCTGATTCTTATCCGCAAACTCCACTGTTTTCGTTGTGTAAAGTGGTTCGTTTCATTTTCTTATCGGTCTTCTGACAATTTCTTACCTGTTAGAATGCAGCTCTGTTCAAGATTCATTGCAGATTGTGATCTTCTTCCAAGTATCTACATCCTAGAATTCATGACTCTTTCACCAAGTTAATCTTGACTAAAACTTAATGCATGTTTTTGTAGCTGAAATGCATTTTTGTTTAATGTTGATTTCATAGCTGAAATGCCTCCCATGTTCTCGAAAGATACGTTTCGTATTATCCAAAGATAGTAAATTAGTTAAGTAGCACTTATATATTACTTGTCTTCTTTGACTGAGTTTTTGCAGTCTTGATCATTTTCTGTACCATCCTATGCTTCCCAGAATCAGTATTCTGATATCTGATCCTTAAAATATCTTCGGAAAAAATGCCCACGATCGTTCAAAGCAATATACAACAGGACATATAAACACGCATTTATGCAGGAATGTTAACATAAATTCTCAGAGGGCTTAGAAAATTTGATACTCACGGGAGAATGATTGAAGGCGAAAGGGACAAAGGAAAATAACACATAACCTACTTAGCGAGCTTGAGTAAATGAATGGCGGAGCAAGGTTTAAGAGAGATGACAAAAAAATCAAATTTATTAAGAGCTATAAATAACAGGAAATTGTAGAGAGTAATTATCGCCAACGTCCAGAAAACAGATAGAAGAAGAAGTAAAATGTCAGATAAATTAATAATATTTACACTATTTACATTCTTCGGACTGTCACATTTACGACATTTCGACCTTGTAAACTCCGGCTATCATCAGGTAATATTTGTTGGAATTTCAAAACAAGAAATTTAGTCCACGGGGGTAGATTCTTCTAAATAAATAACGGGTACGGTTCCAAAACTGAAGAAGACCGAAACTTATAACGGCCGAAACGTCGTGAATTTGACATCAAAGACGAGGACAACACTCCGAACAAAGTAAATAGTGTAAATAATTACAATACCTACAGAAATATAGACATACTCAATAATATGTTGTTTTTTTCTGGAAATAGTTTCTGTTTCCTGAAATTAAGCTCCAGTCAATGTTGACGCTATACATCTTCACCGCTATACACCGATATGACGCGCTAAACTAGGATTGTGATAGCTACCAGTCTGCCATATTCCCTTCTTAAATCCATCATCACCGAGAGAGCCTTAAATTTTCCCCTATCTTGATGAATAGATGTTCTCTCAAGTAGGTTACGTGACTTGAGCGCCTGTTGAACTTAAGCTCAACCCAGATCTCAAGTGGAACTCTTACATACGATCCATCGCTAAAGATGTTTGAAAAACAGTCGGTTCACTGCAAACCTTTAATAAATACCTGACTCTCCCCGATATTCTTTACGAGAACCCTATCAGACTGAAAATTGTGTACTACTGCCATACATAGACAGGAGCTGCACAATCTTCACTTTCCAGTTCGAAAAGATCTAGGTGGGTGATGCATTATGTTACACCCTATAACCCTTTTCACATAGACAAAACGTTGCAAGCCTCTCGTTACTTTATCGCTATTTACACGGAAAGTGTTCAGATGAACTATATTCCTTAGTTCGACCAGTTCTAACATTCAAGGCAAATATCCGCCATGCAATCCACATTGTATCGAACCACCCTCATCCCCTTCGTATTCTGTTAGTGAGAAGTAATTTACTCTCAGGTGATATCTTCACACGAACTGCTACTTTCTGGAACCGACTCACAAGAGGATGCTTCCTCGATCTCTACAATCGTAACCTGTTCAAGTCCAGGGTTAACTATTAACTAAATATCCTTGTAAATTGTGCCTTACCTCTTACCCTGTGAAGGGTGAACATTATTGTAAAAAGAGAGCAACTTTTAGAAATATATTGAAAGAAAGAAATATATAAGAAGGGTGAAAGAAAGAAAGAAAGAAACAAACAAAGGTGTGAGATGGGTCTAAAAAGGGTATAAGAAGGGTGTAAAAACAAAAAGAAAGAAAGAAAAGTTTTAAAAATATGTTTAAGAAAGAAAAAAGAAATATGTAAGAAAGAAAGAAAGAAAGAAAGAACGAAAGAAAGAAAGAAAGGTGTAAGATGGGTATAAGAAGGGTATAAGTAGGGTGTAAAAACAAAAAGAAAGAAAAAAGAAATATGTAAGAACCTTGTAAGAAAGAAAGAAAGAGATTAGAGGGTGAAAGAAAGAAACAACAAACAAATAAACAAAAAAACAAAGTGTAAGAAGGGTATAAGAAGGGTGTAACAAAAGAAAAATAAATAAAGAAAAAGATAGATGAAAGAAGTTTGTACGAAATAAATAAATATAGAAGATACAAAGGTGTAAGAAGGGTATAATAAGGGTGTAAGAAAGAAAGAAAGAAAGAAAGAAAGAAAGAAAGAAAGAAAGAAAGAAAGAAAGAAAGATATAAGAGTATTTAGTGATCCCCTGTAAAGGATAAATAAGAGTAATCTTCGCTTATAGATATCGTATTCCATTACAGAAACAGAACAAATCATTCACGACTACAATAGATGCCTTCGACTGAGAGGCCAAAGTTAATAATAGCTAAAAGTGATCAGCATGGGACAAGCAGGCAGGACGGAACTAAAACAAAACTAAGAGATTTATCATTCACTTTACTCACTCATTTCACGCCTGCAGAGTTCTTAGACTTGAAAAGTAAGCGTTTGTAAGTATCTTCACCAGTCTTTAAGTGCCAAACTCCAGAAAGGTTATATACTCAAAGAATGCTAAAAACGACTGGCTCTGATTCATTCTTCTTCTAAAACAGAATATTTTTCGGCTTTGAAATCGATGTTTAAAATTACTTTTTTTTTTCCATAAAATTGCTAACAATATATGCGAAGTCTTGAATACAGGGAAAAAAAGCTATTAAAATGTTTGATGTTAAACTAATTAATAACTTCCGATTTAATTGCACCATTTATCATCGCTCATTCTATTACATTGAAATGGTTTTGATGATTCGGTCATTATAATCAAAGCCCAACTTGACGAGATAGTTTATTTGTTCTTATATGAAGTATAGTTAAATGAGTTGGCTTATTTGAAGAGAAGAGGAAACGCGATCGACTTACAGTGTCAAAAACACCTACACGCACATATATATATACACGTATATATGTGTATGCACAAGGCTAATGTATATATGCATATGTATGGGTGTACAAGGCACCATACACGCATATATATATACATATATATACATATATATATATATATATACATATATATATATATATATATATATATATATATATATATATATATATAGAGAGAGAGAGAGAGAGAGAGAGAGATGCGTGTGTGTATGTGTGTGTAGTTCAAAATTTGCACAATTTCAAATGGGAGCCACCCTGCTGCCTATACAATCATCATCCCCATTATCTTTGTATTCCTGTAGTACGAAATACGTTCTAATCGGACATCTTCCCAAAAACTGCTCCTTTGTAGAACAGACTCCCAAGAGGATGTTTTCCCAATCACCACAATCTCTTCAAGGCTAGGGTTAACCGTAATATTTTCTGCAAAGCCCTATGAACTTTATTTCTTACCATTTCTTACGCTCTTACAACACCACATAGTAACCCTCTTGGGCTATTGTATCGGAATATGTTAATATAGAAAAAAATTATGGAGAAAAGAATGGCCAATAAGATGTAAATCGTGATCAAAATTATGGATAAACTGTAAAAAAGTTTATGTTTTGTCCTGTGTTCAAGTACTTTCGGCCAACTCAGTCATTATCAAGAACTGAGTGATTTCGGTGTGATAGAAAAAACATTTTGTTGGCATTTTTGAAGATTTAAATTCATCCAAAATGATGTAATGTAAAACGATTGCACGGATCTCTCGACCTGCACGGCAAAAGCATGTAGAAAATACTTCTACGTATTGTTATTATTTTATATGCATATAAAATATTTTATACACATTCAAAGTAAGGTCTCCTGTGGTGAAAAAGAATTTATTTAATTTGAGTTGTTTCTATTGTATTGTAATGGTTTTCAAAATTTTCTGTCTTTCCTTACAATGAGTACTGTACAGTATTTTGGTAACATCGCATATGGTGAAAAAGAATTTATTTAATATGGCTTGTTTCTTTTGTATTGGGATGTCTTTCAGAATTCTTGGTTTTTCCTTGCAGTGAGTACTGTATAGTATTTTGATATTATCTAAGAATATTTTCTCATGCTGATTTTTTGCTTGTCTGGGATGTGATCATCAGTATGTGCCGAAATTGCACCAATTTTTGACAATTTACAAGACACCCCACGAGAAAGTGTTGTTCATGTAAGAATTTAATTTTTCTGTTGATATTAAAGTTGCAATATATCATTTTTTTGTTGATATTGAAGATGCAATATATAATTTTTTTGTTGCTATTAAAGATGCAATATATAATTTTTTTTGTTGCTATTAAAGATGCAATATATAATTTTTTTTGTTGATATTGAAGATGCAATAATGAAGATTTGGGTGAGTTTTCCTCAGTCAGGCTAATACAAAGAGGCATACTTTTTTCCAAATCGATTACAGGAAAAGGTTTGGTAGCCAGCGCAAGTTCCGGTCTTGCGTGGTTGCTTCTCTTCTCTATGTTGCCCTGTCGGCTTGAGAGTAGTTCAAGCCACAGGAGATGGGTGTCGTTTTCTAGGAGTCAATGTGTCTCTTCAGCGTGATCTTCATTTTTTGCCGGTTCGTAACGAGGTTAAATGTTAATCAAATAGCGATTTGTGTGTTGTTATTTGATTCAATTTTAACGTTAAATTCACAACATTCGATTCGGTTGTCTACACAACCTATAGGGTGATTCATTTGTATTAAAACAAATGATAAACGTGTGGAAATATTTAATTTAGTGAAGGACTCCAACTATTTGTATCGTGTATCTTATTTTTCCATTTTTATATATACTATTTAAAATTTGCTGTACTTCAGATAGAAGGGTACTCACTATCAGGAATAGAGTGTTTGTAGATGTAAGCACTGTAGGCATAGAAATCAACATTTTACTAAATGCTAAACATTGTTCTATGGCAGATAATGTTTTCTACAACTCTTGCCATTATACATCCTAATGCTAGATATATAATTTTAAATGTAAAGCTTAACGAATTCACAGAATTAAAAAAAGAAACTGATATAAATAATTTTGATAACACTAAACACAGAATACTACCTACCGACTCAATAACAGCTACAATTGAAAATAATTTATCTAAGCGTAATATAAAATTTGTTACATCTACTTAAAAAACAATAAGAGATTTAATTAACACAATACAAAATAATACAAACTTTAAGCCTGAAGCAAGAATTTACAAAATTGACTATCAAAATTCCCAACATGGGAAATATCTAGGAATTTAAATAAAAGATTAAATGATCTCATTGGATATTTTATAAAATAACACACCCAATGAATTCATCGTAATATGTCAGACTATAATATCGACTTAATGCAGTTTTAATTAAAAGATAATATAATTAATTAACGTTAAAATGTATTGAGAGTGAACTAATTTGGCAATCTTCTAAGATAGATTTACTTCCAGATTCATACAACATATCTCCTTTTCTAACAAAATTACTGCTGATTATAATGTGGAATATTAAAAAATGTTAACGATAAAAATAAAATAAAAAACGACGAAAGCTTAATGACCTTGAACGATTATTGGGACTTAAGCTCAAACCAGACTTCAAGTGGAATTTGTACATACCATCCATCGCTAAAGAAGGTAGGAAAATAGTCGGCTCCCTGCTATCCACTACCTTTACAGAAGCCAGATCTGACTCAAAATAGTGTACTGCTGCCTTTTTATGGGCAGGAGCTACATGTCTTCACTTCTCAGTATTGATAGAGTTCAAAAGAGTCTACACGGACTTGTGGGTGATGAATTATTTTTTACCCTAAAAACATTTTCCCACAGACGAAACGTTGCAAGCGTCTCGCTACTCTGTCGCTATTTCCATGGAAGGTTTTCAGATGAACTATATTCCTTAGTTCCAGCAGTTCTAACCATTACGGCTTAGACCCACCATACCACGCACATTATAGCGAACCACCCTCGTTCCCTTCGTATTCTACTCGTCTTCTACCCACTAACCACTTCCTGTATCTCTGCAACGTTAACCTATTTAGTCTAGGGTTAACCGTTATCTTCCCCAAATACTCCATATTCCTCTATCTCTATAAACTGTGCTTATTATTCTGTAACACTCTACCTCGAGTGGCTCATGCGTTTTGTACAGAATTAACATTATTGTTAAAAAATGAATTGAATGAATTCTAATATCCCAGGCGACTTCAAAAGGCGTCTAAGCGGCGTTATGGATGATTAATTATTTTCCACCTTACAACCCTTTTAACACAGATGAAAAACTGCAAGCCTCTCGCTACTCTGTCGCTATTTCCGTGGAAAGTGTTCAGATTCCTTAGTTCCACCAGTTCTAACATTCACGGCTAAGACCATCAAGTCTGAACATTTTAGCAAACCACCCTCGTTTCCTTTGTATTCTATTAGTGATAGCTTCTTCTCTCGAACTGTTGCTTTATGGAACCGACTCCCAGAAATCTTAACTTGTCCAAATGTAGGGCTAACCGTTCTCCACATATTCTCATAAACTTTAACCCCTACATCGAATGACTTTTGAACCTTGTACAGTTGAGGTCCATTTAAAGATAATTTATGTCTGTTTTCCCATTTCTGATCGGAATAAAGCGTAAAACAACGGTTGTCTGAAAATCTCTTGAATTCAGATCTTCTGCCCGACTTCTTATGTAAAATGAGCGACCAGGTTATCATCTTTTAATCTAACTCTTATTATTATTTATAAAAAAACATTTCTACAATAGCTTGGCTTATTTATTTCGCTTCTCGTCATTCTCATTGTTCAATAGAAGAAAAGCTTGTAAAATAACGATTGTTTTATAAATCCTCTTTCATCTTTCTTCATTTTACAAAGGGAAGATATTATCTTCCCAACGAAAGTCTAACCTTGAATTTAAAAGGTTACGCCCGAATGAAACAAACATACGTAGAGAAATGGATTTTTTTTTAGATACAACCAAACTAATTATGATGGGAGTGTTTTTAATTATTTAAATGTTCCTTAATTCACCGATTTAATTATTTTACTTATTTCTGCTTTCATTTTCATTAGATTCTTTTTATTTCAAGTTGATTTCTTAGAATACAACTGTTGGTACAAAAAATGCAGAGTTTATGGTATCACTATTTTCTTTCGTTTTGTTTTCATCTTTTCGCCCTCTCTCACTCTCTCTCTCTCTCTCTCTCTCTCTCTCTCTCTCTCTCTCTCTCTCTCTCTCTCTCACTCTCTCGTATTTTTCTGTTTTCTTTTCTTTCAAGGTTTTTCTCAATTAAAAGTCCATCCCTAAAAAAAAAATGATCGTTCATGATCAGGATTGTAATGAAATGAAATTGGCTGCTAGATTTTAAATCAATATCTTTCACATTTTCAATGGATTTTCTTTTCTGATTTCTGAATGGAAAAACCAACTGTGTTATTTTTACTTTCACTTTCACTTCTACTTTCGTTTTTACGCTTCTCAATATTGCAAGACTCACTCGAAATTTAACAAAGGAGATATTTGTTTGTATTGCTACAAGGCAAAAAGTACTGCTTTCACTCGTTTATTTTCGTGCACTTGTGTTATGCTCGCTATCATCCGCCTTACAGTTGTCCTAAAAATTTATTAATAGAATTTTATGAAGCTGTATACAAATAATACAAGTAAACATAACTGTCTACGTGATTATATATAGTGGGTGTGCCGATAATGTTGTTAATCTTCGTGTATCATTTAGAAGATATTTCCGCTGGGCGAAGATAATCAAAATAGAGAATAGGGAAGTCTTCCTTCAATCAAAATATCACATTCTTTCAAAGTATAAATACTTGCTTGTTTATACTTACAGAACATGATTGTCTTTCTGTTATTAATTTCATTGGTATTTCTGCCATTTTAATGTTAACTACTTTCCATCAAAACTCTTCCGTCCGTCATTAGCACAGATTAAAAATAAAAAAAAGTTGCAAGCGAAATTCGATCTCGTATTTCTTTTATCATTTGGGCCATTACAACCGATGATTGCATAAAACCAAATCTAATCAAATTTATTTAGGATTTTTTCTAAATTGTTTGACGCCATATTTGGTGCTATCGCTTTTTCATGCATTAGTAATCTGGGAAATGTTGTGGGAGCAAACGACCCGTACTCGAATTGAAAATTACTTTTGTGCGTACACAAAAATAGTAAAACTTTCAAGACCCTCCAGTACACTATTTCATATTCAATGCATTGACATATATAAAAACTATAAGCGTATATATATATATATATATATATATATATATATATATATATATATATATATATATATATATATATATATATACTGATGGCACAGAAAGCATTGATAAAGTCGGATGTTCAGCCGTCCTTGATGACATAACAGTAAAATAAAACGTCTACCTGGTAAATCCTCTATTTCTAGTACTGAAGGTGTCGCCATACACTTAGCTTTAGACACGACAAACAATGAGCAAGACAACTTCATACATATCCGTATTTACATCCCTGAGACATGAAAACACAAACAATCCCGTAATAGTTGAATTACTAAACAGTACCAATCTAATGTGCAAAAAGAAGTAATTGTTTTCTGTTGGATACCTAGCCATATCGGCATCTGTGGTTATAAAAAAGGTGATATGGCAGCAAAGGAATCCCTCAAATTTTAAAATCCCTTATACAGACTTCAACGCAACGATATGCTCATACATTCTAAGCAAGTAGCAAGAGTTATGGAGCTGCCACCCAAACAACAAACTACAAAAATTAAAACTCATTATAGGATCATGAACTCAGACTTCTTTGAAGAATGAAGAATTACTATCAAGAATCAGGAATAGCACACACCCATATCACTCACTTATTTCTTCTAAAAATGAACATCCTCCTGAATGCAAAGCATGTCAAGGGGGAATATAATGCAAAATATATTCTAACCGACTCTGGTGACCAACGATTTTATGACATGACTAGTCTAAAGGACCTTTTCAAGAAGATAAGAATATAGACTCTCCTTGCTTGTTTGAAGGAGGTTGGTCTATCCCACCAATTATGGCATTAAATAACTCCGTTCTAGTGGTATACCTGTAGAGGAATGGAACTAACAACCCAAAGAATTATTTACAAGCCATATATTTTTTTTAAATCTTGTCGATAGATTTGATATGCCGTTAAAACAAAACAATCAATCAATGAAAAAAATGGTAAGAACAAGATGGCTGGAAGTGAACGAGAACTCAATCATGCCTGTCTTTGCATGTTTTTCCAATATGTAAGGACAAAATGACATCAACTGTTAGCAACAAGATTTCCAAAGTGTTTCGTTGTTTCCACCTTTCAATATTCAGTTATTGTTTTTTTATGTAAACCAGGCACATGAATAGAATTGGAATGTAAGTTAGTAATCAAACGCTTTTAGACAAATAATGATATTGACAAACAAGGGTAATATTGATTTTGCTAATATTCTTATATAGGCCGGGATGATTCTAAAGAGGGAGGGACCTGAACATTATAATATCAAATGGTGGTACGGTATGATAGGAGACACGGTGCATGCGACAACATTTTAACATGAGATGTGCAACTCTTTGAAATTATTTTTATGATACCTGAATTTAAATTGATTATATTTTCTAATAAAATGTAGTATTTTAAGTGGAAAAACAATTTAGATTTGAAATTTGACCATCTCGCCGTCAGCGAAATGACAGATACCGAATGAGTAAATTATTAGGTCGGTGCAAAAATAATGTCGTTTTCTCACATGTGAGAAAACGACATTATTTTTGCACCAACCTAATAAAAAATACACAGAAAATAAGATTCAAAACGAGGCTCTTTATTTGTCCTCAATTCAGTTGTCATTGTTTCCTACTACAGCGTGTATTACTTATCTGAGAAAAAGGTTTTAAGTCTTCGAATAAATTTATTCACGATAACAGCTTTCTGCCAACATAAATAGTCGTAATTTTGTATCAGATTAAATTGATGCTGTCAAAATGTTTGTTTACGGTATTTTGGTTGTGCACAAGACAGCTATTTTTAATCTACGTCTCAGGATCCAACTACATTCTTTTGCTATTGTTCACCCAGTGCATGTCTTAAGCAACATTCAAGGTAGAGTGTTATTGAATAGAGATATTGTAAGTATGTACAGGCAGGGAGCAAGAGCTACATGTTATGAGGATATGTAGGAAAGATAACGATTGACACTCGATTTGAAGATTGTGGTGATGGGGAAGTTTTCTCACGGAAGTCCGTTCCATATTGCAGGAGTTCTTTGGAAGAAGATGTCTAAGGAAGAGCTGAACTTACTCCTTAATAATGGAATATGAAAGGGATGAGGATGAGTCGACTAGATGTACGTGGGATGGCGGATGCTAGCTGTCAAAGTTTGGATGTGGAACCAAGAAATGTATTTCACGCAAACATCTGCCATGAAAATAGCGGTAGAGCAGCGAAGGGGTTGGAAACATTCTATCTGTGGGAAAAGGGGCTAAAGGGTGGTAAAGAGTTCATCACCCACAAGACCGCGCAGACGCTTTTGAACTCGTTCGAGGCTGAAAAGTGAGAATTGGGGAACTCTGGCCCACATGTTGCAGCAATACTCCATTTCACTATGATTTTTTAGAGATAAACCCTGGCAGGAGGTATCACGTACCTCCTGAAGTGATACAAGGAGCCTACTTTTTTCCCAACGTTTTTAGCGATGGACCGTTTATACGAATTCCATTTGAGGTTTGGATTAAGCTTGAGTCCCAATAGCAGCCTCATTTAGAGTACAACCATTCATCATGACTGGAGAAAACTCAGGATTTGCTCTGTGATAAGTGCTCCAAGCTAGTTCCTTTCCCATTGACCTATGAGAGCAAGGTCAAGGGAGAAGTTAGCTACCAGGTTCTATTGTTACTAGTGTTCTGACAATGTTCATAGGTAGATCCTTAATATATAGCAAAAAAGGGATAGGACCAAGAAGAGAGCCTTAGGGGACGCTTGTATTAATCTCATAAGCGTCAGGGGACTGACCACTAAGAACGATATTCCTGGACTTACCCGAGTGAACGGACTTGATAGCCGAAAAAACTATAACTGGAAATTTTGTGTAGCAGACCCTATGTCACACCTTGTTAAAAGCCTTTGTGATATCTAATGCAGTTGCTCTCATGATGCATTTATTATTAAACTCGTTAATGATTCTATGCGTAATGACTGTTAAGACATCAGCAGTGGGTCTGTTTGTCTCTCAGGAGGTTGTTACTCTTGAAGTGAGTGATAACCTACGTTGATGATAGACTCAAAAAATTTTGATGATAGTGTGGAGGCTGATCGGGCGAAATTGCTATGCGTATTTTTGAAAATTGAGAATGCAACTGACAACTTCCATCGGCCTGAAAAACAGTTCGCCTTCAGGCAGCGGTTAAACAATTTTACCAAGATTGGGAATAAATCTGAGCTATAGGAATTTTATCCAAACAAAGAGCCTTCAGATAATCAAGGCTTTTTATAAATCAGGAAACTTCCCGAGCTAAAACAGAGATATTGCAAAGTTTGTATTCCGTGAGAGGTGGGAAATCGGATAGAGGATGACCATTGTCCATGAAGTTAGAAGCAAATATCATTGCAAAGATCTTTGCCTTATCTGACGTGGATGAGATAATCTCGACATCATTTCTGATGGAGAACACTGAAGATTTAACTCTGTTGAGAATTTTATTTTAAATTTTCCATAATTCGCGTGAATCAAGTTTCTTGTTTTCAACTTTGGTTTGGTTTACTTTGTTTTATGGCATATCAACCTCAATGTGTTATTTAACGCCGAATAGATAGGGCACATTCGTATGAATAGATTATGTATTATTTGTAAGAAATTAGTTTGTAGATAAGGTTTTATTGACGCATTTTTGTGAAGAGTTTTTTTTGTCGAGAGTATTGCTAGTATTTTTTTCTTCAAAAATGTATTGCTGGCAATTATTTTTCCAAAAGATATTCCTGGTATTTTTACTATAAAAATCTATTTTTATACTTTCATGGTGTTTTGGCTCCAGTTTGGCAGGGTTAACTATTTAACCATAGCTATGGCCTCAACAGATGCTACCACCCCGAGACAGATTGGAACTGGGAACAACATCAATAATGGGGTGGTTCTACGCTCCTCAAAACGTCCCGATCAGAGGCTTTGCTGCCGGATGTAGTTTATCGTCATAACCAGGACGATTCAATTTTTGCTTGGACTGAAAGCAGTAACGATTCCGTTACACCTCTCTTTCTGACAGAATTGGTAGTAATGGTTACGGTAGACTATGCCCGCAACACATTCTGGTGTGAACCAGCCTTTGTTGGTACTTTTTGTGAAGGATGCAACTTTACATGTCTGGAAATAAGTCGGGGCTGTTTTGGCCGTTGCTTTACCGCTGATGAATTCAGAGAGAGGAGCTTTGACAATTTCTGAAGCTATCTCAATCAACATATATGTATGGCACATCGGAAGAAGCCTTCGATTTGGCATCAACTTTGATATTGACCAGCGAGTGTTCTGAGGTGCCCAATGAAGTTAACACAATGAAGTTAACAGCGAAACATTTGTCGGGAGATGAAGTGAGAAAGATGTCTATGGCTTTATCATAATGTCAAGGTATATATGGAACACGAGTAGGCTTATCCACGAACTGTGTTAGTTTGCATGCTATGGAAAACTCATGGTGGCATTTGCCTTCTTCGTTTGTTATGTTTCAGTCAGTTATGTGCCATGCGTGATACACGCTTAGGCGATCATGTATCTTTCGATACATGACTGACGAGGCAGATTTTTTTCCCGCAGTAGGTTTCATCTGCAGCAGACCAGTTGCCATCCAAGGCTATAGAACCCGGCTTACCCTACTATTAACCCATAGCTGAGGGAAGAAGAAGAGGATTCATACCTTTTCCCAAGAGTATTAATACGTAAGTGAATGTAATGGGTTTGACTGGAAATCCTTATGGTGAATATTGAAATCTCTACATACATGAATGATATCTGATCGGAAAGAATATCATCCTCTTGACGATAGATAGTGAATACAAAAGACAAATTATGAACAAAGAAGAGTGCAAAAGCATATGAATGCCAACTGAGAATTCTGTTTTAGGGTCTCTGCTACAGGGGGAATCCATCTTTGATATAGGCACCAAACACATGATTATAGCGGTTTTGAGTGTTTTCTTTTACGACTAACGACAAGCAGCCTGGGATTTTGTGAACGGTGCAACTTTGTGTGTTTGGGAAAATAGATAAAATGAAGGACAGGGATCAAGGTCAAGGCATCAGAAGATGTCGATTGACATTCCTGAACTGGATTAAATTATTTAACTCCGCTTTCAGATAAGAACATGAGGCCAAATTTTAACTTTTGAAGGTGTAGTTCAATAGTTGAAGCGTTAACCACTTATGTTAGTATAGAAAACTGAGAAATTAGAATCTATTTTTAGAATGACTTATCTGGGTCTTTTGTTATGAATTACTTAGAATACTTGCTAGAAATCAAGGCTGTACTTTATTATGGCATCGAGGGGCCGCACCGAATTCTACTTACAGTTCAGATTACAGTCACCAAACGGCAATACAGCAGTCCCGATATTATACAACTGCTGATGGAATAGCATCCTTTATTCTAAAGTTCGGAACCCTGAATATCAGGTAGATAACGTAAGCCAAGAAAAGCATTTACTTTCTGCACCCTTGATGAAAAGACAAATAATCCAAACCAGAGAAGAAATTATACACATGCCACCAATGCAAAATCATGAAGTTTAACCAAGTATTTGATTCAACAGCAGTAGTTCTTCTTGTGTTGGAACCATCATGCTTAAGAGGGGAAACCAGACACAGAGACAAGCTCATTCGTTTGGAAGTACTAAAAGTCCTACTAGGAGAAAGAGAGTCACAAAGGCTGATTGCACACTGTAAAGTTCAAACCGAAGAAAAAAAAAACATTTAAAAAACTACTTGTTTGCTTATTTTGTTATGTCATACTAAATTTTAAAATAATAATTCATTGATTTGTTTGTTTAACGGCATATCAACTTCTTATGGGTCATATAAGGCTGAAATTTAATTTTCTTGGGTGCGTCGAGTTAATATAAATATGATATATGTTATTCTACTTTCACAATTGAATACATGGTAGATGATTCTTAGCTTTTGTGCATATACAAAAGTGACAACGAGTGTTCGGTGACATCACAAAATTTAAATAAAGATGATTTTTCTGAACATTATACATTTTCTTCTCGGATTATTTTATATCTCAGAATACATCTTGTTATAATTTTCCATTCTTTTTAAAATTGTGATCTTGGATCAAGGATGCCTAATCAGTAGAAAAATCGAATGCCTGAAACTCCATTTCTTTTTTTAAAAACATAATTATGAAAAAAAATAAATCGTTACTATTTTTTCAAATATGTGCGTGAAGCATGCCTAGAAAAACCTGCAGAGAGATTATTGATTGTCAGGCAAGTGATGACTGATGAAGCAATCTTAAATGAAAAATGGACACTAAGCACTTTAACCAAAGCAATTGGCGAATTATGTTCTTTGGAATGGTTCAATTCAAATATTCACATATTTTTATAATTTTGTAAATGCTTTTTTTAAGCAAATCACTCCAAGCAAGGCGGGAATACAACTAGCACGTAAGGGGTTACAGAGAAAGTAAGAGTAAAGAGGTGTGTTTGGGAAAAAGGATAAAGAGAAGAACAGGGATCAAGGTCAAGGCATCAGAAGATGCCGATTGACATTACATTTGAATATTTGAAGATTATAGCTATCAGGGAAGCAAGTAATAGGAAAGGAGTTCCACTGACGGGAGGTGTGAGATAAGAAGCTGTTGGAGTAAAAGAGATGGCTACATTTCGACGGTGAAAGGGTGGGACCGAGATGCCAACCTAATAGCACGTTTAAATTCATGCAGTTTGGGAACCAGTGAAAGTATCTCGTCAGAGCAGTTGCCATGAAAATACTTGTAGAAAAGACAGAGAGAAGCCACAGCACATCTGTGAGAAAGTGACTGTAGACGGGATGTCAGATCAGGACCAATCACGTTGCGCGTCCGTCTCTGGATTTTGTCAAGGTCCTCGACATGAACAGCCGGGAGCAGTATTCCATGCAAGGACGAATTGTTGATTTGTAGATTTGAAAGATGGACTCAGGCGAGAAAAACCTTCTGGCGCGACACAGAGAACCAACTTTCCTTGCGGTAGAAGAAGCTATAGATTCTTTGTAGTTGTTCCACTTCAGGTCAGTGGACTGCGTGAGACCAAGCAGACGCAGAGAGGCGCTCTCGTGGAATTGGGCATCAGCCATCCTGATGGGAGGTAGGGAGGTTTCTCTATGGTGGGTAAATGAGAGCAGTTTCGTTTTAGAGGCTTACAACCCATTTCCTGCCACAGTCGGTCACAGTTTGGAGGTCCTTCTCGAGGCCTACGGCCAGGTTAGTTTTGTCAGCCAAACCGGACTTACTATTGAGGCAGGAATAAATAGTAGTTTCGTCAGCGTAGATGCCAATCAGAAGGTCGTTGATGAAGATCAGAAACAGTGTAGGACCTAGGATAGAGCGCTCGTGTGAAAGGAACTGGGGGATAACCAGTTTAGGATGACATTCATTTCACGGTTTGACAGGAGTTATTTTATTAAGTCAATCGTCCGATAATGCCGTAAACTTGAAGCTTACGAAGAAGGCCAGCGTGCCAAACCATTTCAAACGCTTTAGAGATATCTAAAACTACGGCTCGAGCTTCTCTGTTGTTGTCAAGTGCTTGCTATATAAATTCAGTTATGATCGTGAGTACGTCAGCGGTGGACCAGGCAAAGCGAAAGCCACATTGCTTGTCTGAGAGCAGATCATGAGTTGTAAAATACTTAACTATTTCAGCGTTGACTAAAGTCTCGACGACTTTGCCGAAGAGACTAATAGGACGGTAGTTAGATCGATCAGAAGGGACAACTGATGAGGACTACGAACTGGCTCGAAAGCAAGAGTGAGTGAGGCAATAGTTATATAGCTTGGAGAGGACTGGTGCCAGATTAGGAGCATATTTCTTCGGGACAACGAATTATGGATTTGCCGTACTTCAGCATGCTCTTGCAGAGCCGCCAATAATCTCTAAAACCAAACTTGTGAGATGCAATACGTTGTTTCATTTTTCCAGCAACTAGTAGCTTTGTTTCATTGATGTCACACTTGCACTCATTATGGGCAGAGATAAAGAGATGTCTGTTGCAATCAGAGATGTCACTTCGGTACAGACGGAAGAAGTGATTACTATTGGGCAATAGCAGCAGAGAAAGCGGCTGTCAAGCAAGGATATAAATTAATACTATAAAGAAATAATCTAACAAATATTAGGTTGGTGCAAAAATAATGACGTAATAATGTCGTTTTTTGACGTATTTTTTGACGTCAAAAACGACATTATTACGTCATTATTTTTGCTCCAACCTAATGAATAGTGCGTAACATTTTTGTTCTTATTAAAATTCTAGACATAACTTTTTAAAACAATAAGCATAGTCGAGGGAGTCGAGGGAGTACACAGTAATTAGGTGGCGTCAAGAGAAAATCCGTCCTTTTGACACACGGCTTTTTCGGGTATATAGGATAAATATTACCAGATATTCCCTCTCAGACAATAATGTAAGATAACCAAAGAATACTTGGTTGGAATACGGCGTTTATAACAAAGACGAAAACTCTAGTTCTAATAATGAATATTTTCTTTTCTTCCTTGTCTTTGTATTGACATTAAGCGTATTCATTTCATTCAAAAGTTCCAAACATGCTTCCAATAGATTCTTCATTTAAGAAGCTCATATGATCGATTTAGTAGACAATCTTTACTTAACCAACTCACTTAAAGGTACGTTTCCTCATACTTCATTTACAATCTGAATCTTTCGACAGATTTTATTGACAATGCTCTAGCCGGAGCTCAGTGATGCGCCAACTAGAATAACGGTCCTTCTTCGTCAAGTAGAATATTCGGATTCTCGTAATTCTTCTGTTTCTATTTTGAAAAAGACGATTGCATATTCACCGAATTTATTCGACTCATACCTACCACAAGAATTATGGCGGCGGTAAAGCCATATTCATATAAAATACTAAAGAAATATATTCGGAGCCTCAGGGCGAATGGAAAATACAGGGTCAGGCAAAAATCGCGCACTATGGGGATAATTTATTAAAAGTATAAGTACGCATGAACATTTTATTTACTAGTTATTTAATTGTAATATGTGTTGTTTAGAATGTCCGCCATCTTTTTCAAAACCCATTTCAATTCTGTGCCTGCATGATTCATTTAACACATCGGAGAGTTTCATTTTGTCATTTCACTGCATTTATATTTAATTCTTTCTTTAAGTTCCTCAGTATTTCTGGAGTGCGTCTGATACACAACTGATTTCAAATTGCCCCACAAAATAAATCCAAGAGTGTTAAGTCTGGTGACATCGGTGGCCAACTTCAGCAAAACAAATGAGAGATTTACAACATGATTATTAATTAACCGCTATGGTGCAAGACTTTTGCCTCGCCCTGTAAATGGAGATGTCATATCAGTAGACGGTTTATAGCCTAGAATCCTGATTGTATTTTATGTGAGTTCATGTCTCATACATTTGTCTCTTTGAAATGGTCACGAGAAAAGAACGTGTTTGTTTATTTATGCAGACAACCCAGATTTTGTCTGTATAACGAATCAATAGCTAATAAGTACTTCGAGTGTGACTCGTTGTAATTAATTCTTAGACTTGTATATTAGGTTTATGTAAAAGATCCAATGCTCCTTTTTTAACTGGAGACAGAATACACAATAATGAATGAAAACTTAAAAATGAAATTAAGAAAAACTCTATCAACATTTGCACGCACTTAGATATACATACATCCATACATATATATATATATATATATATATATATATATATATATATATATATATATATATAAGAATTAAGACAAAAGGAAAACATATCTCAGCCGTTGTGTTTCGTCCTATGAAGGAATTCTTCAAGGCAAATACGATGAAATGCGTCGGCTAATATAAGTTTTCTTTTTGTCTTTATTAATATTGTCCTTTTATAGATATACTCTATCTGAAATGTTTACACACACACACACATATAAATATATATATGTGTGTGTATACATATATGTCTGTGTGTTTATGTATATATAAAGGTGTGCTGAAAAGTACTCGGCTTTAGAAAAGAACTTTCCCATAAAAAAAGTTTGGTCGAGCGGTTAGATTTTGCGAAATTACTTCGTGTATATATATATATATATATATATATATATATATATATATATATATATATATATATATATATATATTGTGTGTGTATTTAGACAGCATCTTTTCATTCATACACGTTTCATTAAATAATATAGACAAGTGTTGTCTATTTAGTTACTATTTAGTTAATATAACATTATCGTTGAACGAAGAAAGAAATTCAAAATAGTGATCCATATTTTTTTAATACAATCTAAGCTTTCGGTTTACTTAAGCCATTATCAAAGATGTCAATTACATCATATTAAACAATATATGGACAAGACAGTGATGATAGTCTGTCAATGTTTACATAGATGATTTCTAAGCAACGATAAACACGCGCATATAAGACGCTAGAAGCGAAAATCGCACCGCTTCTCATGACGTCACACACGACCACACGAGAGTGAATTGTAGGAGTATGAAATATGGAAAGCCGTTGGTATAAATAATTGGTAACAGATGCCATTGGTTTATACCAACGACTTTCCATATGGCCGGGCTTAAACCACAATCTTCTACGCTTAGGGTTAACTTTTCATCGCTGGTCACGATACAATGCAAAAAAACTTTTCCTTTTCTGCTGTTGAAGCAGCTGTACATACGTTACAAGACGCCGTTCGACGTATCTCGGCTTCAATTCTTACGACACCCAATATCTTTGCTTTTGAATCATTCCTAATGCTTTCAAAAGTTTCGAAACTTGTGTGATCAACTCCTAATGATTTTGCAAGTTCACCTTGTGGCTGACATTATTCTTCATGAATTAATGCCTGCAATTCTTCGTCTTCAAACGTTTTAGATGCACTGGAGCATTCTTTAACTTCAACATCAAAATCATTATTTTTGAAGTGTCTAAACCAATCCCTGCATATTGTTTCCGACAGAGCATGTTCGCCGTAAGTCTCAACAAGAATTCTGTGTGCTTCAGCTGCAGATTTCTTTTGAATAAAGTAGTAATATTCGCCGCAAATACACTTTCTTTGGCACGAAATCCGCTATAAAAACAAAGTTTTTTACACTTCGGCAAAATGACATACACTGAATTTCAAGCTTGATTACCGTACTTCCTTATAGATTCGTTACCATCTGAAACTACACGCACGCAGTTCTGGAAACGCTATCTGTTGCAAAACAGCGAGAACTTATTCAAGAGCCTAATATATATATATATATATATATATATATATATATATATATATATATATATATATATATATATATATGGTTGGAAGATTTACCTGATGATCCTGAATCCTTAAAAAAGGATTTAGGTGAAATAAATTATCGTAATGGTACATTAAAGTGATTTGTTTTTCATTACATATTAGCTCTGTCCTAACATTGAGCTCTCAGGATTTCATCCTCTTTGGATTTACCAATTCGGTTTACCAAGTTCCTTATAACTTAAATATATATATATATATATATATATATATATATATATATATATATATATATATATATATATATATATATATATATAAGTTTCATTAAAGACGACTGGCATTCTACATTCTTTTTCTGGACATAAAGTATGGAAAAATCTTCTGAATTTTCTGTATGTCCGAGTACTTTCGGCTAATCATTTTGCCATTATCAAGGATGACTTGAACTTGGATTTTTACCTGAATGTATGGACTTTTTTATGTGTGTATCTAGAATTGTGTTCATACTTGATGTTACTGATTGTTGCTTTTTCCTTTTTTATTATTAATTCTTCCATTATTTTAGCCCTTTTTACATCTGGATAAGCATATGAAAGTTGTATTTTCTACAAGTATTTTGCGAATGGAGTTGTCTGTTTAAATGACTCGTAATTGAGCTATGATCAGAGAGATGTAACGTGAGTCTTCTTGTTAGGCATGTAAAGGTATGTCCAATATAATTATTGACGAATTTGGTTTGATCAGAAACAGTTCCTTAAGGAACATGTGAATTCATAAATAATATTGGTTCGCTGTAGTCTGAATCTTACAACCAAACTCTATCCGCAACATACTCGTAGAAAATGAAACTTTAATAGGCTCAGCTACGGACAGAATGTAGATTTGAAAACAAATTTTTGCTTGACACACATAATTTTATATATACATGTCGCATGCACGCATACATACACGCATACACACTCGCATATATATCTATCTATCTATCTATATATATATATATATATATATATATGTGTGTGTGTGTGTGTGTGTGTGTGTGTGTGTGTGTGTGTGCGTGCGTGCGTGTTTGTGTGTAAGATCGCACATTAAGTGTTGGTGTTAATAAAATAGTGCTCGATGTAATATAACAGAGCTATTAAATATATATTACTAAATATACATATTACCCCTCACCGGTCAGGAATATTATGTATATTTATTAGATAGATAGATAGATAGATAGATAGATAGATAGGGTGTTTCATTAAGACGGCTTATTATATAAGGGTGTTTCATTAAGACGGATCAAAGTCAGCAGTAAATAAATCAGTGTTATTGGTGAAAATTTATTTATTTCTCTATTGGATCATGTTACTTAAGTTATGGCAATGATATGTGAAAATAATATCGCCAAAATGTCCGCCAAATCTGATAGAAAAAGAAAGAAATTAGACGCTTAAATTTATGTCACATTTAAAATCAGTCCAAGTTATTGGAACACCCTTATATATATATATATATATATATATATATATATATATATATATATATATATATATATATCCTTTTGCAAATAAATTGAAACAACCGCTTTAGTTTCCTGACTGGATGTAATCGATTTCTATTTTTTCCAAAATTAGGTGATTTGAAGTTGTGCGCAGTAATATGAATCTATTTTCTTGGTGTATGATGAAATTTGTTTGGCCTTGAAAATATTGCGTCATCCGTCATTGAATCTGATTTTCATCCCTCCCAGATACTATTGTCTCGACTGTCGATTAGTTGTCCTACGGCCATTGTCTGCGACGGACGTTACTCCAAGGAAGCATACAAAAATTGTAACGCTGCACGAATACAACGCCTTACCAGTGAGCAAATCAAAGTAATATCGACTTGCTCGGAAATTCTCCTGATTTAAATCCAATCGAGAATCTGTGGTCAATCTGCAAGGAAAGACTTCGTGGAATGGACATAAGAAGTACTAAAATGTGCATTGGTTCATGTTTCATTGGAAAAATACGAAAAAAAGTAAATAATAACGGAATTATTCATTTTGTTTCAATTAATTTGCAGAAAGGTGTACTAATATATATATATATATATATATATATATATATATATATATATATATATATATATATATAGATAGATAGATAGATAGATAGATAGATAGATATAATTTCACGACCTTATGCTGAAAAATATTGATTTTATACAATTTTTATTTTACCGCACAATATTAATCCTGAAAAGAGAACATTATACAGTAGATATTTCAGATCAATATTTAGTTCATAAATATATAATAATGTGTATTCCTAAATAAATATATATGTATTCCTAGCTAATAATATTGGAGAATACACATACATAATATAATAACGTATTATAAAATATATTTGCATGCATGCCTGCACTCGTCTTTCCACCGGAATGGGCACACCCTTATATCAATATAGGCATATTCCGCGCACAAGCCAAAGTTAAACATATATCTTTTTCTCGGCTGTAAGAGTTACAATATTACTTTGGTCAGCTAGAACAGATCTGAGCTTGTTAAAACTCTGTCTTACTCCGGATGGATGACTAACTAGAACAGTGAAAAATCTTAGAGCGGGAAATAGCAACAGACTAGGTAACAATTATCTGGTTAACTCTACTATACTCCTAGGTGGAACAATATATATATATATATATATATATATATATATATATATATATATATATATAGTCAACGACGAAATTATTCGTACACCCAGCAATTTTGAATATTATTATCCATTTCTCAGAATCTAATACCTGTATGATCCCAGGTTTTCTTTATATGTTAATAAGCACAAAAAAGCGAATATAAAACTCAATTCTCAGAACAATAGGTTAAATACAACAAATTTGACAGGTGAATTATGCAAAATGGGAAGAGACAAAATTATTCTTACAGTATGAAAAATAGAAAAAATTGAACAATTTTCACAATAGCGTAATTTGTCCTTTTAAAACAACCCCACATTCATTAAAAGAATAAAATCATTTGTAAAAACACAACGTAATATTAAGAAATAACAATAATTTTATATAACAAGAATTCAAGCTTGAATATACAGTTTATTGAAATGTATTGAATAAGTAATGTCTTTTTTCTCGTTAAAAAAGTTCTTGTTTATAGTACAAATATTGCGTACGTATCTGAGAAAGGTGAAATGTCATTATTAGTGTAATATATAGAATTATATGCGTACGTAGTAGTAATGGGTATGAAGGAGATAGATAGAATTAAGCTCTTACCGTAGGCGATGGCAGCGGTGTCTGAAGGCGTTCCCTTTGAGGTTTGGTCAGTGCTGCTGAGTCGTTTCTTGGTAGTGTGTGTGGAAGCGAATAAGGTTTTGAATATCAACAGTTAGTATGACATGGCCCTTAGTGGAATATGAAAGTTTCTGTTGTTGAGATCAAACATCGTGATATTTATATCGTTATTCCTGAGAAGTTGATTCCTGAATTATATAATTTTACTTATTCTTCATTGGCCCGAAAACCTCATGTAGTATGCTTACTTCTACGGCCACGCGATAATTTGGCGGTATGCTTATAATTTCTGATTTGTATTCTATGTTTTTGTATTGGTGTGTTTTGTGATGTAAGCATTTTATTGCGTGTTATTGGTTTATAAATATTCTAGAAGCGAGCTTTAACATTTATGTTGCTATTTTGGGCTAAAATACTTCTGAGGCGTTAAAATTAATGACTTTATAATTAACATAATTAATAGTTTTATTGCGTGAAATATGTTGCATATTTAGATATTTTAATGGCCATGACAATGTAAACAAAAACTTAAAGAACAGCATGTGGCCAGAGCATTGATTACGACGTTTACACACGTCAAAGTTCACATTTACTTTTCATATAGTTGGTTTGTGTTAACTTAAGTGATTGTTATTATTATAATTGTTGTTGTTGTTTTGTTGTTGTTGATGATGATGATGTTGTTCAATTGTTTTGTTTTTTTTTATCATTTCCTTGCAAGCAAGGTGATAACACCACAAAGACGCAAAGGATTATGAGAGTAAAATAAATTGGAAAACGTTAAGTAGAAATGTATCTCAAAATTCCAAAGAATTTGATTTTCTGTCGAAATTTCTGGTATGAGGAGTTATCATTATTTATGCTATTCACATTCGGACTATAGTCCCAATCTTTATTGTTATCTCGACATCTCAACCATTGTTTCCCCGGGCCTTAATCGGGTGTATATCCATCTGGGTAACATACAGACAATTCTAAACTGAACCTTTTATTTAAAATCCGAGGTAGATTGTTCTACTGCCCATGTCTATGGGTATTTTGTCTAGTTCTTATTTTTAGCACTGCTCACACTGTTTTCACTGAGTTCAAATACACACTGCCTGGACCATAGATTGAACTTACAATTACTATGTCACCAAATTCACGAACGACTGGTCTATTACCCCAGACAGGTGTACTCGGAAACGAGTGACCGGCCATATCTATGTCACCAGATTCACGAATTCCCTGTAGGCTACCCAGATCGATATATACCTAATAAAGGCCAGCGGGTACAACAGCAAAAATGTTATGATAACAACAAAAAAGATGAGGACAATAGTCTGAATGTAAGATATTTTATTTTAAGGAAACCTGACTAATTCAATCGCAGTCCATTCTCTTGCATACACCTACTTCTACCATGAGAATTGTTCTTTTTCCAATTTTTTCCCATGTCCATATTGAGGTCAACGTCCAGCGGCGATAGTCTGTTTCATGCTTAAACACAGTGTCGCTGCTGGGTGTTGACCTGAGTCTCTACTTTTATTTGTACATACGCTCTATCGAGAATTTACTCATAAGTATAGTATACCATAAAACTATATTTTAACCTCCCTCTCTCTCTCTCTCTCTCTCTCTCTCTATTTATCTCTCTGTCTCTCTCTCTGTGTCTCTCTCACTCTCTCTCTCTCTCTCTCTCTCTATATATATATATATATATATATATGCAGAGAGAGGTGGTTTATAAAAGTAAATGATGATAACTTTCATTTTTGATTGGTCGTCATCTTCATTTGTATGTTGTCATGTGTTCAAATTATCAGTTTTCATTGTTCGTTTTCAAACAGACCATATTTCCTATCTTCGAACTTCCTGGGCGTTTCTGCTTCCTAACAGAAACCATGTGGCGCCACCAATAATAATAATAATAATAAAGTTTTTTATGTTAATTCGCAGCGGTTAGTTTCCAATTCAGAAACTACGTCAAAGTCAGACATAATGATTACGGTTCTTATGTTGAATCAGCGGAAGATAACTGTTCATCCGAAAGAAGCAGAGATTATGGTGCTGATAAACAATATACGAACTCTCTACGCGCAAAAAAAAAGTTCGCCATTTACAAGTTTAGTTCTTGTTAAATGTTTATATTAGGTTGGTGCAAAAATAATGACGTAATAATGTCGTTTTTTGACGTTAAAAATACGTCAAAAAACGACATTGTTACGTCATTATTTTTGCACCAACCTAATAGTATAAGATTTTTACTGTCTGAATTTCTAATACGAAGAGTTATCATTATTTACATTTTTACATTCGAACTATTGTCCTTATCTTTGTTGTTATCAAAACGACACAATGGCCGAAACGTTGTGATAACAACAAAAATGAAGACAATAGTCTGAATGTAAATAGTTTAAATAAGGATTTGATTTTAATCTCTAAAACAGATTCTGGACTCCACATATACTATGTGTGGTTATAACCGAAATATACTTGCGTTGTTCCCAACAGATATGCACCCCCTATCCGTGTCACGCCTATTCTTGTATTATTTCTAAGCTAATTTTATGCATTCATTGATTATGACATTTACACACTTCTAGGGTTCACATTTACAGTTCTGCCGTGTTCTGTTTTTTTATATAGTTGGTTTATGTGTTATTTTAAGCCATTGTTATTATTATGATTTGTTGTTGTTCAGTTTTTTTTTTAATCATTTCCTTACAAGCAAGGTGATAACACCACAAAGACGCAAGTGATTATGAACATGAAATAAACTTGAAAAACGTTATTAAACAGAAATGTGGTTTATTTGTATCTCAAAATCCGAAAGGATTTGATTTTCTGTCAGTATTTATGATATGAGAAGTTATCATTTATTTACGTCACAATCTTTATTGTTATCTCAACATCTCAGCCATTTTGCTTCCGGGCCTTAATCAGGTGTATATCGATCTGGGTAACCTACAGAGAATTCTAAACTGAATCCTTTATTTAATCTACTGGGTAGATTTTTCTCAATCCTCTGTCCTTGTCTATGCATATTTTGCACACACTGTTTTCACTGAGTTCAAATACACACTGCCCGGCTCATGGATTGAACTTACAATTCTTTATTTTTATGTGCCATGTCCTTTCAGGACGTAGGCGATCATGGTTCTCCACCTCCCTCTATCCCATGCAGCTCTCAACAAGTTCCTTCCATCTGCTTCCTCCCCTAGACCATGTTCTCTTATCCATCCGCCAGGTATGTCATGCGTTGTTTTCCCTTGTCTCTCATTCGACCCGTGAGTATCAGATTCTCCGGGCGCTCCTTCCTCATTATGTGTCACAGAAACTTCAGCTACAATTACTGTCACCAAATTCACGAACAACTGAGCTATTACCCCAGATGGGTGTACTCGGTAACGAGTGACTAGCCATATCTATGTCACCAAATTCACGAATTCCCTGTAGATTACACCTGATGAAGGACAAGTAATACAACAGCAAAAATGTTGGGATAACAATAACAAAGATGAGGACAATTATTATATACTGTACCTATGAGCACTAATGGTTATGTCCCACTCCTCATAAATATGTTGGACACTATTGTAAGCGCGGGTAATATGCTAAGTAATCCGCCACTAGCAATGATTTACCTACTTCACGCCGCTGGCAAGTATTGATTTGTTGATGCTATAAAGATTACCATTTCACTTCCAACCTCCGTTTTGATTATTTCCCATTCAATAACCTTTTTCTAGGTTACAATAACAATAGTCTGAATGTAAGTAGAGTTAATAATAAGATTTTCCATTTTAAGAAAACCTCACTGTTTCATGCTTAAACCAGGCCATGAAACAGAGTGTTGCCGCTAAGTGTCCAGTTTTATATATTTACATACACTCTATTATTTTGAGCACATTAACCCATAAATATAGCATAAATATAAAATTACATTCAGATATAAAAACATATTATAACTAGATGTGCTGGTGGTGCAACAAATATCGGTGTGCAAAGTGAATTCGTCGAGTTATTCTGCTGTGTTCACTTTCGCATAATTGTCCTCGGAGAAGACAATTATTAATCCGCATCTTCTAGCTGATTCCCAGCTATGAATTAAATAGATCGGCCCTTGGGTGGTAACCAGAGTGGGAAAATGAAACAAAATCAATAACTAAAATAATAATAATTAATTAGAAATGAAATACACTTTCATATGATAAAGAAAACGGGAAGGCTTTTTTCTTTTCGTTTTTATGACTCAATTTTCGGAAAGGACAGAATCGCTCTTTTTCCACTTTGCACTGCATAGTGTTCGGACGTGTTTTGCAGTTCCACTCATGAAGTACTTTAGTCGTTCCAACTCAGTGCAAAGCTGACTTGAACTCGGCCATTTTAAGTATTCTTATCCTTACTTACCCTCATTTCTGGAGTAGAAAAAGAAAACGGACATGCCCAAGAGACATTGAGAACATTGTTTCCCTACGATTTCTATATAAAAAAAAAAAAAAGTATAAACGGTCCGTAGTAGAAACCCAAGTTTTTGTTGCTTCTGTGTTAATTGTTTACATATGAACACACACACACAACGTTTAAATTCCATACCAGGAAAAGAAAAAACACTGAATTCAAAACCTTGGGTAAGGCAACGAGAAGCCTTTCCCAGGAGTGTATGGCAATTCACAAATAAGCTGTGGAAAATGTTGATCGCCGACATAAATTACATTTAAAAATATTATAACTCAGATCAAAATAATGGGATTTTCACAGAATATTTTACCAACGCAATCATTGTCAAAACAAGATTGTGAATTTGTTATATTTTAATGTTAGGTAAACATTCCTTGATAGAGGTCGTTCTGGATTTTTGCCTGTTTTGAAAACGAATTTATTTAAAGAATAAACAGAAACCAAAATAACAACGACATCTTCAAAAAATAGAATCTGCAACCAATTTCCTGTTGAATTGAGTATGGTGATTTAAAATAAATGTTTGATCTGGAGCTAATCTTAGTGAAAGTCTGGTGGATTTCGGTAAAGTTGGGGTCTTTGCAGTTCACCCATTTCCCAAGTGCTTTTGTATGGAGAAGCTCAAATGTCCAGCTCGGAATCAAACAGCCTTGTTGGCGCCACTCGACAAAATCTGATCGATTAAACAATCGTTCACACCAGACTTCGTTTTCCACTTGCGTTAGTATTGGGATGGAAAATAAACAAGCATCAAAACCAATCAGTATCTGTTCATTTCTCGCATGATGGGAGTGTGTCCTAGAGCTGACCATAAACAAAATAATCACGTTTTGTCTACATGTAATTCTTTATCATGTCGAACATCTCAAAAACTTTGCGTCTATCTCGTTATAAGCTTCAGAGAAAAAAAAGTTTAATAAGAAACATTCGAGATTCTATGGATAAAGAATAACACGGGCGTTTTCGGAGAGATGCTTTTTTGCGATGTGATAAATATTCTTCATATTGGTGAATCGGATATTCGTAATTAGATATTTCACATGTCTAGTCAGTCTGTTTTAACTGCGCATGTGCAGTGAGGGCAAGAAATCATAATCTACTGATCTCTATGGTAATAAGGTTACTGATTAGTTAAATTACCTATTTGCTTCATAATCTTATTTTGATTTAACGTCTTCTAACTGCTGAAGAATACATCTTTTTTCGGATCTATATTCCCAAGAATGGTTCAGCACAATTCCTCTTTCTTCAGGAAAATCGAAACGCGGTCAATAAATCTTTCTTACAACTAAAATATTAAGTCGAAGATACAAGGAAACGCCAATTAATATTTTTTCAAAAATAAAATGTGAGATTAGATATATGTATATTGCAATCTAAAATCGTAATAATAAATAACCTTTACCTATTTGCATACACACTTCTTCCTACCCGCCAACCAGCACAAATAATTAATCTGCAGGGCATGGCCGTAAATAAACATAAGTATTAGCCCTAAACAAAATTAAGCAAAAATTAGTGGCACTTGATCTAAAGATTGCATAGAGGTGCGAAACTGAGCACCAGGCAGGGTTGATTTATATGTCCTCACTGTCTTTGTCTTAAGATTGCTTGAGACATGAAACTGAGAGTGTTGATTAATATGTCCACACCGTCTCTATCCATACACGATCTATCTTCGATACCGAGAACTTACACTGTAATTATAGCAAGTTTTCAACAATATATGTGTGTGTGTGTGTGCATGTGTGTGGTTGTGTGTGTGTGCTTGTGTATGTGTGACAGTGTATGTGTGACAGTGTATGTGTGCTTGTGTGTGTGTGACAGTGTATGTGTGCTTGTGTGTGTGTGACAGTGTATGTGTGCATGTGTGTGCGTGCTTGTGTGTGTGTGCTTGTGTGTGTGTGACAGTGTATGTGTGACAGTGTATGTGTGACAGTGTATGTGTGTAATAAAATTAAATATTCTTTAACTTGTTTCTACTCTAAGTTACGCAAAATTACATCAACTCTTCAGGAGACTGATTGCTTTGAAAACGGTTTTTCTACCCAGGTCGATCGTTTTTGGTGAACTACAATCTTTACACATATTATATATATATATATATAAGAGGTGCGACAAAAATTGCAAAAAATATGTTCTATTTTCCACCGTTTCCTTCTAAGTATTTCTCTTGAGCATGTATACTGTCACTTTACAAAGAAAATGAAGAAATGTTATAGAAATGTTATTTTATAAACACGTGCGTGCGCATATGTAATTTGTGTCATATATATATATATATATATATATATATATATATATATATATATATAAATTGAACCAGCCCTCCCCATACACGCGCATATATATATATATATATATATATATATATATATATATATATATATATATATATATATATATATATTGTTAAATATAACAGGCAACCAATGAATATTATACTTGACAATGAGCTTCGTATAGTAGCTTTAGTTTCCTGAGAAAATAAGGACAAAAACTGTCCAACATTTGGATATTTTTTCGATTTTTGTTATGCTGTTCATCGACCTCACCTGATCCATCATCAGAGTTGTTAAATAGACATTACAACAAAGATGTCCACCCTCAAAGATGACATCATGTTATGTTTACATATACGGTCGCGGAATAACAAACGCATCCAGTTTTCCTCTCTTCTAGTCCTTATTTTTTAAACTTATTCACCGTTCGCTGAGTGGTTCTTCAATGGATTTGAAGATGGAAGCCAGAGTATGAATGTTGGTACCATTACTGAAGGCCTGAATTAATTTTTCCTCTTTGCTCAGTTGAGGAGAGAGTGGGGCTGACACAAAACGATGTTAACCTGTTTTCTTTCTAACTGAATAACTCAAAGGGTTTTTCAGTGACTCTTACGATAAATGATATCAAAATGGCTAAACGTCTTATCTGAAACGTGAGGAAAAGAATCTCAATTAGTTCAGAGTGTTTTATTGGATATTAAATATTTTGTAAGATGGACAATTATGCTATAACAGGATTTGAACAATTTTGCTGTTACACCATATGTGTGTGTGTGTGTGTGTGTGTGTGTGTGTGTGTGTGTGTGTGTGTGTGTAGCGGTTAGCGGCACGAAAAGCACGTTCTAATTCCGACCAAGTTCGTTGCATTCACTTTCGCGTAAATACACTTGGGAACGGTATGAATCCAGGTATTCTACTCCCAGCTATATATTAAGTAGTAGGATAGACTGGGCTCTCTCGCCTTGGCCGGATAACAATCTTGAAGAAGGAAAACTTTTCATTCTAACCCGAGGAACGCTTTTTGGCGACATCGTGGCGCACTGTGTATCATTTCTCCATTATCAGACCTTCCGAAAAATGTACCAGATTTTACACGAACCGTCACCACTATAATGCGATCATGTTTTGAAAACTGTCGAATTCGATTCTAAAAACTCTTTTAGGCTTTCATACACCAAAAATTGACAGGAGTGTTCCCTATATATATTTGTGTGTGTGTTTGTGTGTGTGGGGGGGGTAGTTAATGAAATTTGTGGAATAAAAAGACAGCAAAATGATAACAATATTGACAATAAGATTGATGATATTCATTACATATATTATTTCGACTAAATTGAAGCACGAAGAGAATGATTTTAAAGTCGGAATTTTCGGACACGCCTATGTCTTTCTTCAACGAGACGAGGAATAAACAAGGAATGTTGTTGTTGTTGCTTAGAAACTATATTCTCTGAGTAAACCCACATGCCTGTTTAATCCTTCCATGTATGATTTTATTTTGAAAAAATATTTTAACTTGGATCAGCGTCTTTTTTGTCGGCTGTTAAATGAAGACGCTAAAAGCACGCATACAGCATCTAAATTTTTGGGTCAATTATATCATATATATATATATATATATATATATATATATATATATTTAAATATATATATATATAATACTTAATAAATATATAAATATATTTAGAATGGTAAAAGACAATAGGAAAACTGTAGTGTAATATTATCCGACGTGCTTCGTCCAATGTGAATTATTTCAAGGTAAAAACGAAATGAATTTATTAAAACAAAGTAACTATTAACAACAAAAGAAAATTTCCTTAGCAACTGGAAGAATTTAGAAAACGCTTTTTGTTTTGTTGTTAATATTAGGTTGGTGCAAAAATAATTTCGTTTTCTAACATATGTTACTATGTGAGAAAACGGAATTATTTTTGCACCAACCTAATAGTTACTTTGTTTTAATAAATTCATTTCGTTTTTGCCTTGAAAAATTCCACATTAAACGAAACGCGTCATCTAATATTACAGTTCTCCTATTGTCTTTTACCTTTATAAATATTGTCTTTTTCTACAGAGAAATTTTTCATATAAATATATATAAATTAAATACTTATTCGAATCAAAACGTTTGCTCGCTGAATGGTAGTAACATATCTGTGCACGGAATTTCGAAGCCACAGTATAATAACCACGTTAAATGGGTTGTAAATTTGAGTTAACAGATAAAGAGAAATATCTCAAGTAAACAGATGCAATTAACAAGGAGCTTCTACACTGTTTCGAATGTTCGGCCTGGTGATAAGCAAATACAGAGGTTGGTGTATAATATTGGCTTTTAGATTCAAAATAAATAAACGCTGAGCGAATGTTGTTCTGGAATGTTTATTTTCTTTTATAGGAATACAAATTGTATCCTTCTTGTAAGACGGAGTTCGTAGCTCGCGGTACGTTGGAACAGAGAGGGAAAGGGGATAAGGAGACCCCATTCTTTGTAGCAGACAGTCGTCCTGATTAGCTCTTTAGTGGTCGGAGTCGTAGACCAGTCTGTCCCACTTGCTAACGAAAGGGTATAGACACCCAAATCTCGAAGTCCACTTTTCCTAGGGTTATATTAAGGTCGATAAATACCGGCGAGTTCGGGTGGGATTGTCGTTTGCTTTGGTACAGAGTCTTTTATTTTGCTTATCCAAATATCTGGTTTCAGAAACGAAGTTAGCTGATCTGTCCTTAATAATGTTGGTGTTAATGTTAATGAGGTGTTAAGGAGATTATTAGTAGGTAATAGTTTTCAGGGGTTTAATATATTCATTTTATTTTATTTATTAAACTTTGCCTACTATTACACAGACAAGTGACACTTCCACAACCATGGCATTCTTCTGCCTGAACAAAGCCGTAAAATTAACTTAGAAATGCAAAGACAAATACAAAAAGCACAAGACAGTACAATGATCCTAAACAAAGGTTTAGGGGTCAGCATTTTGATCTTAGGCAAAGCGCACAGATATTCTTATTCTGGGTTGAAATGCCCGTCCGTACGTAAAGACCCCCACCATCTTTGACAAATGAACTCAACTAATACAATCGTACCAGTAACATTAAGCAATGATCTAAAAAATATCAAGCAAGTTTAATAGAAAGAAAAGGGAGATCACCAACCTCTGTGGGATCAAGTTGAAATCATAGACAAAGAATATTATTAGAAAATTCGTAAACTTAAGGAATCAGCACATATGCTAGGCCACAAAAATCTCCTGAGCCGACCAAGCATAGAAATAAATACAATATAGGAACCAGTAATAAGGAGTGCCAGAGAAAAGCAATAATAACAACGAAAAATTGCGATATGAGCTCTGGTAAAAAAAACATGCAATGATAACAGCAAAAATTGCAATATGAGAACTGGTTGCTGAAGACATTAAGTTTATAAGTTCCAGAGATTCATACAAAGATGTCTTTAAGGACACATGGCACAGTGGATAAAGGCGTTGGTTAGATCCAGTGACAGGACCCAAAGAGTTGTGAGTTCACTACCTGGTTAAGGCAGTGGGGAACTTGGAATGGGGAATTAACAGGAGATAACTGATAACTGGCATCCATTAGACATGGCACGTGGAACGAGAACAATCTACCCCAACGAGCGAAATAAAGGATTCAGTTCGACATTCCAACCATCTGGTGCTACATCCGCCGAAACGTTGTAATAAATATGGCAACAAAGATTTGGACAATAGTCCGAATAATATAAATAGTGTACATGATGCCTCATCTCAGAAATATAGACAGATACTGATGTTTAAAGGATTTTTTACATTGCTATCGATAACCTATGGAAATACTGTGGACTGATGTCTAGAATTTAAACTGTAAAAGAAAATACTACAGTAGTAAACCTATAACTCTAAACTGGCTCAGTCGTTATATGTCTGTATCAGTGATTAATTTCGCCAAGCAATGCCAGTAACCCTTGGCAAATTACCTCCCTTTTCCTTTTCTCCTTATTGGCTTTTCCTCCTCCGACTCTTTTCCTCCCAGTCTGGCTTATAAACGTTTGTTGGCAACGCTGGACGCTTCTGATGAACATGGCCGATAACTCTCGATATGGTTTGTCTGCTTACGTCTTGGCAAATATTCAGTCCACGTCATTTTCCGTGTATGCTATACCCACAAAGATGCTATCAGTATATATAAAAAAAAAAAGCCGAGTATAGACAATTACAGGTGAGGTTGAGGTTGAGGTAGAAACAGAGTCAAGGTAATAAAATGCAGTGGTAGTCTAAGTTTCAAGCCGTTGTAATATTCGATTGACTAATCTCTGGACACTCATTTATTCTTATATGTAATGCTGATTTGGATACATATCGAAGAAACACTTGCTATGCATCATTGCTGTGTAAAATAAATATATTTCAACTTATATAAACTGAATGCGAAACTTCAAAACGATATCTTTTACACAATGTTGGGGAATTTTTCAAAGTATTTTTAAAGTTTACTCAACTTTTATTGTGTATTCATATCCTTTATATATTCGCAAAACCCAAAGAAGGGTCTGTAATATTATCTGCCCTGACCTAGCATCTCGACTTCAGTCACTTTCCGACCGCCGTCGCGTGACTTCCCTCTGTCTTTTCTATAATTACTTCTATGGCAATTGTTCTGATCAGCTTTCTTGCTTGGTACCTCACCTGTATTAATTTAAGTGTACTAATAGGTTGGCAACTAGGTTTCATCGTTTTACAGTTGAACTAGTGAGATGTAACCGTAAGTTCTATTCTAATAATTTCTTTTCTTGCCTCTGATACTTTCGGTTTCTGATTTCCCTGCCACCTACAATCTTCAAACATTTAAATCCAACGCCATTCGCCCTGTTCTGTCTTATTCTTTTATTGTCCGTTCTCCTCACTAAAGTCTTCTTATTCTCTTTCGCTCCCAATAACAACCTGCGTATTAGTGGCATTATCGCCTTGATTTAATTTCCCTACCATAGTTCTGGCACATAAAAATGTATATATCCTTTTCACTTATATATATATATATATATATATATATATATATATATATATATATATATATATATATATACATACATACATATATATATATGTATGTATGTATGTATGTATGTATGTATGTATGTAGAAATTTCACATAGATTATATGTGTAAAAGGACAATATAAATGAAGACGAAAGGAAAACGTATCTTAGCCGACGGGTATCGTCCTATGGGGACTTTATCAAGGCAAATATTTGACTTTATCAAGGCACATTTGTTTTGATAAACTCCCTCATAGGACGAAACGCGTCGGCTAAGATAAGCTTTCCTTTTGTTTTTATTCATATATATATATATATATATATATATATATATATTAGGTTGGTGCAAAAATAATGACATAATAATTTTTTTTGACGTTAAAAAATACATCAAAAAACGACATTATTACGTCATTATTTTTGCACCAACCTAATATATATATATATATATATATATATATATATATATATATGAAAAGAATTCTATTTTGATCTAAAATTTATATGTACGCTTGTCGAGCATTAATCTCGCTAGAAAAGGGGAAATACTAAAGAAGCCAGGTCTAGTATTCACCGTGCGTGAGATGGATATTTTGCCTGCTTCATAAATCCGCCTAAGATTTTTATTATGAAAATATTTTAAAATCTCGCGATTTTGATTCCGTGAAGATTTTAAAATATTTTCATATTTCTAGTGAATACTAGACATGGCTTCTTTAGTATTTCCCCTTTTCTAGCGAGATTAATGCTCGATAAGCGTATATATATATATATATATATATATATATATATATATATATATATATATATATATATATATATATATATATATATATATTAAAGTCAGAGGGTGCTGGGAATTTTAGAATTTTTTATCTTGCCGAATTCATTTAGAGTCTTTTTCTTTCCATCACATTTGTAAGTAGCTATTCCACGCCGTGATATTAGATTTGCAAGCAATGGTGAAATGTTGTGAAAGCCAGTGCGCAAATTTGCTGTAGATGACCTTGCGATTAAGGAACTCTCTAGACATTTACGTCGTAGTGAATTATTTACTCGTTTAATTAAAAATTGTGGTCAGTCTCATTACTACTACATCCAAAACAATAAAATACTTAATCAATACTGAACAAAACAGTAAACTAAAACTTGAAGGTGGAGTTTACGCCATCGCCTGTAATACTTGAGACTTCAAGGAATCTAAATAAAAGATTATATGAACACAAAAGAGATATTTTACAAAACAATACGTCAAATACACTGGTTGCCCACCGTAACCAAATAAAATTATTACAATCTAAACATATATTTCCTGGATTTTATTAACCTGTAAAGGATTGATAAGCCATAGAAAACGAATCAATCAAATCAAATCAAATCATTACATTCGATTCTTCATGATTAACCTGGAGATAATGAATAACAGAAGATATTCAAATGTTCATTAGGACTTATGACAATATGAGATTACCCCAGTTGTCTGCCAAAGAACCTCTGCTAAGAAAAGGACGTAAAAGTTTCAACCTTACTGCCTTTTACACACAGGATGTCTTATAGATAAGACGTGTTTCGTTAACCTCTGTGGTGGCCTTCTGGCCCGTTGCAAATCTCATGCCTCATGTAACACAGCAGAAAATTGTACAAAGCATGCAATACCCTAAGCTTACTTGACTACATACATAAGTACATATCTAATAATTTTACTAAACCAACAGATAAAGAACTCTTTTCAAATGCCTCTCGACATCTTTAAGTGAAACGTCACACCTCTGTACTATAAAGACATCTCTACATGCACACCTTCATTCACCTTTTTTTTTTTCTATTTTGTCCAGGCAATCAAATACGTCGTTCTTAATTGTACGTAATTGTTTGTATATTCATTCTTACTTTCTTGTTTGAGCAAATTACCAATTATTCTATCACTAAATGTTTATCAACAACTTGGACCATTTCTTCAAAAGTAATAATGCAGTGTGTGCAAGCATGTGTCAGGAATGCTTTGTAAAGTTAAAAAATATATTTTGAGCTTATGGATAAATACGTCTTTGAAAAACTTCGGAATTTGAATAGGAAAAATTTTGGAAGGAATATGCGACCAAACAAGATGAAACCCTGTAGAAAAAAATTAGAATCGGTTAATTTCTTTGAATAACGCATTGAAACAGAAAAGACGATTTTCTTTCGCAAAGAAGTTGACTGAGGATTTTAACAATATTCTCAAGTTGCAAATGCGATCCTGGAAGTTGGAAGTTTTTCTGCATATGGATTCTCCTACAGACCTATTTACCTTCAGACAATCTGTAACCGGATTTCTGATTGTTAAAGGGATATATTTAGTGAGTATAATTGATACAGAGTAATATCATAGAGTTGTCAGTTAAATTCGTTCGTTTATTTTCTAAAGTCATTTCAATTAAAACGCAAAATATTTCACTGTAATTCTTTATGGTTTATATATTTCTATTCTTTCTATACAACCTTTGTTGGTCGTTTTATTGACTGATTTGTTATAATTGTTGAGAAACAATAGGATTAAACTAAATGGAAAAACGATTTTTCTGACAACCCAGTAGTTAATATAATAATGAGCGTATGGAAGTTTCTTTCAACACAGTCATAATAAATATATAAACAATTACGTACACTTAACAACAACATTGTAGTGGATCTAAGAAAGTTGCGGGAATATTTAAGATTGTGCTGTAAATAAAATATGCAGTATCCAGAAACATAAATTATAAGAAATGGCCAAATGGTAACGATACATGTTTGAAACAACAGATTAAATTTTATATACACAATTTACAATTTCTTTGTTTGTAATGTGTGCAAAGGTATATTTTAGAGAAAAAGTTCTTTGCTGTTTCAGAAATATTCAATGTCTAAAAAGTTGTTTGCTTTTGATTAAAAAGGTTTAATTTTACTTAGACAAAAGATTTTCTATGAAAGATATTGAGTGAAAAAGTTTGTTGTGCAAATTTTTCTAATCTCTCATAAAGGAAGTTTGTTTCTTTGGCAGCACATAATTCCCGTGTGTATCTTTCGCGTGTGTGAGTCTCAAATGCGACGAAAATTTGTTTACTATTTCTATTTATAGTTTTCTTAACAGCGAAATCGGTTTCAACAGGGCTTGGTAGCTGTTGTGAATTTTTCTGAGAAATGCGTGGGCGAATGTTGTATTTTTTTAGCCAATAGAATTTCTTGGAACATTTAAATTAGGGATGAATTTAAAAAAGATTTTTTACGTCGGTTGAGCCTATTTTTGCACAAATTTCTTCATTGGGTTGGGAATTATTAGCTATGTTTATATGCAGTCGAGTACGCATAAGGGAAATATGTTGTTTACTTTCTGTGTTGTATTCATTATGATATGCGGTTCACTAGTGGCGAAAAAGTCCCTCATAGGGGAAACGAGGCACGTCCTATCACTAATGATATTATGAGGGTAAAAAAGGAAAGAAAAGAGAGAAAGAGAGAAGCTTTCAAACCCTTTTCTTTATAAACTTCTTTATATATCGTCATCTAATGGTCGTTAACAGAGGTTCTTTGACAGACAAGTAATCTCGCAAATTAACCTTCCCTTTATAATGGGATACATAATTTAACAGAAAGATAGAATAAAATCATAGAAATCCAGAGAAAGTAATATAAATAATGTTATGGGACTTTACCCATAATAACATAATGGACTATTCCATACGTAATAAATACTGCACCTCAAGAGGAAGCATGGAGTTCAGTCCGAAGTCGGGCGACCGGCTGACCGGCTGATCGGTTGAACTCTCTGCCTTCAGGCGGGGAGGAACCCAAACGAGGCTACGGCGAAGGGCGGGGTCTCTTTTGGAGAGGTAAACCGACACTGAACCCGTTTATACGGGCTCAAAGGGCATATTTTTGGCTGAGCCCACGGGCTCGGAGATCCCACGTTAAACCGGCCTTGTGCTACATGATGCCCTCGTGGGGGGATGACTAAATACCGTTCAGTCTGAAGTCTGGAGTGAGGTCCGTCAGAAGTCCGTCATAGCGAGCGAGTCAGTCAGTCGAGTCAGAGGCAATCTGAAACAGAGTCGCGTTCAGACATTTACTACTAAACAAAATTGTTCGTACTAACACTTTCTACCTCTCTGTATATATTCCTGTTTGTAATATATCTGTGTTATTCCATATCCGTATTCGAGTTCTTCTTTATTGGTTCTACCTTGGACTATCACCGTGGTACAAGGAACCGGACCATAACAGTGGCAACGAGGAAACCAACTCTCTACGCGGAGGACATACCTTTTATCCGTCGCGCATAACAAGTAATGATGCTATAAATTTAACTATACATAAGATGCACTTTTTTATTTACAGTATGTAAGTTTTATTATGCAAATCAATGTTTCTATTAGGTTGGTGCAAAAATAATGACGTAATAATGTCGTTTTTTGGCGTTACGTCAAAAAACGACATTATTACGTCATTATTTTTGCACCAACCTAATACAATCAGATCAGAATTAACTTATTAATTCTCACAGTAAAACCCGGTAATATATTTTTTTTTTAATTTGGGATTAATTATAAGAATTAAAATAAAAATCCGCTATTAATTATTTTAAAAAATTCGGTATTAATTATAAAAAAATTAAAATGAAATTCTGGTGCTAATTATAAAAATTGAAATAAAAATCCAGCATTATTTATTAAAAATTAAAATTGAAATCCGGTATTAATTTTAAAAATGAAAATGCGATATTAATCATAAAAATTAAATTAAAACTCATCTATTAATTATGTAAATTAAAATAAAATCCGGTATTAATTAAAAGAGTAAAAATCCATTATTGATCATAAAAATTAAATTAAAAATCACGTATTAATTATAAAAAATAAAAATCCGGTATTCATTGTAATAATAAAGAAAACTTCTGGTATTAATTTAAAAAAAATAAAAATAAAAACCGTTATAAATCATAAAAATTAAATTTAAAACCCTGTATTCATTATAAGAAGTTAAAATAAAAAACCTGTATTAAATATAAAAATTAAAATAAAAAGCTGGCATTAATTAAAAAAGTAAAATAAAAATCCGGTATTAATCATAGAAATAAATTAAAAATCCTCTATTAATTATAAAAAATAAAAATAAAAATCAGGTATTAATCATAAAAATTAAAAATCCTGTATTGATTATAAAAATTTTTAAAAAGTCCGGTATTATTTAAAAAAAAAAGTAAAAATTAAAAGTCCGGTATTAAATATAAAATTAAATTAAAAATCCGGTATTAATTATAAAAAAATAAAAATAAAAATTCCGTATTAATCATATTTTTTTTTAATTCGGTATTAATTAAAAAATAAAAATATAAATCATAAAAATAGAATATAAATCATAAAAAAAATGTTAAAATCCGGTATTAATTAAAAAAATAAAAATATAAACCAGTATTAATCATAAAATTAAAATCTGTTATTAATTGATGAATTAAAAATAAAAATCCGGTATTAATATTAAAAATTAGATTAAAACCTCTGCATTAATTATAAAAAATAAAAATCCGGCATTAATTATAAAAATTAAAATAAAAATCCGGCATTAATTATAAAAATTAAAATAAAAATCCGTCATTAATTATAAGAAATTAAAATAGAAATCCCGTATTTGTCTTTTGATTTGTGTAATAATTCTATTGAAAATTAATGTCTTTTTGACCGATTTATAAATTTTCTTTTTAATCTATTGCTCTTGGAATTTTTCTTACTTTTCTTTATTTTTAACTTTCTTTTTCTTTTCGCTGAGCAAAGTAATGTGTTTCTTAACTTTATTGATCAGACCTAACTCGGTATTTCAGTGTATTTGGACTTTTAGTGTTTTGTCTGACTGTCAGACGTGTTTTTTCCTCCTGTAGTTGTAGATTGTTTCTTGTCTAAAATTTGATAGCCTTTTCAACGGTTATCAATCTTCTTAGTCCTGGATAACATTTCTTGACATCCAGAACGTTCTGCACTTAATGTTTGCATTAAAAAGAAAAAAGAAAAAGTTGGGATCTTCTTTCGTTGTTACTTAACGGTTCATAGGATATTAACCAGAAAAGCCCAAATTTCTCATACACAGAAAATGCACACAAGCACATATATTTCAACAGACATGCAAACATACGTACGCAGACACATACGTGCGTACACATTATATAGGGGTGTAAGTACGGATTTATACTTTGGTGTATATGGTTAGAGTTTCTGAACACACAATGCTACCCGAAAGTTTTGAGAAATTAAGTCATGAAATCTTCTTTATGTGCCGTGACCCCTCAGTGCATAAACAATGATGGCTCTCCACAATTTCCTGTCCGTTGCAGCTTTTAATAATTTTTTTGTTATCTCTCCCTGTTCCGCCATCCATTTACTCAAGCTCACTAAGTACTTCATACGTTGTTTTCCTCTGTCCCTCTTGCCTTCAATTTGTCCTGCGAATATCAGATTTTCCAAGCCCTCTTTCCTCATGTGCATGGTTGCTAGCAAAATGTGAATTGCAAATCGGAGATACCAAAATCAAACGAGTACAAAAATGTAAATATCTTAACAAAGTGTGACACTGAAATACGCAGGCGCACTGGGATATCCAAAAGCTAAGCAGAATATTAAGAAAATGAAAAACTAGAAACAAAGAAAATGGTACTAAACTTTTACATGATATCTGTCCCCCTGGATGACAGTGCGTGTTAGACAATATCCTCAAAGATGAAGAAAAAACTTTAAGAAAAGGAAATGTCGTTCTACAGAAGAATGCTGAGGATACAATGTAACCGATTATGTGAGCAACGACCAAGTTTTAGAAAAAATGGAAACAAAAAGGAAACTTATACTTAACATCAGGAAGAGATAGTTGAAATTTCTAAGGCATGGAACAGATTCACTAAATAAAATTAAAAAGAATTATAGAAAATGAGATAATTTTTTTCTATGTGACTTTTAGAGTCGTTAAAATACTCTGACACCAGTTCAACATCGGATATAAAGCGTTTATAGATATAGTCACTATTGACATAGGATTACTTCAGATCAATATCTCATTGAACCGAAAAACTGACCGTTACCATGTAGTGCTGATTCCTATGTCCAAACATTTACACACACACACACAAACACCCACACATATACTTATATACATATATAAAATAAATAAAATAAATAAACCAAAACTCTAAATCAATAAATAAGTAAATAATAAACAAATTAACAAACCATACATGAACACAGATAATTTTTGATAATTTGCTGTTTTTAGGGAAGTATTTGTTAATTATTTTGAAAAATATTTCCCTATTTTTTATTGTATTGTTGTAAAAAGGGATGAACAACCAAATCATGTTTCCTTTTTCTGTTTTGTTTGAATTGTTTTCGTTTTTGTATTCTAGTTTAAATATCCACTGTTTCTTGGAGATGATTCATATTTTTTTTATTTTCAATAAATATTTTTAGACTACTAGAATTTGTTGAAATTCTTTTATTTATAGATATGTGTATTTTTTAATACGTTAGGGGGTGGTTGAAATTTTTGTTAATGTATATTGGGTTGTTGTTTGGTTTTCTGTGTGGTTTGTATGTCCCGTTGTTTAGGTTTAATTTTATATCTAAGAAATTTACTATTTTTGGTTGAATTTTATATCTATTATAAATGCAAGGTTTTTTTTTTTAAGATATTTATTATTTCTTATTTATATTTACTGTAGTCCTATTGCTGCAATTTCTTAGAACAAATAGATCGTGGTCCTTGTACAGACTTATATCTTCTTTGTTAATAATATTTGTTAATTTATTATGTCTATGCTTACCAGTTCGCATACCCAGCACCATTATAGCTATCCATTGTTACATCAACGCTATTATTATTATTATAGATCTTTTTTGTCCATATTTTTATTGTCGTATAATATTGATATACGGCAGTGTTTAATTATATTTATGTCTTCAATGGGGATAGTTATGTATTGTTTTGCTAAGTTTAGTGCTTTGTTTAGTGCATTCTCATTAATAGATGGGTAGAAATCTTTTATGTGATATATATATATATATATATATATATATATATATATCAGCTGTGCCATGCGTGATACACGCTTGGGCGATAATGTCTCTTTCGATTAATGACTGACTTTTCTCAGTAGGCTGCCATTTCTTTCAGTGATAAACTGATGCCAATCAAGGCTATAGGACCCAGTCTGTCCTGCTATTCAAAGCATAGTTGGGGATAGTAGACACGGATTCGTACCTTTCACATGAGTATTTGCTCATAAGTGAATGTAATGAACCCGACTGGGATTTGAACTCGGCTCTCCAATTTCAGAGCTGTTATCAATTGCACCATACCACACACACACACAGACATATATAATATATATATATATATATATATATATATATATATATATATATATATATATATATACACTCCGAAACGAAAACGTTTGTCTAAGAACTCAAAACCTATTTTCAAATAATGACATATGGCTACACTGCTTTGAAACAGCGGTTCCTGTACAATTACCACTGTTAAGCAGCATTGAGCTTTATTAGTACCTAGATGGGTGACTGCTTGGGAATACCAGGTGTTGTAAGCTTAGATGTGCAAGTGGCATGATGGATAATGGCTTGGAATTTTTAACCATAGAGCCAAGTTCCAATTCCAGTTGGGTTTATTATATTCACTTACATGCAAATACTCTTGGGAAAGGTATGAATCCACCTCTTCTCCCCCCAGCTATGAGTTAATTAGTAAGACTTATATCACTAAATCATTATTATCTCAAAAAAAACTGGTATTAAATAACCCATGCTGCTAAACAAAAACAACTAACCAACCAAATAGCCTCATTGGATCTTGACTCTTATATGCCTGTCATGCATGACATCTATGGGTTTCAAAAATGTCTCAACTATCTGTTGTGCACAACTGTTTTTGAAGATCAATGATTAAAAATGGCTTCAAGCAAATGAATGTACTAGATCTTAAAGAAGACTATCCTTCATCAGATCTCACAGACTGGCACTACACAATCCCGAAGAACTTTAATAAATAACAAAAACCACATTACTAGAAGATTTCCAAAAGCAATAAGAATTAAATGGATAACACTTTAGGAGAAAATAATGATATAATCATGATACTGACTTTCCACACTACTTTAAACAGAAGGTTAGAAAAGAAACTTCCATCAATACTGCAAAGATAGATGAGTGGACTTGAGAAACATATTTTTCTGGAAACCTGTTTTAAGGGAAAAACTTTATAGATTCCAACCAACAATAACACTAAATGTTTGGCTAATGAATGCAGAATGTTTTCTTATAAGGAAACAGCTAATCTCACCATATATATATATATATATGTGTGTGTGTGTGTGTGTGTGTGTGTGTAAAAGGTTTTTTTTTTATTATTCTATTTCATTAACTTCTCATATTTTACCAATACAGAATAAAACTATCAAATACTCGGAATTAAACTCTTTTAACTGCACCTGAAAAAGCTAGATTAAAATCCATTTTCTAAAAACACCTTTTGTATTAGAAATAACTATTCACTATATTGTTAAAGATGTGTGAGTAGCATGGTGGTTATTTGCACTGAAAATGGAATTGGCAAGTTGAGTTCAAATCCAAGGACTGGTCTGTTGAATTTACTTTCACATTAATGCCCTTGAGAAAGACATTAATCCATCTCTTCTCCTTTGCTCCTGCTATGGGTTAAACAGCAGAATGGACTGAGATCTCTAGTTTTGAGTGAAAGTCAATCTAGGAGGAAAACTCTAAATTCAAAACCATGGAGAAGGCAGTGGGAAACCATTCCATTATCTTCCTCAAGAAGTGATGACAATTCATACATCATAAAAAAATGACATGGCATTTAAAAAATCTCCAAATTCCCACCATCTAATGTTTATTTTGATATCCTTGCTCGATAGCTAATACCTTGAAATTTTTTTTTAAGAATATTTAAAATACAAGTCTCTTTGTTATTTTGCAATTGCTTACATACTAAGATATCCAACTTGAAAAAAAAATAGAATGCAAGCAGCAGCAGTCGGACAAAAGTTGAAAACAAAGAAAAAAATTCAAGGTATGTTGTATAAAACACAGGGGATGAACTATTTTCAATAATGATACATGAAACTGTGCTTTCAGCTTTCTTGTTCAATGTTACTTCTTTTTTTTATAAACACAACAGAAAATATTTGCACACACAGACACACACACTCTGTCGTATTCATGTGCTGGAAAAAATAACAATAACCAAACAATAACTAAATTGCATGAACATCAAATTATCATTGCCTTGAATTTTTTTACAATGTCATTATTTTTTCAATCCAGAGGTCAAGTTTAGTAACCATGTAGTGCTCTCTAAGTGCAACCTTCAGAACTAAATTGCCAGGCTCTCAATAATAAATGGTTTTATATTAGGTTGGTGCAAAAATAATGTCGTTTTCTCACATAGGAACATATGTGAAAAAACGGCATTATTTTTGCACCAACCTAATATCTAAAGATATATATTTTTTTACTTATAGTTATTAAATAATAAAACAAGAACTTTTATATCAAAATACATAATTTGTGTAAATTTTAATTCTTGGTATATGTCTATGTGTTGGTGCAGATAATTCTTAAAGAAATCCTTGAAAAGTAAATATCGTTTTTAATATTTAAATATCCGAGATGAAACGTTGTCAATTAATATTAACAAAATTGACAAGATAATTTACATTGATCAGCCAAAGATCAGAGTACCTGTGTGCTCGGCATATGATCATATAACTCCCAAGAACTCTGCCCAGGATCAATGCAATATCTGTTCTTTGCCACTCTGCCATGGTTTCAGATTGTTCACAGAAAATCCTTTAGGAATGCCTAGTCACAGGGGTTCTAACCCAGCAGCAGAACTTAAGTCATTGCACTACAGAGGGAGGTTTGATGGATACAAATGGCAGTATGAAAATGGCCACAGAAACTGAGCAATTTTTTGCATTTCCTTATATATACACACAAATGGGTATGCCACATTAAAATCATCTTGTGTCACATTTTTCATCCTCAGTTAAAATACTTCCTAGATATTTAAATTTTTCTAATTTTGGTATCTCCAATTCATAGTATAATCTATAAAACATAGGTGTACAACCTTTTGCATTTGCATTTCTCTTTCAGATATCATTCTAAGCATAAATATCGCATTCCTTGTTTCAGTGTCTTTAACCTCACTATTCTTGTCCTATTTTGGGTCTAATTCTGCTAGGTACTCTATTCATTAGAATTGAAATTAAATTTCATTTTGTGGCTCATTAAGTAGATTGTCTGATGGAGTTTGCATTCATTTGCCCCTGGCTTCTTAGGTAGCAATATGAAAATGGATTTACTTACGTCTTCCTTTCATAAAAAAATGTATCACAAATATATTTAGATTTGTTATGTCTTTTTATTTAAAAAAAACTAGATAGACATATGTGAGTGAGTGAGTGAGTGAGTGAGTGAGTGAGAAGAGAGAGAGTGACTATAAGAGTTCTTAGTTTTATGATTTTTAAGAAAGTAAAAATATCCAAAGAAAGTTAACATAAAATAAAAACCAATGTATAAGTAAACCTAATTTATTTATTATAATGCCAGGCATATTTTGAAAATGTCACCCATGCTATAATAATGGAATATTTCATTATTAAGAAAGGTAGGATTAGTCTGTGTGACTGATAAATATATAAAATCACATTGTGTTTTACATTAGAGAATACACTTTTGTCTTGTATATCTTTATCTTAATTTAAAAAAACAACTGAAATCAGATTAAAAGGATACAAATTGACAATGCTTCTTGTAAAAATAATAAAATTCAAGAGAATATTACTAGAAATTCTCCTAATGTAAATAATGTAAGAGAAATTAAGTGAAAAGAAATACTATAAAAAAAATTAATAATAAAGCAAAAATTGGTATGACAAACAAATATTAGCTTCCATGATTACAAAACAACAAAATCATAGCATTATTTGCAGTTTATATACAGTACAGCTTTAATTACAACCATTGCTTATCATCAGAGATTTAAGAATCTTGAAAAAATTTTTAATTTCTATTACATTCAAAGTTTCTTTTGGTGTAGATGCTTATTTTTATAAGCAGTATTTTCAATATTATTATTTTATTAATAGTTTTACTTCATCTTATGACTTTTCAGATGAAGCATTTTCAATATTGTTATTTTATGACTAGTTTTACTTCATTTTATTATTGTTGCTTTTTAGATGAAGCATTTTGCACCATTCTATAATAATTTTGATACTCTCTTTTGTACTATTGTTGCTTTTTACAACAAAATAGTAGTAATGCTTATTAGTAATCTGTCCCCATTTTACTATTTGTCATAAAAAAGAAAGGAATAAGAGAAATAAAATAGTAATAGTGAAAATGCTAAACTCAAGCATAAAAGTGTCATTATACATGGCTGCATAGAGCAAGCATATCAGACTCAAAATGCTTGCTCTTTTCAGAGGCCACGATTAAAAAATATAATGGTGTAAAACAAACAACAGGCTCATATTAAAGAAGGACAAAAACTAATGCAACAACAATAAATTTTATTGCTCAGAAATCAGGTAACAGAAATGAATTCAGGTAATGTATACCTGTTGCACTGAAAAATCAGTCAGCTGGCTTTTCTTTAATTCAACCTGGTGGCCATGTCATCTGTCTGCCACCCAACACATGAAGATGAAGATGATATACAGACTGGGCACCATTCTTTCCATTGTTTATCACTGAAAAAAAAAATTAAATAAATGGATCACGTTATTTTATAAATAAATCTCTTAATTTTGTTGTGATCATGTGAAATAAAAAAATATCTAATTCACATGATTCCATAGAACAAAGGAAACCATCCTACTGGCGGGAAATTTAGAGCCTTTCATCTTTTCAGCTGGCCTCTTGCAAGAAGAGCACATTGAATTGGGCAGCTCTAAACATGAAGACAACAGATAAGTCAACATACCCAGATATCATTTTCTCTTGTTAAATACCGCCTTTGTGAACAGACTTAACACTTTCCCAGAAATCTATTCATTCACCAACATAAACGCATACCAGAAATATTCCACATTACAAGAAGCTTCTTATTCCACAAAACTTGGATAATAAATCCTTCTGATTATTTATTAGAAATGTCTTTGTTGCTGTCATGAATATATGTTGTATTTTACTAACTAAAAAAGGAGTCAAGCAAGACCCATCATAACAATCTAATTTCTAAAAAAATTTACATAGAAACCACATCTATCTTTTGTTGCTAATTTATATGCATGTATGCTGAAAAGTTCTTGACCTGACTAGGAAGCCCTTCAAAAAAAAAAAAAAGTCTTTTTGGTTATTTGTGAAGTGAGTCAAGAATTTTTCAATATCAGTCCAAAAATCATACTTTTGTTTGAAAACTGACAAAAACAATTGAAAAGTCCTTGAAATCGAGACTTTATCACTTGAAAGGTAGTTTTCAGAATGTTTACATAACTTATATTAAGTCATAGTTATTAAAATTTAGATTTTGCTAACTCACAAAAACAAGCGAAAAGTGGTTTTCAGCATGTTTACATAGCTTACATGAAACTATAGTTATTAAAATTTAGATTTTGCTAACTAAAACAAACAAGTGATAAGTGGTGATAAGTGATAAGTGGTTGAGATATATATATATATATATATATATATATATATATATATATATAACAAGAATTATTGATTGAAACTTTGAAAACAACAAAATAAAGAAAACAAAAGAAACTGGGCTGCCATCAGTAAAATAAAACCCATGCTAATCAACAAAAAAACAAGATACACGATTATCTAAAAGAAAACAACATAGAACAAAGCTGGAACTCAATCCTAAAATGACAGACACACAAAAACTTCACTGCAACTTTAAGTTTAATGCCATGACAATCACTTCACAGTGATCCTTTTTTTTTATCCCAGATAATTTTGAATTATATATATATATATATATATATATATATATATATATATATATATATATATATATATATAATGGACTCTCCCTTCGGTTTCGACGTATGAGGATCTGACAGTTTATTCATTCAGTTATAAAATTTTGTGCGATAATCTTAAGTGGCATTTAAGACCCACTAGTGATCTACAAAGGAGGCCACATATGGAGCAAGCGTGAGAATTGGGAGATGAAATCACTGTTTGATAAGGCTGACCTTTTAAATCTTGCTCTCGCTTCTTGTATATAGGGTGGTCTGAAAGTCTTGTCATCACTACATAAAATTTTCTTTTTCAGATGGCTGACACGAAAATAATGGTGTTCATACAGACCTTCACAATATGCAACAGCATCAATGAAAGTTAATAAATTGAATCCAGTACATGTGCTTTGTATTACTTATTCATCTATTCTTCTCATTATTTTTTGGTATGGGGGGGAAAAGTCTTTCATACCACCATATATATATATATATATATATAAAATCTTTAGACACTGGATGGAAACATGACTGCGGTTTAGACGACCAAGGACTCTTTAGGTGGTTAGTACAGCAAATTAAATTACCTTCCACACACCAGAACTTAAGATAATGTTACACCAGAAGTAATCGGCTGTAGTTGGAGAGAAGGAAAAAAATATATCATTCAACCTCATCCAGGTTTGTAAATGCCTAAATATAATTTCCTTTTGTGCCTACATTTTGTTATGAACTCAGTTCTTTCATTTAATAACTCTGTTACACCCTTATAAGTTGCAATAGCCAACTTTTTCCTTTGGCAAAGTTTACAGGAGATGCCATTTAGCTTACAATTTTTTTTTTCTCAGGATACTCCATTTAATCACAGGGTTTCTATTATGAATCTCACTTAAATCCCAATAATGCTTATCCAGACTTGTAAAAAATACTTCTACATATGAGAGAGACTCGTTTCATTGTGTTCTTTTATGACTGCTGGCTAAACATTGTCCCTTATATTGCCAGAGGGGAGATGGTTTTCAGACAATAGTGTTCATAAATGAGGTTACTACTATCAGTAAAGAAAGGAAAATAAAAAACAGTAAGAAAATAGTGACATCAAAAGCTAAGCCAACCATTAGTTTTAATTGTTCTAAGAACACTTCTTTCAGTTATGGACACTGGTCATTCAGAGAATGTCTGCATGTTCTTATAATGTATTTCTTTTGTTTGCAGTGCATTGCCTTCAAAGATGTACAACCTCAGGCCCCTGTCCACTTTTTGGTGATTCCTCGGAAACCTATTTCATGTTTGAGTGATGCTGATGATGAAGATCAAATGGTAGGAATTGGAGTATGGGGTATTGCAAAGTGATTGTGTAGTTATTTCTCATGGGGTTTTATAGTCAATTGAATAATTAACAATGAGTATACCTCAAATCTAAATAAAATAATTGTGGGGTGCATGCATAAGTCCCTTCCTGGTGGTTGAGGTCATTGTATATTTATCCTCAACACTGATGGCCAGTGTTTCAGATAGGCAAAGACATGATTGATAATGCTGATTGTCAAGGCAGGCATAAAAGTTGCTTCGAAGATTGGCAAAAACAATCTTTTACCTATTTTGGGCCTTTTACCAGATTAAACTAAGCCCAGTAAATATGAGTGTATTATATAATATGATTGTTTAGCAATTTATTCATTTTTCCTATATGCAAGCACAAACCTTCTGACCTTGCCAAATAGTCTTATCTGAAAGGAAGACCATCAACAGAAGGTTATTTAGTCATAAAATAAAATGTAATTTCAAATATAATTTTACTCAAATAATTCTGCCTCTGTGTATACAATAAAATCATATTATTTTTCTGAATTTGATACAAATGTCTAACCCAGTGTAGTAAATGCCCATCAGTTTCAGGAGACTATGGAGACAGCTAACTAATCCCTGTTGTAGACCCTTGCTCAGGTACATTTATGTTTCTTCAAAAACTGCAGAGCAAACCTATGGTTTATACTGCAACTATGTTAAGTGGACCTTAGATACAGATTTGGGAAGAGAGTGAATAATATACAGGATCAGTTGTTGCACAAGACCAATATGCACACACCTTTGTTGATGATGACTAGTGACTTTGTTCTAGTACAATCATTGACTGCTTCCAAACAGTTATCTACGCAATTTCATTCAAATGGCTTGGGTCAACCTATGATATGGTTTTCAAATACTTAACTGTGCTGCATGCTGAGATCATTTTCTCCAATGTATCAAACTGGTTCTTCTCTATCCAATGTGAACTAATTTACATAAGAAAAGATTTAAAACAATAAAGCCATAATTGCAACAATTACTATCATACAAAATAAAGGAGATTTTTCACCTAATATCCACCTTTAGGCACTTCCCTTGTCCATTATTAATAAGAAAAAAACAGGTAAAACTTACCAACACGGAAGCCATCCCCTAACTTTAGCTGGGCAGCAACTTTCTTTGCAACCAACAACAAATGACCAAGCAGCTATACGTGTCAAAAGAAAAGATAATAATGAAAAAAAAATTTGATTTTAATTTTACAAAAAATTAAATCTATTTGTAAATAGAAATAAAAAAAAACAACTAAAATAATTCATCAGTATCATCATCATCATCAATCATCAAGCATGTGACCAGGTGTTATGACCAGGTGACTCATTCCTTCCACAAATTTGGGTTGCATGCTGGAAAGCTATTCATTCATGCATTGTGTGTCTTGGGCAGGTTTGACCTCCCTAGGTCAAATCCCAGCTAATGTCCTCTAATTTTAAGACTCACTTTGGTCACAAATATATGATCATTGATTCCATAGGGGAACCTTCTGCCTTGGCCATTGAATTCAGTTTGGGAAGCTCTCCACCTCATAAATCCATGTTATCACCACACTGGCTGCCCAGTCCACCAAATTGTGCTAGATAACCAATGACCCTAGAAATAGTGTCATCAACCCCTTTGACAAGTCTTGTTTTTAATCCTGCTGTGTGTCTAGCCACCCTGTTTACCAGAAAAGACTGGTGGAGGAACCAGTTTAGTTGCCAGTGACTCAACCAGACAGCAATTAATACAAGGTTATATGGTAATAATTTGTATGAAAGTAAATATTAGTCAAAATTAATAATAAAAATATTTTCAATGGCCACCACTGTAATTCCACCATTGAATGAGATTGGTGCATAAGTTTTCAGTAAATTATTTTTACATAATATTAGGGAAATCTCAGAAGATTTTTATTAAGTTTACAACTTTACAATCAGGCAACTGTAGTACATTATTTACAAGCCTTAGGAAAAATCAGAAACTCAGAAAATGGTTTGCCCATTTAACTCTTGGAAGCACTCAACATTTACATTTGTGGAGTGTCTAAATGTGCCTGCAATCAAATAATACAGTATTTCAATACAGATTATTAACATCTACCACATGATGAACTAGAGGTGCTGGGAATCTTTGACTTTGTAAAAATTGTAGATTTATAGAACCATATCTCATAACCAGAAATACCAAAGAGGCTAAAGATTGTATAATTGGAAAGAGAAAGGAATTTACTTTCATATAAAAATCAACTTTATATTTGATTTTTTAACAGTTTTGAGATATTTCAGTTTAATTCCACTAACATCACATATTCAGATCTTTCAACAATTCAGTCAGGACTCAAAGGATTTAACAATTCAAATCTCTTAAGGGATTAGCGTTAAATGCATATATTTCTGTTGTTGATCAACAAAAAAAAATTTAATTTTGTAAACCCAATGTCTATCATTCAAAGCAAATACAAAGAGAAGTTAAATTTACTTTAACATTTCAGCTACTTAATTTCTTATAGTTCTTTGTTGGTGCAGAAGATGTAATCCACCATTTTAACAGGAAATATTAAGAAAAATAATTTTATTGTATTTATAGGTAAGCATTTAATGTTACTGAAATACTGTAAGGTAGAAAGGAAATACCTGGGAAAAATATGCAACTAGGACAATGATTAAAAAATATTTTATTATTATCATCATTTCATAGTCATGGTCATCTTATTTGATAAAAAAAATCTTAGCAAAAGAATTTGACAAATTTACAAAATATAAGTTCTTGGAAATATAAATTGCAAGAATGTATGTAAGAACACGAAATACTGATCAAATAATAATAAGAGCACTAGGAAAGATTAAAAAGAATATTGATGAATGCATTAAGAAAATCACAGGAAACCCAACACTTTCTGAGATACAAAAGATTGGACTTGTGAAAAACTCATACAATGTAATATGCTTAATACATTTCTTAAAAAAGGAAAACCTTCCTTTACCTCACATTCCAGTTAAAAGATTTTGTGAAGGATTGCAACAAACAGCAAATCAGGAAAATTGATGTTAATGATGATGATGATTCAATTTACTAGAATAACAAAAGCAGTTTAATGACTCAAATTTACATATAAGATCCATGGGATAATTCTTATGAAGCCATTCTTATATACCATTAACCCATTTTTGAGACAGTGGGCATTAATGTTATAGACTATAAAACTGGATTTTTTATAAACCTATGATACCAGATTTTATTTTTTAAATCTGCAATAAATACTAAATTTTTACTTCAATCTTTATAATTAACACTAGATTTTACAGTGGACATTAATTGTTTTTATACAGTATTTCTAGCCAAAACACTAATTGTTTTTTGAGGGAGATGCAGGTTAAATTATACTGGGAAAACCGTGAACATGAACAAAAATATTTCTCTAATTTTAAATATCTGGCTTAAAATGTCCAAACAAATTTCTTATGTGTTACTGTGTTCTTTTTGAATTTATTAGGTTGGTGCAAAAATAATGTCGTTTTTTGACGTTCAACTTCAAAAGAAAAACGACATTATTTTTGCACCAACCTAATATCTAATTAAAAATCTAATAAAAAGATAATAATGCTGTTACTCACACTACTAGTGTAAAAAACAAATATGGAACAGAGATTATGGAATGAGGCATGTGCTTAAAAGGTTAGAATTGATCTTCAAGAAGTTAAACAAATACATTCCTACCATTTGATCTTCATCATCAGCATCACTCAAACATGAAATAGGTTTCCGAGGAATCACCAAAAAGTGGACAGGGGCCTGAGGCTGTACATCTTTGAAGGCAATGCACTGCAAACAAAAGAAATACATTATAAGAACATGCAGACATTCTCTGAATGACCAGTGTCCATAACTGAAAGAATTGTTCTTAGAACAATTAAAACTAATGGTTGGCTTAGCTTTTGATGTAACTATTTTCTTACTTTTTTTTTTATTTTTCCTTCTTTACTGATAGTAGTAACCTCATTGATGAACACTATTGTCTGAAAACCATCTCCCCTCTGGCAATATAAGGGACAATGTTTAGCCAGCAGTCATAAAAGAACACAACGAAACAAGCTCTTTAGAAACAGATATTTACCCAGAATGCTATCTCAGTGAGCATTTTTTAATCATCTTCTTAAAGTTATTATTATTATGGTCATTGCTGTTGTTAACAATGTTTTGTTTTGTTGCCACTAAAATATGAAAGACATGACTGTTCTACAGTAGATTCTTATTCAGAATAGATCCATTCAACCTTATTCTACATTCAAGAATCAATTCGCTGACATTTGCCAACATGAAAACAGCAACTTTAAGCATTGTTACTTCTCCTCCCCTCTTCTTTTCTTTGATCAGTAAAAAGGGAATTTATGTGATGAGACTCAAGTTCACTTATGGTAATGGAAAACAAACTGAAGAAGAGAAATGATAACAATGGATTTTTCTTTTTTTTCTTTTTTTGACAAATATCCATTTGTTGTATGATTTGTCCTTAATCCCAGAAAATATAGGATCAGTTTTTAATTTTATATAAAATATTCTTTGGAGTTTAAATATATATTAATCACTGTATATAATATTTATATATAAATGCATATGTATGGTATAATGATCATTATTTATATATATTTACATATATATGTACATATACGATATATTGATCACTGAATATAATATTTATATATAAATGCAAATATATGGTATAATGATTATTATATATAATATTTATATATAAATGCAAATATATGGTATAATGATTATTATATATAATATTTATATATAGTATATTGATCATTATATATAATATTTATGCATAAATGTATATGCATTATATATATATCATAATGATTATTTAAAAAATAATCAGTTTTCACTTTGTGCTCCAAAGTGTCTTATAATTAAGAGAGTTTTAAAAACCAGTGTAAACTTTGAACTTTGATATTTTTATCTATTTAAAAAAAAATCAAAGGGTTTCTGCCATGAAAATTATCCACCTTAGCTGTATATATAAGTTGGTCATTTATGAGAATATATTTTAATTTTGGATAGAATATAATCCTCACTTTGTAAGGTGTGAAACATTCAGATTTTAGTTTATGAAGTGATGTCATATAATTATGATTTTCAAAGACAGTAAATATCTTTGCCCACTTAAAAGACATGAAAAATGAGTGTTTACATCACAAAAATATATCCAATATCTGTGGGATAACTAGTCATAGATCTGAATTTAACATAACAAATCATTCTAGCCAAACCAAAAACAAAACTGTATACATTAATTATTAATAGTAATTAATGAGCAAAGCTGTTTCTGAATGAGACAACAATACATTGTGATTATTTTGTTGATACAAGTAAATAAAATTACCAAAATATTATACTTGCGCAAAATACAAACTTCAATTTTTGCTATTTAAAACAAAATTTCTCATATTGTATAAAATATGTTACTTAACAAAGCAGGTGGTTTCTTGTCTTTATACTTATATCAAAGCCTTTATACCTGTTGAATGAGAATCATATATCACCAAGTGCAACATTATACTAAGACATAACTGCAAAAAAAGTAGAGATTCATTTGAAAGAAATAAAATATTGATACAAGTGTGTTTCATGTGAACATCAAATGTTGAAATTTGATTATCTTGGAACTTTTCACACTGTACATGAATAAACAGCACTATAATCAAATAGTAACTTATTATTGTTTCATATAAATTTTTAACAAATCCTCTAATATATAATACTCAAAGTTTGTGTGTGTCTCTGCTAAAAACATTAATAATAAAATGTATATAAAATTGTGTGTGCAAATATTATGTTTGCATCAAATAAAGGCAGTTTTAACATTTATATATCACGTGTCTTATATCCCATCCCACTTAGCAGTCCTTGTTTAATGGAAATATTTTATTGCATATTCAGCTTCAAAAGTCAAATTTAGAAAAAAGTAGCTATAGATTTTCTTATTTATTTCCAATTTGGTCTTTTATGAATAATTGATTGCTTTGTTGATAGCTTTTATAATTATATTGTTTATTTATTCAAGTGAAACCACTTTTGTCCAGAAAGTAGTAAGCACCTTAGAATTTAGATCACAGTTTGGATGTGAAGGGAAATAATTTAAAAAATGTTAAAATAACATAGTGTGCATGAAATAAATAAATACCAGAATGTTTAAACATATTGAACTGCTTGAATTATAACAAATTTCACTTATACCATCTGACTCCCACTCAACTCCTGTAGACAACATAAGGATTATGGAGCCCACAGCTCTCATCCTGTAGACCCCCTAAGGATTATGGGGCCAACAGCTCTCAAGTCCTGTAGATCCCCTAAGGATAATGGGGTCCACAGCTCTCAAGTCCTGTAGACCCTCTAAGAATTATAGGACCCACAGCTCTCAAGTCCTATAGACTCCCTAAGGATTATAGAGCCCACAGCTCTAAAGCGCTGTAGATTGGGTGAAGAGAAGGGGAGCACATTTCCCTGCATGCAATGCACTGCTGCTGTGGTTTCTATATCAAATAACAGGTTTTTTATGGGATGAATTTACTAGCCCCATGCCTAACCAGTTTTGAATTGTCCTTCTCCTAAAGTGGTTATCAGCCATGGCTAAAGAGCTCAGTCTGTCTAACTCATAGCTGGAAGAAGAGATGAATTCATACCTTTCCCAGGGGTATTTATTCATAAGTGAATGCAATGAACTTGACTGAAATTTGAACTTGGCTCTCTGATTTCCAAGTCACCATCCATTACACCAGTCAGACATGCACCATTTTACAGCATACACAAATTTTTCCAAGAAACAACTGCATCTCATAGCAAAAAATGATTTGGGCCACCCAATGCCAATATTTTACAAATCAACTTTTATTAGTACATAGCTTCATAGTTATTAATGAATTTTGGTCTGATATTCTTATTATAAAATCCCCAGTCTATGTAATTAATGGCGAAACATCAGGTTAAGTACATTGACAATAAAGACTATGACAGAAAATAAATATTTGTTGCATAAAATAAATGCTTTTTTTCTGATTAAGTTACAGCCTTTACATTCAATTAGATTTGATCATCTGCACCATTAGCTTTCATAGCTTGAGTAACAGAGCCCATATTGTACTATGGCAGGTTTCTCAAGAAAAAACAGGTGTGAGTTTGTGTCTCACCAAAAGATTATTTTTTCTCAATTGCAGTTGATATACAAAATGACCACAGAACTGTTGTTAACTGGGACAGAAGATGGCTTGTCTATTTTAATGCCTCCAAGAATAAACTTCTCTCCATTAATCATCTGAGAGACCTTCCATCAGTATGGCTGATGCTATCCTCCAGGAAAGTGACTCATTGTGCCTTCTCAGACTAATGTTCTTACCTGACATGAAATGGAAAGACTACATTGAATCCATTGCTAGGTCAGCTGCTAAGAAAATCAGCTCACTGTGCCAGGCGAGACAATTTTACACTCTGGAATCTATCTTGCATATCTATAAGTCTACCATTCATCTATGCTTAGAATATTGCTGCCATATATGGTCTAATGCCCCTGCTATTTACCTGGAGATCCTTGATAAGGAAGAATCAGCAATATTATTGGTCCTGATCTGGTGGCTAGGCTTCAGTCACTTGCCCACAGCTGTAAGGTTGCCTCTCTGTGCCTTTTTTTATAAATAATTTCATGGTAATTGTTCAGATGAGCTCTTCACTATGGTACCTAGACTGTATGAATTTAAGCGCAATACTAGACTTGCAGCGAGATCTCATCAATTTACAGTTGAGTTAACTAGATGTAGCCATAACTTCTATGCTAACAGTTTCTTTTCTCATACATCCCTTCCAGCTCCATGCTTTCCAGCTAACTTTAATCTACTCTCCTCCTGGTTGCTCTTTTCTCTTTCTCCTCATTACTAATGTTTCTGTTCCTAATTCATCCACATCCTGTAACCTCTTGCATGCTAGTGGTTGTACTGTCTTGCTTGGGGTGATACCAATTACAAAAAAAAAAAATTCACACTGTTTGCCAAAGGCAAAAAATGACAAACTAAGTAGTGGCAATGAAAATGAAAATTTAGTCTGATTCTGTCAATGTAAGAACATTTCAATACTTGACAGGTTATGTAATATTGAATATAAATCTTAAAGGGTAAATATCACAATGAATTGGTAGAATGTTTGGTCCACTTTATGCTAATCAAAAAGATCGATATGTTCACTATCAAAAAGATAGACATAGATCCACTTTACACTAGAAGTAAAAAAATGTTCACTTTATGGTAGAGTTAAAGAGACAGCCATACAGGTGTTAGTGCAAAAGTGAATGCAGCAGACTAGACCAGAATTTGAACTTGACTTGCCAATTAGACTAGTCATCATTCAAATGTAAAGAGCCCAGTCTACCCCACTATTTAACTTACAGTTAGAAAAAGATGTTCATGCCTTTCCTACAGAAACTTTTTAATTACTCAATCTTTCACACAAGTGGTGGACTTATCCATGCATTTGATGGACACACTTCTCTTTTTGATCACTTCTTTACTTCTATCATTGACTCATGTGGTACTCTGCAGCTCTGCCCTCTTGGCAACTCTAATCATGCGGTAGTGTCTGTAAACATCTCTTTCCACTCTTCCACCAGCCAAGAACCTCCTACCAACAGAAGATCTTTCTGCTATCAACAAGCTGATAGGGACTGGTTCCATGACATCCTTCATGATGTCCTTTGGAATGAAGTTTTTAATCATCTTATTCAAAAATGTGCATCTGAGGTCTCCTCCTGGGTGAAAGTTGACATTGAAACATTCAATCCAGAAATACCAAGTGAAATCACATTCATCTCTTTGATTCTCTGCATGCTTGGCCGCTATAGCCCACAGGAATCACTTCTTCCAGCTGTACCAGAGTAACCTGTCTGATTGCAACAGACATCTCTTTGTCTCCATTCATAATGAGTGCAGGTGTGTTCTCACAGAAGCAGTTACTTTTTGCTGATAAAATGAAACAACGTATAACATCTCACAAGTTCCATTCTTGAGATTATTGGCAGCTCTGCAAAGATGTGCTGAACAACAACAAATCCACAATCGCTCATCTTATTCAATCAATTTGAAGTGCTGACATCTACAGCAGATAAGGTTGAATGCTTTGCTCAGAAATTATCATCCAACTCAACACTCAACTCATCTGACTACCTCCTAGAATGAAAGTTCTACTGAGTGATATGTGCATAACCCCATCACTGGTTTCAGACATCATCTTCAAACTAGACTCCAACAAGGCAAGCAGAGGTGATGGGATCCCAATCATTATCCTAAAGAAATGTGCTCCTAAAATGGCTCTAGTTCTCTCCAAACTCTACAACAATTGCCTCACTGTTTTCCAGCTTGTTGGAATTCCCTCTCTGCAGTTCCTGCTTTTAAGATCTCTAGAGAATGCTCTAACCCATCAAACTATCGTCCTGTTAGTCTCTTACCACTTTTCAGTAAAGTATTGAAGGCTCTGTTCAATACTGAAGTGGCTAAGCATCTTAGTTATGATGACCTACCCTCAAACAAAAAATATGCCTTCCATTTCACCACATTTACCACTGATGTGTTAACAGCCATCACTGAATATGAATATCAAGCTTTTGATAACATCAGCAAGGTTTGCGCTGTGGCTTTAGATATCCTGAAGGTATTTGACAGGGTTTAGCATGCTGGGTTTCTATGTAAGCTCTAGGGCTATTGTATTACAGGATGATTGTTTGATTTAATTCAATTGTTCCTATCAAATCATGAAATGAAGGTTGTTTTGAATGGGCTCACTTCCTGATTTTTTCACATATATGCAGGTGTCTTCCAAAGCCCTATCCTGGGTCCTACACTGTTTCTGATCTTCATCAATGATTTTCCTGATGTCATCAGTTCCCATGTAAATATTTATACAGATGACACTAACATTTACTCCTACATCAATAGCAAATCAGTAAGAGCTGATAAAGTAAACATGGCAGCTGTTTTTGAAAAGGACCTCCAATATATGGTTAACTGGGGAATGAAATGGCTTGTAAATTTTAACAGCTCCAAAACAAAACTGCCCTCATTTAATCACTATAAAGAAATTTTTCTGCTTGCCATCAGCATGGTTGATGCTAAACTTCTGGAGAGCAACTCACTTCTTTTTCTCATGTTTTCAACTGACTTGAAATGGAGTGACTACATCAAATCAATTGCTATATCTACTGCAAGGAAAGTTGGTCCAGAAAATTTTCTTGTCAGAGTCTATTTTGCACATTTACAAATCTACCATTCATCCATGCATTGAATACTGCTGCCATATCTTGTCTGGTGCCCCTGCTATTCATCTCAATATTTTTGACAAAATCCAAAGAATGATCTGTAATGTAACTGATCCTTACTTGGCATCTTCACTTCAGCCACTTTCTCACTGACTTTCTCTGTCTTTTCTATATATATTTTCATGGCAACTGCTCTGATGAGCTTTTTTCCCTGCCTGGTTCCCAAACTTTATGAAGTTAAGCATGCTACTAGATTGGCATCTAGGTCCCACCTGTTTACTGTTGAAAAATTTAAATGCAACTGCCATTTCTATTCCAACATTTTCTTTTCTTGTACTTCCTGCTTGTGGAACTTCCTTCCATTTACTTGCTTCTCTGATCAATTCAATCTTCAAAAATTTAAATGCAACATCAATCACCATCTTCTTCTTGAATCCCATTAATCTTTTGTCCTTTCCTCAATCAATCCTACCTATACTCAGTCTTCTCTCTCACTTTCACTTCCTGTAGCCCCCTATGTACTAGTGGCATTCCAACCTTGCTTGGGATGAAATGATTTAAAAAAAGCATGTTCATGCAGAAGTAAATGCAACAGAATTTGAATTTGACTTACCAATTCCAAATTCCATGTTAATGACCTTTCCATTATCCACACATCCTTATATTAAAAACTCATTTCAAATCAAGATATATGAGCAACAATGCAAGTTTTAAATTATAACAATGAATAAAATTCCAGAAAACAATATTATTATTATTATATATCAAGTTTTTACCTGCCTATCTTCATACAAAATATCTGCTGGAATTGACTTGTCAAGAATCTTTGAGAAGATAGTCTGTTGGTTTTGATATTTCTTTGCTGCTGCCTGAGCCTTGCTTACTTCATCTGATGTATTGGAAGAAAAAGCCTGCAATTAGAAAGAGATGAGATGAAGAGGTTTGATGCTGGTAAGCCATGCAAAGGAAGATCACAATTGGCATGGGAGGAGTTGAGCATCTGAAGATTGCTTGAGGTATGAAACAGGCAGTTACCATGTAGTGTTAATTCCTATGTCCACACAGTCTATATCTATATACTGAGCACTTTTACCCATAAACATATTAAATTTTAAATAAATATGTCAACTTCTTGAATATGCCAATTTCCAAAAATATTATACACATTATATATATATATATAAAAACACATACACAAACACATGTACATACATATATATGTGCACACATACACACACAAACAGATACACACACATACATATATATTTTTTTTTTCTGTTTATACATTATTTTTATAGATACAAATACTTAAGTAAATGCTCAGCTTATAATAAACAATATTAATTACATTTATGAACCTGAATGTCTGAGAAATTTCATAGAAAATATGTGTCCTCCAACAGGAATCAAACCTGTGTCCTACATGAAATTGTCATATAGCCTGACGTGATATACCAGGCAATTCCACTGTAGCTAAATGATATAGCCCGTCAAATAAACAAACACACACACACATATATATATATATATATATATATATATATATATATATATATATATATATATATATATATATATATATATATACACACATGAACATATGCACACACACACACACACATGTACATACATATAGACATGAACACATACACACATATATATACATATACAAACATATATATATATATATATATGTAAAATGTATATATATATATATATATATATATATATATATATATATATATATATATGCAATTTTTATATATATTATTTATATGTTATATATGCACGATACTTATTGGAATCAGTGATAGAGCTAACATATTTATTAGGATCCAACTATATATATATATCCATGTAACATGGCACATGGATAAATGTGTTAGATCCTGTGACAAGACTCAAAGAGTTGTGAGTTCAATACCTGGTTAAGGCAGTGGAGAACTTGGAGAGGTGAATTAACAGGAGATAACTGATAACTGACATCCATTAGACATGGCACGTGGAACTAGAACAGACTACACCAGGGAGCGAAATAAAGGGTTCAGTTCAACATTCCAACCACCTGAAGAAGGCCGGAACGTACAACGGCCGAAATGTTGTGATAAATATGGCAACAAAGATGACGATGATAGTCCAAACAATGTAAATAATGTGAATAGCAATCATGTTTTATACTGTAAATATGTTTCCTTGGGTGATGGTAAATTTCTGGTGAGTGAACAATTAATTTAATTTCAAAAGCAGAATACTTCCTCCTTTTAAAAAAAAAACACAGAATTAAAATGAGGCATGTAGGATTAACCAATCAGTTATTAGGCCTATGCTAAAATCCAAACTAACTTTAAAAATTATATATAGATCATGACATAAAATTGTCTGCAATTGTATCGTAGACAGTGTCATTTGTGACAGATACAAATGATTACATTTTCTCATAAAATATAAAGAAGTTTGATGATCAACTTTCACAAGAAGTTAAGGGGAAAGAGGTAGGGAGATAATCTAGTAGGAAGCTGATTGTGCATATAACTAGTAAACACTAGTTATATGCTCAATCAGCTTCCTACATAGAATTTTTTTAGTGGTTACAAGTACACAGAAATCAAGTATAGAAAACATGATAATACGAATCTAAGGAAAAGAAATAGGAATAGGAAAATCATTTGGTATACACCCCCATTTAACCAAATGGTTAGTACTAAGCTAGGCCAGAAGTTCCCCAATTTAATTGATAAACATTTCCCTAGAAATAATCCACTCAGTAAAATATTTAACAAATCACACTAAAATTAAGTTATAGCTACACCAATAATCTTGAGAAGATTATAACGAAACACAATAATAAAATTTTAAACCAATTTAAAAACTTGGATGATAATGCAAATTCCAAGATAAATACTGTTGATAATATTAATCAATGTAATTGCAGGAATTCTAATGAATACCCATTGCAAAACAAATATATGACCAACTCTCTTGTTTATCTAAGTACAATTTCTACAATAGAAAATCCGACTGTTGAAAAATTTTATATTGGGAGTACTAAGAATTCTTTTAAGACTAGATGGTACCTACATATTTCATCCTTCACCAATAGTATTTATAAAAATAGTACATCACTTTCTAAATATTTTTGGAATTTAAAAGAAGTTACTAAAACTCCTATGGTAATTGGAAAGTGTTAAAAAAGGCTAGAACATGTAGATCTTTAAATGAGGCTCGTTTCTTACACTTAGATGAGAAGTGAATTAACTGTAAATTGTAGATATAGTTTATATGGTTAAACATCAAATTTAATACTTTTTCTTATAGTAATAATTGGTAGATGAACTGTGATGCACCTTATATAGTTTACTATTCTATTGTGTAAAATTCAATTAGATTTAATATACCTCTGTATTGATGTCTAGTTAGTATTATTAACATCTTATATGGATGCTCTCTACTTAAAGGTTCCATATTAATTTATCAAAGTAGTTTTGAATTTATGATTTGTTTTTGTCTTTTTTCCTTACAGCAGCCTTTTAATTATCAACTACAAAATTCTATGTAGGAAGCTGATCAATTATCTCCTTACCCTTTTCCCTTTAACTTCTTGTGAAAGTCGAATGTCATACTTCTCTATATTTTACAATAAAATGTAATCATTTGTATCTGTTGCAAATGACACTGTCAAGGATACAATTTCAGACAATTTTATGTCATGATTTACATATAATTTTTCAGTCAGTTTGGATTTTAGCCTAGGGCCTCATACCTGATTGATTAATCATAGTAAACCCACATGCCTCATTTTAATTGTTTTTTCATTTTTTTTAAAAAGAGTAAGCATTCAGCTTTTGAAATTAATCGTTCACTCACCAGAATTTACCATCAACCACGGAGACACATATTTGTAGTGCAAGTTTTAATATGTGTTTGTTTTCATCTCTTTGTTATGGTACACGGATTGTAAGAAATGTTTTTGGAGCGTGTGGTCACAATGCTGAGGTTGAATTTTTAAATTTTAAGATTGTGCATTTTTGTATTAATATGGTAATAGGAGAATTCTTTTGTACTGGTAGGTTTTTCAATCAATGTGGCATGAACTAAATTGTTCAATAAATAGAGGAATGTCACAGTTATTATCCGAAAGTTGCATGTCGGATCAGTTATTTTAATATCAAGTATGTGGTGCAGTTCAATTTACATTACATGAATCATTCATACAAAAAACAAAATTAAAAATTCAACCTCAGCGTTGTGACCGCACACTCCAAAAAATTTCTTACAATTAACAATAACACATTTCTAAAAACATTTCTATTCTTTCGTTGTCCTGTTATTACCAGGAAGTAAAAAACAAAAACAAATCTATTTCCATACATGAAGATGTCTGTAGGAACAGACGAAAGCTTGTAAAAAAATAAAAAAGACCTTATGCAACTGGAATTTATAAACAGGGATCATAACATTCATCTACAGGTTCGGGGTTAATGTACTTTATTAAAATTGTTTGCAAAAGATGTATTCTCGCCATTTAAATCATTAACTTCTATATCTGTTTTTTGTATGAATGATTCATGTAATGTTAATTGAACTCCACCACATACTTGATATTGTATATATATATATATATATATATATACAGACACACACACACAAACACACATATATACATCATATACACAAAGGAAACCATTAATTCCAATCAGAGATGTTATCAAATGGTTAGTAAAATCAGTCAGTCACAAACACTTTATTAAAAATGTATTAAAAGATAATACATTTCATATTAATCATTTTATAATGTAAGATTAAATGTAAACAGTTGCAATTTTTATATCTTTGCTTAATATTGTCAGTTGGTTATTGTTATCTAAAAGAGCTTGTCTCTAAGCAATCACAACAAGCAATTTCCTATTTGTGTGTACAGATACTTAATTGAGATATCAGAGAAAAATTTCTTAGTTTCTTTATCAATGGAAAAATATGTCTAATGTGTGTTTCTTAAATGTAAACCAATCATCTTCAATATGAGTAACAACAGGAAAGGACTTACTTGCGATTGGGCAATAAATGAAGTAACACTGGCTCCCCAGAAATATTTCCATGCTGTATAAATGGCTCTACGTTGAGCCAGGTGGGGACGAAGCCACAACATGCTGCCTTTTTTTTTTTTTTTTTTTTCAACTGTAATTAAAATAAAAACCAACAGAAAAACTCATTTCATCAATAAGTCCATAATAGAAGAGACAAAGCAAGAGAAATGTATTTCTGCAGAAGGATGCTGAGAATATCATGGACTGGACATGTAAGCAACAACAAAGTTTTAGAGAAAATGGAAACAAAAAGGACACTTATAATTAGCATCAGAAAGAGATAGTTGAAATTTCTATGACACAGAATGAGGAAAGAGGGCTTGGAAAATTTGATACTCACAGGACATATTGAAGGCAAGAGGAACAGAGGAAAACAACACATAACCTAAATACTGAGATCGAGTAAATGGATGGTGGAACAAGGTTTAGGAGATATAACAGAAAGATAAAATTTATTAAGAGTCTCAAAGGACAGGAAATTGTGGAGAGCCATGATCAACAATGTAATGAAGGGACACGGCACATAGAAGATTCTTTAAAACAGAAGAAGCCTTATTTCATATCATTTTGTAGTATTCAAAAGAGCTAAAAATAGCATGCATACAAGGTCTTGTGAGCCAACAAGTGGCAAAAACATGATGTAAACTTTTTTACAACTATAAAACCGATATCAGCACACAGCCAGTGGTAGTTACATTATGACTTGTAATCCTTGGGACTTTCATTACATACAATTGCAAAGTCAAATAAACAACATATCATGAAAAAGGAAAAATAGGACTTTATTTTTATACAATTTTTATTCAAATTAGTAGGTTGAGTTTGAAGGGAAAGAAAAATATGATTATGATGTGTGTGAAGTGAGAGAAAAGCATGTTTATGATAATATTGAGAAACATTATCATGCTATGCATGAATACTGTGCTGAGGGCTGTTTCTACTAAGTAAAAACTGTGTGGGTCAATTTCCAAAACTTATTGAACTGATTACACATTGATCAAATAGTACATAGTAAAACTTTCAGTTTAAACTTTAGCTATAATAACTACATGCCAGGCTAGACACCCATTAGGTGACACTGTTTCAGTATATAACTCTTTCTCAATCTTTTTTTTTTTTTTTTGCTCTAGAATGTAGTAGAGAAAACAACAGGACTTCTCTCCATTAGGAGAGATTTCTTCCACCAGCAGACCACCATCTTAATTTCAACCAGCTACATGGTGTATCACATATACATTTTCTAACAGCAAAACTGATAAATGAGTTTCTTCCTTTTTCAGCAATTTGTGTACACAGAAGTATATTTTCTTTCTTGAATTATGTTTTTTCTTTATGTAAAAAGATACAGGGTCTGTCTGAAAAGTAACTGTACTGGTGTCACAAATAATTTATTTCAATTCCAAACAGAAAACCAGATGGTTTCCTCTTCAAAGTAATCCCCCTCAAGTCTAATGCACATGTCGATCTTTCTCTGCTATGCTTCTATACACTGCATGAAGGATTCTTCTTGGATGGCCCTCAGCTTCATCATTACATCCTCCTTGATGGCCTCCATGCCTTCAAAACAGGTCCCCTTGAGTTAGTGGGAAAAAAGTCACACAGAACAAGATCAGGTGAATAGGGAGGTCATTCCAGTATGACAATACCAGGAACTGCTGACTGCTCAGGGCATTGTGAGCAGATGCATTGTTGTACTGAAGCAGCCATGATTTGTCCTGCTACAACTCTCATCTTTTCTCACACACTGAGCAAAGCAAACACCACAGAATCTCTTTGTAAACTTGCTGATTGTTCAACAACTCACTGTGGATGGTGCTCATAGCACATACAGTCCTGTTACTTTTAAGACAGTCTTTATATGAGTATGTGTTGAAATTCATTTCTTTTGCTTTGTCCCAATTCTTAAACAACCACATCCTTTACAAAGTAGCACCTCCCACTACAAACTGGTAAGCAATAGCAACCTCATCTATTTCAAGCCTTTAGCACCTTTTATCTATGGACTTATTGATTCACCTTCATAATGGGTTTAAAGCCTAACAATGAAAATATGCATTTATTTTACACAGCAAATATCTTCCAAATATAATCTCCTCCTTTGTCAAGGCACTTAATTCAATGCTTTTCCACTAATCACATAAATTGAACATTAAAACCTTTTCAGAAGTAGAGTCTATATTTTCCTTAATGGCAAATACAGACTCTAGTTCTGAAAAAGTATTAATGGTAAACATACCGCATGAAGAAAACAAATCAGAATATATTAAACAAATTTTAAAACAAATAGATATACGAGTTGTATTCTCCTCTTTCAACACAATAGAAAGGATGCTCATCAGATTAAAAGATCCTTACTGTTACAGTTACAAGTAATGGTAATCTGATCTACAAAATTAATTGCATGAACTGCTAAACAAGTTATGTGGGCATGACATCAAGATCATTGAAAGAACGACTGGATGAACATCGAAGACTTTGTGATAAGGTAATTTCAAATGATAACGAAAAACAAAAATTGGAAAAACTTCAGCAGTTGTATTAGATGCCATTACAGAAGGTCACAGAATTGACTTCAACCATCTGGAAATAAAATTGACAAACCAAAAGTATTTCAATCGAAGAAGAGTAGCTGAACAAATGGTAATAGCAACTACAAAAAGTGTCTGTAATAAGATAGATGCAACACAACTCCATCCTGTCTGGATATCTCTGCTCCAAAGAAAAATATGATAGGGGGAAAAAAAAAATTTTTTTTTTTTTGCCTCGACTTGCTATTACGTTGTAAACATCATCAACTCGGTTTGTTTTCCTTGATTTAAATTCTTAAGCGTTTCAAACTTCTTTGTACTGTTTTACTCAAATTAAGGAGTAACCAAGACTAGCAACTGCTAACCGAAATATTTCCATAAAAAATAAATCATTCATTGGAATTACAAGATTTTCTTTTAATTATACAACTACCTACGGAGACAAGCATCCTAACTTTGATAGAGACTGATTTAATTCATCAAAATCTTAACAATATAATTTAAAATCTTTGCTCTTTTCTTTAAGAAGAAACAAAGTATAAACTGTGGACTGATACCTGAAACCTACTGAACACAGTAATCAAACATTATACAGTGAAAGTTTCAGACCAACCATCAGCTATTAACTATATTAATAAAGATAAAAGGGAAACTTTATCTTAGCTGACATGTTTCGTCCTTTGAGATACTTTAAGACAAATATAAGAGCAAAAATGTTATTGGTTTTTCAAAATTTTTAAATTTAGGAAACACTCATAAATATTCATCAGGTTAGCCAAAAGACTTAACATACATAGGTAAATCAATAAGTCCCTAGCCTTATGATGAAAAAGTGTTTAGTTAACATCACAATATTTTTCAACATAATCTCTTTCTTTGTCAATGCACTTAACCTAATGCTTCTTTAGTAATTGCATTGATCAAATGTACAATGAAACCGATGTCTCTCTGTTAACTTATTAGCCTGCCATAAAATATGGTATTAATTATAAAAATAAAGTATTAATCATAGGTTTCTATCTATGACCTACAGTCCTATTTTGGGGTCAGTGAACAGTAATGGATTAATTACAGATCAAACATTATACAATGAAAATTTCCAATCAGAATTTGGCTAAGAGCTGAATCAAGCTATATGCACACTTTAGTGAACCACTCTCTTTCCTTTTGTATTCCATAGATGAGATGTAAGTTCCACTTCTTCCCATGTACTGCTGCTTTGTGGATCTGACTCCCAAGATCACTACAATCTTAATCTGTTCAATCTAGTGTCAACTATTATCTTCCCCTTAAATCACTGTGCCTCTTTATATGTGACCCTCTACCTCGAGTGGCTCTTAGGCCTTGTACAGAGTGAACCTCATTCTAAAAGAAAAAGACATAATGATCAACTTTATAGATTTAATTCATTAAAAAGGTTGATAATGTACATTAAAATCCTTAAAAAAAATCTATGAACTGTATAGATAGATTTAGAAAATCTATTGAACTAACATCCTTTAGATTCAATTTTTTTTTTTTTTTTTTTTCTGAAAAGACTCCATAATATACCACCAAAATTACTTGACATGTAATGGTAATATTACCCATAAACATTCAACTTTCATTGACTGAGCAGACACGGCTACCTTTGGTTGAAATTTATAAAATCTTTCTGTTAAAATAATTTTCAAAGAAAATAGTTTGCCTAATTTTACTATTATATCTTTTTCCAGTACTGACAGGGGGTTTCCTTCCTAACCATTTCTTTGAAGTCTTGATTATGCCGTTATTTTATCATTGTGTTACATGTGCTATCCATTTTAGTTGTTGCTGCTCTTGAAAGTCCTCAAGTGATGTGGTTTCTGTTATTTGGTACCAATTCCTTCTTTGTGATTCTGTAGCACCAAGCAATGATGTTTAAAGAAGGATGGTCTTCACTATGACCAACAGGCTTCATTTGCTCAAAGCCATTTTAATCCATTGATCTGAGAAAGTGGTTGTATTCAACTGACAGTTTAGATATTTCCAAATGAGTTTGATGCCACACATGAGATCCATATGATAGTCTCAATCTGACAAGACAATTTAAGAACATGGTTTGAGTTTCACGTTATTGCTATGGTTTTATAGCAACTTATGATGTTGGTCAAAATTACCTCTAGCACAGCGTATTCTATGTTCAATTTCCTTAACTCCTATGGAAACATATATTACCTAATTAAACTAAATCTTTAATTAATTTCAGACACATTTTTATATCATTTAGGATTAATGCAAATATAAAATTTGTCTTTTAACCAATTGATTTTTCATCCCAATTCTAGAGTTTCGGAGACAGATGCTTTCGTAATCGTTCTGCCCACTCGTCAGGGGATATAAGCAATATTTTTATATCATTATGTTTATATATATTTATATCATTATATCATATACATGAATAATGATCTGCAATTAAGGTTACTTAATATAATGTTGCTTAATTAAAATAATTCATGTTAATTATATTTGATCTTGGCCAAATTTATTGCATCAGTCAATTAGACATTATCAGAGCTCTTTCAACTTCAAGACACACTGAAAATCAGTGTGATTTCTAATCTTTAACATGGCTTGGAATGGCCATCGCCTCAGGCCTACTTGTGTTTCTTCAACGCCCACAGAGTCAACCCGAGGTTTATAATGCACCTCTGTTGTGGACCTTTATTATAGTTCAAATATGTGCCCTACCAGGGCCACATACGGTTTTGAAGTCAGTTTTCTTTTTCCTATACTGGTTGCCAACCAAGGCTATAGAGACCAGTCAGGTCTTCTATTTAACCCATAGCAGGGATTTACCACATAGTTGGTTTAAAAACATAAAATAGGAAAAATATAAAGGTAAATAAAGTGAGACTTGACAGTTTAATCTGCTGAGAAAAATAAATAAATAAAAATGTTTTTTCCTTCTTTTACTTCTGATTGACTAAATAAAAAAAGTGTACAATCTGTTTACCTTCTTTTAATACAGTAAATAAAAGAAAGTATATCACCTTGAATTTTATTTGAATGTTAAGCAATTTTTAACAGCTGTCTGAATTTCTGGAATGAGGAGTTATCATTATTTACACTATTTACATTTGGACTATTGTCCTCATCTTTGTTATTATTATCACAACATTTCAGCCGTTGTGCCTTCCAACCATCATCAGGTGTATATCAATTCAGGTAATCTACAAGAAACTTCAAACTGAACACTTTATTTAATCTATGCGTGTAGACTGTTCTCATTCCACTGCCCATGTCTTGAGATATCTTGTCTAGTTCTTATTTTTAATACTACTCAATTATTGCTTACCCTGTTTCCAGTGAGTAATCTCCTAAACCATGCCTGGCACAGGGATTGAACTCATAATTACTATATCACTAAATTCATGAACTAATGTTTTAATCCACTTGGCTATTGTCTAGTAACTATTTAAATGCCACAAATGCCAGATTAAATATTTAATATACTTTTAATCTCAAGTTTTTACAAGAATCCATAAAAACTTATGAGAATCTTTTCTATCCACTTTCTATGTTTTATTTTGTTAAATGTTTAACTGTAGTTTTAAGTTGTTTGTACTGTCATTGCAAATGAGTGGAGAAAAGAAACACATTTCACTGTATTTTGAGGGAAATTTGTGGCAGTTCAGTTACAAGTAGATTTTTATTCTTTGTTTATTTTTTATTTTTTGTTGGTCACCTGCTCAGAGTCCATAGAAAGCTTATGCTAATCAATTTAGTTGAAATATTCTGATACATTTCATCCTCAGAGCAATAATCCTTTCCCTGAAATATATAAAAGGAAAAAATATTTCTCAAATATTCAAATACATTTAATTAGATATTACATTTGGCATTATCACCAAGCAAGGTGATAATGCCACTAAGACACAAGAGGCTACTTGAAGTGACAGAGAAGGAAAAGACTTTGGAAGGAACCAGAAACCAAATAATAATATTCAAGAAGGGTTCAAGAAGAAAGAAGATGGCGATTGAAGTTGCTCTTAAATTTTTGAAGATTGTAGTTATCAGGTGGGAAGTGTGAGAAAAATTTTTATAGTAGAAATGACAGTTACATCTAGCTATTTCAACAGTAAAACAGTTATTAAATCTAGCAGCACACTTAAATTCATGTAGTCTAGGCAACAGGGAAAATCAGAACAGTTGCCATGAAAATATTTGTTGAAAAGACATAGGGAAGCCACATCATGTTGGTGAGAAAGTGACTGGAGATGAGATGCCTGGTCAGGGCCGATTGTATTGCAGACCCTTTTCTCGATTCTGTCAAGAATCTCAAAAATGCAAAGCAGGAGCACCAGACCAGATATGGCAACAGTATTCAATACATCGATGAAATAGTAGACTTATAAATGAATTCTGACAAGAAAAATCTTTTGGCATGACACAGTGAACCAACCTTCCTTGCAACAGACATAGCAATTGACATAATAACTATTTTGAAAGAAAGAGACTTTTAACAACTTTGAACTAGAAGGTGAGATATTGTGTAAGAAACGTCTTAGTCCTGTATTGGTTGACAAGGTATCACACTAATATGACATCACGCACTGACTGAATTTTATCCTTTACCAAATATTGTACAAATGAATGTTTAATGTGCCCACCTTGGTAATGTTCAAAAGATATCAATATTTGTGGCTTTCACTGGTCAGTGTGATTTAAACACCAAATAAATAAAATCCTCTTATTTAAAAATGATAGTGTAAATGGGAGAATGTTCTGCATATGTTTCTAAGAAATTTCATCAAATTTTTGCAAGTTTTAAGTCTTTTTTTACACTGGCAGTAAATTGGAGAGATTCAGGAGAATCTGTAGATGAAAAGAAATTTTATCCTGAAAATATTTGTCGTTCATTGACCAAGCTGCCAATTTATAAAATCTTTCTCTTCAAACAATTCTTTATGAAAACAGGTTTCTCAAGTCCAATAGTTGTTATCACGTTTCGATATTGATGAGGGTTTTCTTCCTTACCTTTTATTTGAAGTGGAGTGGAATGTTAACATCTTAATTAGGTTCTTATTTTCTCTTTGAGTTCCATGTGCTATCCATTTTAGTTGTTTCTTCTGTTGGTAGTCATCAAGTGATGTGGTTTCTGTTATTTGATACAGTTCTTTCTTTGTGATTCTGTAGTGCCAGCCACTCAGTCTTTTTTCACCATTACTCTTATGAAGCGGTTGTATACTGCTTACAGTTTAAATATTTTTTATCAGAATTCACACTATGCATGACATCTATATGAAAGTCTTAATCTGTAAGACTATTTAAGAACACGACTCAAGTTTTCATGTTGATGTTTTGGTTTCATGGCAATTTGTGCAGTTGGGTAATGCTGCCTCTGGCACAGACTATTCTATGTTCAATTTCTTTTTCTCTACACTTTATTTGTATAATTGATCCATATACCGAGATACAGAGGCATGGTGGAGTAATGGATAGTGGCTCAGACTGAGAAATCAGAGATCCAAGTTCAAACTCCAGTTGAATCCATTCACTTACATGCTAACACCCTTGGGAAAAGTATGAATTCTCTTCTTCTCCCTCGAGCTATAGGTAAATAGGACAGACTAGGTTCTATAGCCTTGGATGGCAACTGGTCTACCACAGAAAGATATGGCAACCTACCGCAGGAAAAAATCTGCCTCATCAGTCATGTATCAAAAGATACATGATCGCCTAAGCATGTATCCCGCATGGCACATAACAGACTGATACCGAGATATTTGAAGATTTTAGCATTTACTAATTCCACATCCTAATGCCACATATTAAATTTAATTTTCTTTAAAAATCCAACTTGAGAGTAAAAGAATTAAAAAAAAAGTAATAACAGTACCAAATGACTGAACATACTTTCAGTCTTCGTATTTTACAAGTAAGTTCTTGTGACTACTGGTAGCTCTATAAATAGAGTAAATCCTCTATTCTTCGTCTTTTGAGGGGCTATCATCTTCTGCTGATACAGTAGAATGCTTGCTCATAAATTCTCTTTCAATTCTACTCTTGACTCATATGAAGTATCTTGGCCTGACTTTCCCCTTAGAACCGAATCTCTATTGAGTGATATGCATATAACTCCATCCATGATTTCTGCTATCATATCTAAACTGGATATCCACAAAACATGTGGACGATGGTATCTCTGCAAGTCTTAAAGAAATGTGCTCCTGTTATATTCTATTATATATATTATCTTCTGTTTCTTTAATTCCTGTTCTTTTATTATTCTCTCCTTAATAAAGTTTTCTCTTTTTCTTATATTCTTTCACACTCAGTAACACACATGTCTTAGTGTCTTTATTGCCTTGCTTGGTGTAAAATGATTAAAACAAATTTACACAAATAAAACAAATATTTTCATAATTTAAGCTAGCAAACACTCAGAGTGCATACCTCTCTGCCAATGCCATTCTCACTAAAAACATTGAATGAAAATTAGTTTGTAAACATGATACAGGGAAGGTAACTGACTAAGATTTTATCCTCCCCACACACACACCTATAGTTCATATATATATATATATATATATATATATATATATATATATATATATATATATGATATAAAATAATGTGGATCTGCTCCAAAATTTAATGTCATTTTCTCTAACCTCTACAATAAATATCTTGCTGCTTCTTGCTTTCCTGCTTGTTGGAAATCCTCTTCTATAGTTCTTGTTTTTAAGAACTAGGGTGAACTGTCTGCTATCAAACTATTAGTTTTCTACATCTTTGACAAAGTCCTAGAAGCACTAATCAACTCTAAATTGATTAAGCATCTAACCTCGAAGTGTCTTTTATCAGACAAACAACATGGCTCCTACTTCTCTAGGTCAACTGCTGATGTATTAATAGTTATTGCTGAAAGAGTCTGTCAAGCTTTAGATAAGAATGGTGAAGCTCAGTCTCATCCTTTTACAATTGAAAAAGTTAGATATAACTAAGTTCTATGCTAACAGTTTCTTTTATCGCACTTCCCACTTGTGGAACTCTCTTCTGGCTTCCTGCTTCTCATCTGTTTCCTTGAATCCTGTTCTTTTATCGTCTTTGCTCCTTAATAATGTTTCACTTTCAATAGCCCCTTGGATCTTAGTGACCTTATCTACTTGGTTGGGGTGAAATGATTAAAAAAAAGAAAAGATATAAAAAAAGGTGTTGAAAAGTTCTTGGTAGACTTTTTTCTGGAAGAGCTTTCTGGCCAGGCCAAAAACTTCCTTATATATAAATATACAGATATCTCTCTCTCATATATATATATATATATATATATATATATATATATAGTGACCCTGGGCTTCATGCTTTTTGTGATTATCTGATGATCACAAATAGCATGAAACCCAGGGTTACAAACTCACATCAATCCAATATGTTAGCTCTATCACTGATATTGAACGCTTTCCAATAAGTACTGTGCATATATAATGTATAAATAATATATATAAAAATTGCCTATATATATATATATATATATATATATATATATGAGAGAGAGAGAGAATATGGCACAAATAATAAAAAAGCACACCAGGAAAATTATCAACACACCACACGAACAAATACAACCCACATGTAACTGCAGAATAAAGAACAAATGTCCCTTAAACAGTAATTGTTTACAAAACAACATAATATACCAAGCCATGATAAAATCACCAGATAATGAAGAAAAAGTATACATATGAGTAACTGAAGGACCCTGGAAACAAAGAAATTATGCACACAAAACATCTTTCACAAATAGTAAATATGCGAACAGCACAATGCTTTCTAAGTATATCTGAGAAATTAAAATCAAAATGCACATCACACCAAAAATATCTTCAAAAATAAGGAAAAGATCATCAGTCTACAACAACCAATCAAAAACTTGCAAACTTTGCTTGGAGGAAAAAATATCTATCATTACCTTCCCAGACCAAAATAAATTATTGAATAAAAGATCCGAACTCATCTCAAAATGTAAACATGAAAACAAATTTTTACTACATTACTTAAAAATTGAAAACTGAAAAAAATATAATATAATAAAATAAAAATGAATTAAATAAATAAACAAAATGACAATAAAATTAGTAAAATAAATTAATCCAAACAAATTACCAAATCACACCTATTCTCATGCTAAATCAGCCAATCAAAACCAACTCCCTTATTATGGCTTCTATCTGACCTTGAAGGTCAATCTCCAGAAGCAGGAGCCAAGATACACTTCAACTAAAAAATAATAGTCTGCTAAACTATTATTTAACAGACATACACACACACATAATTATATTATAATATGTATTATAACTATATATCGACTCTGATCTTCAAAAATTGAAATGCAATGTAAATTTTATCTTCTGTCTTTAATTCCTGTTCTTTTATTATTCTCTCCTTAATAATGTTTTCTCTTTTTCTCATATTCTTTCACACACATTAAATAACTTGTGTCTTAGTGGCTTTATTGCCTTGCTTGGTGTGAAATGATTAAAAAATATTTGCACAAATAAAACAGATATTTTCATATCTTAAGCTAGCAGTGCACACCTCTCTGCCAATGCCATTCTCACTAAAAAAAATGGAATGAAAATAAGTTTGTAAATATGATGCAGGGGAGGTAACTGACTAAGATTTGATCTCCCCCCCCCCAACCAACACACTTATATTTCAGATTAAATATATAAAATAATGTGGATCTGCTCCAAGATTTGGCCCACAGCCCATCCCCCTACAAAACAGCACTGAAATTTACTGAGAGCATTGTACAAATAAACAAGTATGGACGAATGTATAACCTATGTTAAACTTTGTTGACAGGTTAAAATTAACAATATTGGAAGACAAAACTAAGAGAAAAATAAGAAAATCTATTAATTAAAAAAAGAAACAGAAATAAGATGAGTTATTAAATTATACTACAGTTAATACACACTAGTATAAGCTTTACTGTTTTTTAACCAGTGTCCTCATCTTGGTTGTTTATACTCACAAAGTTTCAGCCATTTTACCATTTGGTTTTCTTAAGCTGTAAGCTATACTCAGTAATCTTCTTGAAATTTTGAACTGAACTCTTTATTCAATCTATGGGTAGACATTGTTCTCACTCTGCTTTCCATGCTTAGAGGACATTTCATATGAGTTAGTAATCATCAGACTTATTTAACTTCTTGTTGCTAGTCAGTTTCTTTCACTGAACCAGAGCATGTGATTTCCCAACACTACCAAGGATTGAACTCATAATTGCCAAAGAACCTAAAATGTTTTAACCAGCGCCTTAATCTGGAACCTAATTGTCTGTATGAATGTCCTGACTTTGAAATTTTATAAGCATCCTGGTTGACCAGAAGCTTCCAGATGGTATTCATTTCTGTGGTAGGTCTACTGTGGAGGTTGTCATTATTTAAAACTATTTATATTCAAACTATTGTCCTTATCTTTGTTGTTATCTCAATGTTTTGGCCACTGTGCCCTCCTGCCTTCTTCGGGTGTATATCAATCTGAGTAAACTATAGAGAATTCTGAAGTAAACCCTTTATTTAATCCATGGGGATAGAATGCTCACATTCCACTGCTCATATCTAGGGATATCATCTATTTCTTATTTTTATTTAGTACTGTTCAGTTATTGGTCATCTGTTTCCAGTGAGGGCAAGTACACATTGCCCGATACAAGGATTGAATTCAATCCCTGGGTACACATTACCCGACCCAGAGATTGAGTTCAATCCCTGGGTTAGTTTCCATACTTGTACTCAGTGGAAATGTTTTCATTTTAATCTCTTGATCATCTGCAGTAAATTTACATCCCAGTTCTTCCAAAATTTCACCATTCTTGGCAGATCTATTATCACTATGTAGGATATTTCATAACAAAAATGAACAAAGGGAAAAAATTAGGTTGGTTGATTTGGTTGAGCAGTATATCAACACCACTAATGCCAAAATCTAAATATTTTGAATGCGATTACATAACTTCAACTACAGATAAAATGTATTACTGGTCATTTTACTATAAATTAGATACAGATGGCATTTTTACTATAAATTAGGTACTGATGGTATTTTTACAATAAAAATGTATTTTTACTTTCATAGCATTTTGTTTTTTTCTTGGAGTGGGGGGGTCAATTATTTACCCATAGCTAGGACCCGAACAAGTGCAACCACCCTGGGTCAGAGTAGACCTGGGAACAACAGCAATTAAAACTTCCAACCTTGCAGCTATATAAAAGGAAAAAAGAAAGTAAATTAAATCTGCTAGATTATATACTCAAAACATATTTTTGAAAAAAATTAATTTAAATTAAAAATTCAGTGTCACCTTTCCTTCATGTACAGTCACATCAATGTAAACATCACTTTAGTAAGATAAAGTCCTAAAGAATGAAACACATCACATGAAACTTTTCCCACTTTTTTCCCTAAAATTATCCTTGATATATAAAAATTTATAAATCATTTTCCCAGACTATAAAGTAATAATATCTGATATAATAATAATAATAATAATGATGATGATGATAAATATGAATGTAAAATCCTAACTGACTTAAACACATGTTTAGGGTCAGAGTATTTGAATTAAGTTAATGGTTGTTAGCAAAATGTAAATATGAAAATTACAAATTGGATATATCAAAATCACACAAGTGCAACAATTTAAATAAATGTGAAGTTTTTTAACAGAGGACAGAAAGTGCAAGACTGAAAGCAGAAGATGCATTGGGATAGCCAAAGATGACTTTCAAAAGCTAAAGAAAGTGTTAAGAAACAGAAAAATTTCATTAGAAACAAAGAGCACTGAAATACACAATATCAATCCTCCTATATGACAGTAAATACTGAACAATCTCCTCAAAGATGAAGAAGAGTTTTGAAACAGCAGGACAGAGGAAAACAGATGCATCCTCTACCTTGTAAATTATTGGTGCACAATGTTTAGAAAGATGACAAAATTTATTAAAAGTTACAAAGGCTGTTGTGGAGAGCCATGATCACCAACATCCTGAAGGGACATGGCACATAGAAGAAGAAGAATTGTTGCATCTATAAAGTTTGCTTAAGAAGGAAAAAGTATAATGCAAGAAATTTTCTCTTGATAATACTAATAATTTTTTTAAATAGAAACAAAATAAGACTGTAGCTAAAGTTAGGTTGATCTGTTTAAAGAGATGCTGACCTTTGTTGGGTTATGCAATGTCAAATTTTGAATGGGGCACCCACTGAGGATCAAATTCCCTAAACAATAATAATGCTCAACAAGACTAGCCTTGTTAACCATTACTCCATGTCAAGTTAGTTTGGTTGATTTTACAATATTTCAACTCTTGCTGGATTAGCTAATGTCGAATTTTATATGGTGTACTCAGTGAGGAGCTAACTCATTACTCAGGGATAATAGCCAACAGGACTTTCCTCGTTAACCATTACCTCACATTATGTTATGTTACCCAATTTTACAACATGTCAACACTTGTTGAGTCATGTCTGTTCATTTTCTTTGTATATGGCACCCAGTGAATAAAATGGTCAACCGAACTTGCCTCAATTATCCAGACTCCATGTTGGTTTAGATGTGAGTTAACTCTTTTGACACATTTCTGTCATGAATGATCCATTAACAAAATATGCCAACCTTTTTAGGACTCAATAAAAGACATTTTGACTCATGAAGCCAGTGAGAGATAACAGAAGTTATCAAATAACTGTAAATGCAAATTTCTTACCTTGACATACAAAAATGACAACACACTTGATTAATAAAAGTATTTCAGCCCAAATATTTTCCAAACTACTGTTTCATGTACAACAATGATTAATTATGATTATTGGAAGGGTAAAATTAACACATTGACTGTAGTTTTTATGCCACTGACCACAAGTTATCTCATTGTGGTGTTGTCATCAAGGTTCAATCAGTTACGTGCCATGTGTGATACATGCTTAGGCGATCATGCACCTTTCAATACATGACTGACAAGGCAGATTTTTTTCCTGCAGTAGGTTGCCATTTCTTTCTGCAGTAGACTGGTTGCCAACCAAATTTTAAAAATCCAGTCTGTCCTGCTATTTAACCCAAACCTGGGAGGAGAAGAGGATTCACACCTTTCCCAAAGGTATTAGCACATAAGTGAATGTAATGGATTTGACTGGAATTTGAACTCGGCTCTCTGATTCCTCAATCTGAGCTGCTATCCATTACTCCACCATGCCTCCTCATCAAGGCTACAACCACAATCTAAGGCAGTACAAAAAATCATACTAGCAACTAAAAACAGTTTTATGGGAAAAATTTATTGAAATTATAAAACATCATAAACAAAGAATTTCAAAAGCAACCAAAGTGTCCAATAGCCAAACTACAGGGTGGTCCGAAAGTCTTGTCATGTCTACATACCATAATTTTCTATTACAACACTCTGTGGGGTATTATCAAAGAGAGACTTTCACATGGACGATACCAGAATATTGATCAGTTGAAGGACACCATTCAGAGAGCCTCTGCAACAATCAACAAAGTACAGCTTCCTAAAATATCACACAGGACATGTCACTACATCATTTTGTGCCATGAAAATGATGTTCATACAAACCTTCTCGGTGTGACAGTGTCAATGAAAGTGGATAAACTGAATCCAGTACATGTGCTTTGTATTACTGTATTACTTGTTCTTCTATTGTTCTCATAATTTTTTTGTATGGGTAACACGACTTTCGGACCACCATGTCGGTGTTCAAAAGGTGATTTTTGAAACAATCAACAACGCAGAGAGAAGGTTCGTATTCACAAATGGCAGAAAACACCATGTTTCTTGCTGTATTTTGTTCTGGAGACAAACACTGCAGGATCTGATTGGACATCATTTCTTCTCAGTTGATGGTCTTCTAACTAAATGATGCTATGTTCCATCATCCATTCTTGGACGTTTTGTGGTATCACCAAATAAACATTTCACAATTTGTGCCCCACCTCCCAAAAGCAAGGCTCTTCAGATTGGAATGGTAAAACTTCAGTTGAAGCTAAAAATCAATATAAAATCTTTTTATTGTCTAAGATGGCATTTGAAGTCAGATTTTTCATAATTGACCTCTGGCAGTGAACATGCCAAGACTGATAATTTTGTAATAAGGAGAGCTATTTCGAAGTTCACAAGCACCTAAATACTTGTGTATAAGCCGACCTCATGCATAGTGCAATACAATATTTTTTTTTGCATGAACACCCCCCCTCCGCGCGCACACACACACTACCAGAAAAATTTACCTGTGTAATGCAACTGGTTACCGAAAATAATTTTTTTAGCGTGTTCAAAAAAATTACCTCTGTAATCACTTATTTTTGTGGAAAAATCCTGATCATAAAAATTTGCACTATGCCTGAGTTCGAGTATTATACAGATTACTCATTCAATCAACAGCATTTATTTTTTTTACATCCGTGTGATAACGATCATAGGATTTTTTTTTTCTAAATTTCCTGTTTTTATTTGCACACTTCAACCTTGAAAAAAAAATGGCGATTTCATAGTTTTTCGCATCCCGAATTATCACGGTTGTTTTTTTAGACGGAACTCAGTCAGATACACAAAAAAAAAAAATGATTCGAAGTCAAATCTAGTAAATTAAAAGAAACTTTTGTCGATTTTCCTGAAACTATCGACATTTATTACAGCTAAAAACTCAAAAGTGTTTAGTGTTTAACTTATTCGTATTGTTTTTCATACAATATCGAAAGAATATTAGCTTTCTCTTTCAAAGATAAAAAAAATTGTGTTCTTTCAACTTAAGTGACTATAAAGTATAAAGTGAAAAAAAAGAAAAAGATACATTAAAAAAATGGTGAACTGTACTGTTACTGTTCTTATTTTATTTTTACTGGAAAATTTTTATTTTTTAAGGTTTTATATTCAAGAGATTTTATTTTTAAATAGTTTTTACTTTAAACAGATAAACTTTATTTTGCTATAGTGACCGATTTCTCTAACAACCGTCAATTTAGAACACAAAACTACGAGATTGCCAAAAATTTTAACATACTTAATTTTTTTTAGCTATAGTGCTCTTAAAAATGTAATCAATTATTTCTAAAAGCACTAACTGCCAAAAAAAGTAAACGTAAGCAAACAACAGAAATTATTCACTATTTAATTTATATTGGAATATTTTTCAGAGTTAAGTTGAAAAAATAGTCTGGACAAACAAACCAATTTCTTTTCTCTACTTAGACACGTTTTTGTCACTTTGTGGAATGTGTGTGTGTGTGTTCTGCCTTAAACAGAAAAATCAAGTGAAAAACAAAATAAACTTTTCAATCCGACACTGGACAATAATTCTGAAATACGCATACTTTAATCCAAATAATCGTGCTAATTATGACCAGGTAACTAAAATATACTTACCTACCTTAATTACAAAACAAGTAACTTTTAGTTGGAAATGTATGTTGAGCTTTTGTTTTGTTTTTTACATGACACAACAGTAACACGAGTATCTGATCGATCTCAAGTGACATCAATGCACGAAATTCAATTACTTCCCTTGATCAGTTATTTTATTAGAGTGACTTCCCTTGCATATTTGCTCACTAATGATCTACACAACATATTTTCTAGCCATCCAAGTTAGAGTGCGCAGATTTTAATCCTCTACCTCTGATGGGAACAAAACACTGCCTTTTGTTTTGACTAAAGCATAGCTGTCAATTTTCTACAATATTAGGCTTATCACTTAGGGAGGCGGAGGAATTGCCTACACCACTTGGTATGAGACAAACATACGAGAAGAAAGGAGAGGCCCTAGGGTGGATCGATATTCAGCTACCACTACTCGTCGGGTGAGGGTCTTCTCCAAAACTGGGCATGCAATCAAACAAAAAACTCTCTATGGAGATTAAGAGAATGGCCGAAATCACAACCCACATCAGACCACATGCCAATTTTGGACGGAGGTCTATAAACGAATGAAAGAGAGAAGCCGCCAGACTCCAGGCGAGGGTCGACCGCTTCACCGAACTCACGCGACTTCCTATCGCTGAAGAAAATCTCCGACTTTGAGCTGTGTTCCAGAAACCTTGTCTAGACTTAGTCACGACGAACAAAGTGTCACGAAATATTCGAAGAGGGAAGGATCGAATAACTTTGCATGACAAATATATCCCTGCATGAAGAACATATAGTCCTACCTGAAGAACTACTACCAGCTATGTATGAAACGTTATATAAAACATTTTCTTTATTACTATTTATCCTATGACTTGTGGCTTTGTGGACAAAGGTCCGGACCGGACCAATTCAATGATTCCTGTCAACAATTGATCTTCGCCAGCCTTGTGATCTAAATCAAACACAACGCGCGACAAAGCAAGCCTTTGATATAAGTGATCTATTCAACGGTCAATCACGGAGATAGAACATCGAACGGGCCGGCTGGGCGAACGTCGCAACGTCATATGACAATAAACATCTGCTCAGTATACATCCCACCAAATGAACCAGTAAATGAAGCTGAAATTCAGAAAATCATAAGTCAGCTCCCAGTACCGTTTTATGATACTAAGGCACCTTAACTGTCATAGCACCATATGAGGTTGTAAAGACACAAACCAAAAGGGTCGGACCTTAGAGACAATAATTTGTAACAACGATTTATGAATTTATAATGATAAAACCCCGACTTACATAAATCCATTTTCTGGCAGCTACTCGGCAATAGACTTATCCATATGTGATCCATCATTTTACAGGGATTTCTTTTGGAACGTACTCGCAAATACATGCGGTAGCGATCATTTGCCAATCGTCTTACAAAACTCAGAACATAATGAAAAAAATCCTCTCCGTTGGAAATTAGGCGGAGCGAACTGGGAAAAATTTAAAAACAAATGTTCTGAAAAACTAGTTCAAGGAAAAATATCAAGGACTTAAAACATTTCACGGAAATCTTCATCTCCATAGCAAAAAACTGCATTCCAAAAAATTCAGCCCCCATAAAACGCAACAAACCTTGGTTCAATGATAAATCTTAGAAAAGTCATCAGGTTTAGAAGAGCGGCTCTGAAAGAATTCAGCAAACAACCTACAAACCTCTAATTTGCTGCAAAAATAATTCTCTGAGTTTATTAAAGGCCTTGACTCTAAGAAAGCCACTGGTCCAGACAAAATTCCAGTGGTTGTCCTTAACAACATCAACTCGCAATTATCCCCAATCCTAGCATAGTTATTCAACCGCTGCTTGAAAAAGAAATCCTTCCCAAGCCTGTGGAAAGTGTCAAGCGTATTCCCGGTTTTCAAGAACACGAGCATGCGATCTTCCCGCTTCCGAAGACAGACCCATCAGTCTCCTCGGTATCACCAGTAAGCTTATTGAGGCCATAATAAATAAGAGGATCGTCGAGTACCCAGAATAGAACAACCCTTTCAGCGACGAGCAGTATGGGTTTCGGTCGGCTCGATTCACTGCCAACGTCCTAACTACCATCACTCAGAATCAGTAAGGCTCTTGACGACAAAAATACCTCGAGGACAATAGCGCAAAATATCTCAAAAGCCTTCAACAAGGTGTGGCACAAAGGCTTACTACACAAGCTCTCCAGTTATGGAATTGCCAGAAGGGTCTTCTCGATCATAAAATCCTTCCTATGACGGTAGTTATCAATAGCCAGTCATCCAGAGCCCTAGAGATCAACGCATGCGTTCCCCAGGGCTCACTCCTCGAACCAACCCTCTTTCTGATATTTATAAGTGGTCTGCCTAAAATATATTCAGATCATTTCTATACATCTATGCCAATGATACGACAATATAAGGGCGCACCTCTCGATGGTCAGAGATTGACGACTGATCTCTCTTCCGATCTTCCACAAACTGCACAATGGAGTAAAAACTGGCTGGTCACACTCAATGTCTCGAAGACCAAGATAGTTACATTTTATCATCGCCGATCTGACTCTGAACTACACCCAATCAAGATGAATGGAGGTCCTCTCGGAGAAGTACCTACTTTGAAAGACTGTTGACCTTCAAAATCACACCCGAACGTAAGTGGAACTCGTACATACGATCCATTACTAAGGATACAGTTAAAATGTTTAGGTCTCTGTACCACTCCAATAAGTATCTGAGTCCTCCTGCTGTCCTCTACTTTTACAAGAGCCAGATCAGGCCAAAAATGGAGTACTGTTGTCATATTTGGACGGGGGCTGTCAAGACTGCACTCTCCAGGCTTGACAGAATCAAAAAGCATCTCCGAGTCCTTTTGGATGACAAATTATTCTCCACAATTTAACCCCTCTCCCACAGGTGAGATGTGGCATGCTCTCATTGTTTCATCGCTACTTCCACGGAAGATACTCCAACAGACCTCATTCTCTGGTCCAGCTGAGGCAAACCTTCACAACATGCTATGCCACTTACATAGTAGCAAACCACCCATATTCCCTTCGTATTTCATTTCGTAAGTTCCACTCTAACAGCTTCTTCCCGCGAACCCTGTGGAACCGACTTCCAACAGGAGATTTCCCCGATCACTAACCGGTATCTTCCACTCTTATGCACACAAATCGTAACCCTCTACCTCGAGCAACCCCTCGGACTTGTAAAGAGTGAACATCACCATAAAAATTTAAGCAACTCCGAGCAAAAGCATAGAAATAATTAAAGAAACCAAAAAAGAATGCTGCAAAAACTACGTCAACAAACTCAATTCTGCTACAAAAACAAAATCCGTTTGGAATATGATGAAGGAAATAGCAGGCAAATACCAAATAAATGTTGTAAGACACCTCTCGATAAATAACTCTAAAATAAAAATGATATAATTGACCAACTAACCAAAACAATCTCTAAAACTTCGTCTGCCAACAATGGTAGCCAACAGTTTCTAAAGCTCAAACAAAAAGCAGAAAAACAAAAACTAAACTTTAAATCAAATAATGCCGAGATCTATAACCTACCATTCACTCTGGAGGAACTAAATGAATCTTTAAAGAAATCCCACAATATAGCTGTGAACCCAGGTGATATCCACTACGAATTTATAAAACAATTAGTCAACAAACCATTACAACTTCCCAGATATGTGGAGACAGTCATTCATCATCCTTATTCCAAAACCTGGAAAGGATGACACAGACACTGAAAACTACAGACCGATAGCATTATCCAGTTACCTATGTAAAAACTATGGAGAGAATGTTCAACAACAGGTTGACTTGGTATCTAGAAACTAACGTCTTAATCAGTGACTTCGAATGTGCTTTCAAGAAAAAGAAACACCATGGCTCATTTAATACGTATAGAAACCTTTGTAAGGGAATCCTTCATTAAGAAGGAACATCTCACGACAGTCTTTTTTGACTTGCAAAATACGTATGACACGACATGGAAATTTGATATCATGAATGACCTGCATGAATTGGGCCTTAGAGGAAGGCTGACTCATTTCATAGAGAAGACCGAAAAATCCAAGTCCGTATAGAAACTCCGCTATCTGAACTGCAAAACCAAGACGAAAGAGTTCCACAAAGAAATATTCTTTCGGTGCCCCTTTTCTGTGTCAAAATTAACTCCATAGTTAAATCTCTAAGCCCAGGAATAAGAGGCTCCCTATATGTCGACGACTTTCTAATAATGTACAAATCTCGATATATGCATACCACAGAAAGACAATTCCAGCAATACCTCAATAAAATACATAAATGGGCCACAGAAAATGGTTTTATCTTTTCCAAGACGAAAACCAAATGCCTACATTTCTGCAGATTAAGGAAACTGCACATCGGCCCCTGTTTAAAATTAGACAGAGCAGAAATCCCAGTAGTAGAACAACAAGTTCTTAGGCATCATCTTTTACAAAAAAATTAACATTCATTCCCCATCTAAAATATAGTAAAGTCCTCTAACTTCAGCGTGTGATAGCCCATACTGAATGAAGAGCAGATTGACAAACATTAATTAAATTATACAAATGACTAGTTCGCTGAAAACTGGATTACGCAAGTTATATATATGGGCGGCCAGAAAATCATATCTAAAAATACTCATCGCAACCTATCATCAAGGTTAGTACTTGGGGCTTTTAGGATATCCCCATCGGAGAGCTTATACACAGAAACTAATGGAACACTTCCACATTTAAGGCGTACTAAGTTGGCACTACAGTACTATGTCAAAATAAAACCATACCCAACTAACCCAGCTTACAGCAAACAAAAAGACAATACAATACAACCCTATAGACTCAGGATGAAATCCATTGATGAAGAGTTAGGGACCGCATTTTTAAACATAAAAGAAACGATTGCAACCAGCATTCTACCATGGACAATCAAGCAACCCGAAGTTTTGCTCGAATTAAATAAATTCCCTAAACAAAAAACGCATCCGCTCACATTCCAGGACAGGTTTCAGAGCATAATGGAAAACTACCCAAACCATACACCCATCTATACAGACTGGTCAAAGTGAGAGAACAAGACAGGATGTGCAGCAGTGAGTCAAAATATTACAAACAAAGTGCCTCCCAAAAGGATGTTCTATTTTTACTGCGGAGGCTTAACTCAATAGGAGCTATCACGCAGAGCAAAGAAAAACATTTTTTAATATTTTCGGACTCACTATTCGTCCTAATGGCTTTGAAGGAAAAAAACATCCAACAACCCACTCATTATCAAACTATTATGTAAAATAAGCAGCACTACTTGCAAACATAAAGACATATGAAACTGTGCCGGACCCCCTGGAGGGGGGCGCGATATGAAAGAACGGCCCGAGCGCCCCCGTATCGTAACCGATGAGGTCACAAGAGGCCCGCTAATGTTTTTCGTATTAAAGACGTTAAATCTGACAAGGTGAAACAAAATGGACAACAGAACGAGGATATGTATGATTAATGTTAAGTTTATTTTATAAAGAAGAGGCATATTGGTTGCCAATCGTAGTAATGGTGGTCAGACTGGTCGTGTCGTCGGCTGGAGTTGAGATGCAGACGTTCCGGTCGTGTCGTCGAGATGCAGACGTTCCGGTCGTGTCGTCGGCTGGAGTCGAGATGCAGACGTTCCGGTCGTGTCGTCGGCTGGAGTCGAGATGCAGACGTTCCGGTCGTGTCGTCGGCTGGAGTCGAGATGCAGACGTTCCGGTCGTGTCGTCGGCTGGAGTCGAGATGCAGACGTTCCGGTCGTGTCGTCGGCTGGAGTCGAGATGCAGACGTTCCGGTCGTGTCGACGGCTGGAGTCGAGATGCAGACGTTCCGGTCGTGTCGTCGGCTGGAGTTGAGATGCAAACGTTCCGGTCGTGTCGACGGCTGGAGTCGAGATGCAGACGTTCCGGTCGTGTCGACGGCTGGAGTCGAGATGCAGACGTTCCGGTCGTGTCGATGGTTGGACGTGCAGTGCAGGCATTGGCGGTCGAGGTCGGTGTCGAAAACCTCCGTAGTAATTACAACCGATAGTATACGGAGAAGGTTGGTTGGTCGTCGCAGATGAAGGTGATCGATGTTGGTCACCGTAGATGATCGCTGCTGGTCATCGCAGGTGATCGCTCCTGGTTGGCTGGTCTGGTTTCCAACTGGACGGGTTGGGAAAGAACGAGGAGCTGGCGTTGCGATGTTGTTGGGCATATCGAATATCCGGTGCTGGCGTTGCGTGTCTGCTGGTCGAGTAAGATATCGAAACCTCCCGTAATAATTACAAATGTAGTGTACAGGAAAGGTTATGGACGACGTGCGAGCAGCCAGTAGGGACGGAATGCCGAGAGTCGAACATGGGCAAGGAGCCAGAAGTAAAGAGAGAAAGGTATATCCAACTTGCGTCCAGTTGGCGGACAAAAAAAAAATGTGAGCGTAAATTAATACGCAGCCCTGGTCGGCGTCCTGGCCACGAAGGCCAGAGGCTGCGTACCGACCGTTCAGGTGTTGACCCGTGAATTCGGCGAGAAGTCGCTGTGTTATGCTAAGAGAGACTAACAACAGAAATGGTCTCGCTAAAATGATATAAAATCTCTCTAAAAACGAGTTGAGATTTGCTACGCAAAAACTAAGGTCTAAAAATGCTTAGAGGTATATTACGACTAGGTTCGTAATACCAATAAACTAAAAGGTAATTAGCTCATCTCTAAAACGAAATTACCAGCGATCGAAAGGTCATGGTTGAAATGCCCTCTTCTACTTTAGGGAGCGGCCAAAGGCGGCCGGAACAAAATACCTTACTCTGTTAAACATATATTAACTCAAGACAAAACTGTTATAATATAGACAACATGTATAAGCTCTTTGAGAAAGCAAAAGTGAATGACATAATATAATTTCTTAAAACTGTCGGCCTCTACAAAAAATATAAATCAAATGATAATGTCAATAAGATTAATTTCTCGACAAATTGTATATCTGAAAAGAATACATCAATGAAACCAGGTTCTCAACAAAAATCCTCTTTACAAAAATACGTTAATGAAACCTGATCTACAAACTGATATCTTACAAAGAATGCATATTCTTTTATAATCCATTGAGGTTGATATGACGTAAAACAAATCAAACCAAACCTACATGCTTTCATAATATGCATTTCTTACTTCTTCCTTCCCGCTCTCTTACAACAGTCTAACTCAGTAATGCTCTACCTTGACAGTGTCCTTTGGGCTTTGTATTGGGTGAACTAATAGTAAATAAATAAAAAAACCTACAATCTTAATTTCTTCCAGTCTAGTTATTTTTCCTACATAGCCTTATAACATGTACTTCTCACTTCCTTCATTTCCACCCTTACAACAACTTCATTGAATAAATCTCTACCTTAAGTGTCTCTTGGACCTTGTATTGGGTGAACAATATAATAAAGAGAAAAACTGAATCCAACATTGTATGTGACCATGGGAGTGGGATACATACTTGAACTGTAATTAAAAGTTTGATCAGTATACTTGCAGTATAAGCCATAATCTGTCTCTGTGGGTTTTGAAGAAATACAAATTGACCTGAGAAGAGGAGCATGCTTAGAAACTAGCAGCCGATGCTGAAGATGAGAATTCAAACTGATTTGCAGTCGAAAGAGCCCGGATTATGATACTTCCATGTAGTTATTATGTCATGTAAAAGTAGACACTTAGCGCCGGGCTATAATTTCAAGGTAGGTAACTTTTATGTATTTTGCGACAGTTATTTCCCTTCTATGTATTTTATCGATGTGCAGATGTGCAGATGGTTAGCGGCTCGAAACAAGAAATCCACAAACCGAGTTCGGATTCCGGTCAAGTTCGTCGCACTCACTTTCGCACATGGTATTAATTCTCTTCAACTTTTGGTTAAATGGCAGGGTAAACTGGTCTTTTAACCTTGAATGCAGTTATTCTTTGAAATGACTATTTATATTGAATTGAAAACAGTGGAAAAGGCAACAAAAAAAACACTCCATTAACTTTTCTAGGAAGTCGTGGCAATTCACAGATAATGAAGAAAACTAAAAGTAACCTGTAGAAATCCCTAAAAGGACATAGCATTAAAAAAAAAATCAGTCCTATAAATTATAAATGTAAATGTAAAAATGTAAATGCCTCGGTAGATATTTATAATAAATATCTACCGAGGCATTTACAACTTCCCGTGAATGACGATGCACTCATTATTGCTCAGGAAAAACGCTGACCTGTTTACTGTTTTTTTTTTTTTTAATGACATCAAGTTTACAAACATTAAAATCACTGATGATTTTTTTTTTTTTTTTTTTTGTATAAAAATTGTTAATGATTCTTAACACATAACCAGTTCACTATTCACTACCCTAACCCCTACCCTACTATTTCATACTTCCAACAGTTGGTAAATATCATACCATAGTAGAAAATGAATAATAGATATCGTACTATAGTAGAAAATAGATGGTAGATATCGTACTATAGTCGAAAATAGATGGTAGATATCGTACTTAGTACCACCAAAAACAAATTATCAATAAAATAATTATTTAAGGCTGCATGTATTTCTCGTGTTGCGAAGGTAATGGTTATCAGAAAAAATATATGTATATATCAGAAGGTATTATTTGTGTTGGCTGCGTGAATATAAACTTCTCCACAAACATTTAGCTTTGGGTATGGCACAAGGTCATCAATGACAAAATATAAAACAAAAATTATTCCTTTTTAGAAAAACAAGAATAAAGCATTTATATAACAAATATATACATGATAATGTTCTTTAGGTCAAATAGAGAGTTTCTTCAATGTTCCTGTCAGTAAAAGGGTTTTCAATGAATTATTAATCAGTTCTTCAGATTAATTAATTTTTTACATCGTAAATTTCTGATAAAGTTTGATATTAGAGATTAAGGTAAGAGTTGTCTCCCTTTACCTGTTGAATATCTGTATCTATAAAAAGTGTGTGTGTGTGTGTGTGTGTGTGTGTGTGTGTGTGTGTGTGTGTGTGTGTGTGTGTGTGTGTGAGAGACGAATGCACGGCCGCAATTTTCGACGGATTTGCACCAAAATTTACATGCACATGCTCCAAGTTAGTGGGAAGGCCAAGACCAACTTTGCATTTCCCAACTCCCATCGATAGTGGAAATAATCGATTTTTTCATGCTTCTACGGCAATTTTCATGTAGTTTGCAGCCATTTTGTACTGGCCAGAGTTAGAGCCGCCAAGAATAGGTAGGAAGATTCTATTGGCCAGCGTCAGAGCCAACAGTTGACTGACACGAATGTTAACTAGCATGCTAACATGCAAAAAAAATCAATAGCTGCATTCGTCACAGGTGGGAAAAATTCAAATCTGCATGGCACTTTACTCCAATTGGCTCATTCGCTTGCTTAAACTCAACGTTGATTCTGATTCCGCAGAACTGGGTTGAATGTGAAAAAGTATTTGTTGTTAACATTCTTTTTTCATTCGGTTTTTCCAGTTACAAGTCCTTTTTTAAAGCTGATCGTTTTGTGTTCATTTTGTTTAGTTCTTTTTTTGTAACAGATTTAATGTTTTGTATAGAACTTAGAAAAAATTTGCAGTGTGAGATAGGCAAGAAGTAAGGCATGTAGCAACATCAGCATGGCAAATGGCACTCCTTTAAAGGCAAGGAAGGGCAAAAATATTTTAAGTCAAGTGATAGCGATTGCTGTACGAGTCGTACATTTTTTGAATCAAGCACGGGCAACGCCGGGCCATGCTGCTAGTTGAATATATATTTTTTGGTAATGAAATAAAATGATTGAAAGTTGAATTATTATGTGAATTAAGTTGATTCAAAAAATTGCAAATTGTTTGAGGCCGCGAAGCTCACTGTTAATAGTTGAATACATTTCTGTGTAAGGAGTGAATGACATGAGTTCAGAAATGTGCAATTTTTGTACGTACGTATGTGTGCGTGTGTGTGTTATTGCGTTTGCCTCGCGTTTTGCCTTAAAAGGACAAACGCGACCTTTCCACAGAACTACATTGCTGTGGGTTTGAGAAGACAGGAAAGAGAAAGAGTTGAAGATGTATCCTTGTATTTATAATAATATCTCGTGATAGGCGCGAAACCAATAGATCAATTTTAACCGTGCGGACGTAGTGGAAAACATGATATCAGTATTAATTGACCAATCAAAAGTCAGAGAAATATCAAGGCTCTGTTATCCATTTTTTTACAGATTTTGTCGATTGCAGTACTCTTACGTAAGAAATTGGAATCTTTTTTAACCAATGAAATTAGTTAGATCTCAAATAAAATAAATTGAAGTAGGACACTGAACTCTTACAGTCTCAGCTGGGCCTGCTTCTTTGTTCTTCTTCGTCTGTGGTCAGAACTAGCCTAACGTTAGATATTAATATTACGGCTCCTTCTAAGTTTTGATAGGTTTCTTTCTTCTTGTTTTGGAAGAACTGTTCGATGAATTAATTCATTCTCTGTAGAATTTTTTCTTTTTCTATTATAATTGCTTTCTCTTTTCTAGATGTTATACATCCTTCTGAAGAGCATGTTTTCTATCCTGTCGTTCCTGTTATCCTTTGATGCATGCCTGCTACATCTGTGTTCTGCGGTTTTTCGATCACTGCATATTTTCATTGACCCATACATCTTTTCCTTGATTACGCTTATTTCTTATATTTTTGTCTAATATCACAAATTCTGAACCGTTTGCTAGCATCACCTGATGTGGAAGAATGATATATATAAATTCTGTACATCACACTAATGATGAGTAAATGAATGACAAAATGAAAAAAAAACATACTACGTAAAAGGTTTCGTCCTTCAAAAGGACTTCTTCAGACTAAATAATGTTCATATTGATGGAATCATATTTATATAGAGAGAGGGAACGAAAATATAAACAAAAGCTGGTTATAATTAAACATCGAGAGAAAACACTCAAGGTGCAGGGAGTGATTTAGAGTAGATTTTCGAGGAATGGCGTTTCTGTTTTATAAAAAAAAATCGATGATTCAAATTTTTCAAGGAATCCTGCTTTTAACTACTATGAATTTGAAGGGTGATGAAATTTTAATTTCTCGAAATTTCATAAAATTATTAAGTAAGTGGGGGTAACAGATGTAATATATATATATATATATATATATATATATATATATATATATATATATATATATATATATACAAAATTTTCAAAAATAAAATTTCAAAGAATTTCTTAATCAATATGTTTTTACTGCAAAAAAGACGCTAAAATTTCCAAGACTAATCTTTCAATCATCAACCACTGATTCAAAAAACAAAAAAAATTTAACCAGAATTTCTAGAAAGGGACTAAAAGTTTAATAAATAACCAAAATTACGTTGGTCTTTCCTCTTCTTGATAATAACATAAACATTTTGACGATAAGACTTTGTTTTTAAATCAAATTTGGGGGCTTTTTTCTTCATGGTATGGTCTTTTTTCGGCGAATTAGTATAGATAGATAGATAGGTAGATAGATATAGATAGATAGATACTAAGGCAAAAAATGGTTTTACAAATAACAGCACCGATATTTAATATTATTAACAGGCTTAGCTTTGTTTTGGCTCAAGGCCGGAAAAGTGGGTACTTCGTGAGGAACGAAGACACGAGTATGTGAGACTAATTTGTTCGACATACTTTCGCACGCGCGACATAATTTGAAAAGTTTATTCATAGTTATCCCCTTTTGAGACCAACTGTGGTGTTGCTAGCGTTATTAATTATCTCCCTTAGAAATATCGATTTCCTTCGGCAGGTTTTGCCATCTTCGGCACTTGCTTGAATAGTTCTTTTCCTCGGTTACGAATTGACTCATTCAGAGACCAAGAAATTTCCTAGTGGGCTTTTCTTTAATTTTTCTATATATATATATATATATATATATATATATATTTATAAATTGAGCTAATAAAAGAAAGCTAAGCCTTTAAACATCTGTGCTGTTATTTCATTTTTTTCTTTTGACTTCGAAGAGAACGAATACAGTCGCTACAAAGGTATTTTAATTCATTGAAAAATGAATCCTATAGTCTTTTAGAGGCTAGTTCAAGTGTCTTAACTTAATCACCAACTTTCTTTTGAAAGAAATATATTTGTTTTAAAGATAAATTTAATTTATTAAAGACGTGTAGAAGAGAAAATTAACTAAACGGTGGAAGACATTTCAAAATGAAATAAAACAATTAAGTAGAAATGCTTGTAATTTTGAATTTGCGTTCATTTTTTTTTTTTTTTTTTTTTATTAAAAAGAAGATTGACAATGCATCTGTATCGAAAGTTTGTGTTAAGTAATAACATCCTAATGAAGTTAAAACAGGTTTTAGATGTCATACCTGCTGTTTGCTATTTAAGTGAAGTTTTGGTGGGTGTAGGGGAGATCTGAGTAAATAATTATAAACCTCCATATAAACAAAAATACTGAGAAAGAGTAAGACGTGAAAAGAACAAAAAACAAGTATTATCTATTATCTCGTTGTTATGTGGTGTTGGAGAAACATGACACGGTAATACTAAGTAAAATTGTGAGTTTGAGGTCAAATCTAGATTAAATAGCGATCGGAATCCGACTGAAGGATAAGATAGAGAATAAGTAAAGTGTATACAGTCTTTATCGTATTTTTTTTTATAGATGCGTGCAATGAGTGTCCTGATAATTTAGCTAGAAAATACAAGAAATGTCTGGAGTTTTCTTACCTCGAATTTTTGTTGAGTGCTAAAAGATAAATGTTACGATTATGGCCTGAAAAAGCAAAAGGAGATGAAATTTTGGTTGACGCGCGTTTTGACGACTAGTCTGTGTGAACTGTTTGTCCGATAGTGAGAATGTCACGTGTTTGTAAGTGGAAAGGAGAAAAGTGGGGTCGATTCTCATTGATTTTGAATGAGTGAATTATTAATGACTATTATAATTGTTATAACTATTTTATTATAATAATTTTTGACACTTTAATTAATTTCTATTTATTTTTTATGGACACGACATCGTGTCAGTATAATTAATCTTTTATTTAAATATTTCTTTATGGACACGACAGGAAGAATGAGGACATTTTAAAGAGGTTTATGCAAGCGTCCTATTGATTGGTTTGTTTGTTTTTTATTTAGTATCTGTTATTTCTTGTCTCTCCTGATTGGTTGAGAATAAACGAGTTTAGTAGAAGTAAGGGTGAGAATAAACGAGTTTAGTAGAAATTCCTGCTTAATTGGCCAGACAATATAAGCAGTTATGCTAATTATTTATATTATTCACTCAAATAGAACTATATAGCAGAAATTGGCATGAGAAGCGATTGTGGGTCCTAGAGTATAGGCTACCTATTTTATTTTTCGCTCGTTTTTTCTTTCGTAGCACACGCGCACAACCTTATTCCATCTCTGTGGATTACTCCACCTTGTCTCCCAGGATACCCACTATGTAGAGTTCCATTCAAGATATAGTAGTGACAACAGCGAGAATTCTTCTCTTCTTGGGAGGCCGACTGCTTAATGTTACATAACCACATGGCGCAGCGCACTACATCTAAATACATAAATGGTTTCTTTCGTTTTTTGAGTTGTCTGTATACAGGTGCATAAAATTTTCTCTTCCCCTTCTTTTATAAGCTAAAATCATCCACGTGTTGAATTTGTTTCTTTTGAAAAAGTTGAATTAATTTAATTTGAAAGTTCTCAGCCTCTTGACGAGATCGGTGTATATGCCTTCCAAACCTGTTTTCTGGTCACCATAAGATATGCATTTTTTTGAATTGCTAATTGTGGTATTACCACAATTATGTTGCACAGTTGTTGGATACAGATTTACCCTGAGAACAGTTACGCAGAAGCTTTAGCTGAGAGACAATACTTGTTATGCAGGAAGGCAAGATACAGACAATCAGTAGACGCTCAAGATGTCCAGCAAATCTCTATCCTATCTTTTTGTAACAGAATCGAGTCACCTGTTAAGAGGCTCAGAGTTGGTTGCGTGTGATGCTGTAGGTATCAGGCGTTACGTCCTCTTCTACAATGGGCTGTTGAGAGACAACATTCTGCTTACAGTAGGTGGTGCTGACTATTTGTATATGAACGATACTGGGCAGGTATTAGCTAATAGTCAGCGTAGACCTGGGACTGGGAGAGTTATATAACCATTTTTCCTCGGTAGAGAAAGATTACTATAAACGCGCGGAAAACCAATCAAGACGAACACACTTTTATAGACAGCCTCCAAGCATCTTGTATTTCCTATCAATGCTGCTGTTCTGTTATCACAGTAGAAAAACGCTATCGTTTTACTTCCCTTTGTGTGTCCCTTTTGTAGTTTAGGTACCTTCTAGATTGGTTACCATTTTGACCACTCCCGCTTAGCCCTTACTATATCACAAGAACCCCTTACAATAAAAGCCTGACACTATGTACGTGGTCGGTAGTTTTATCATCTTCCTAATCTCACCCCCAGTGTTAACCATCACCGGTTTGTAACTTTTAATACCTTTTCTCTATATATATTTATCTAGTTTATTTCCATGTTATTATTTGAACATTTGTTTAAAGTAGCCATATTTTATATGTGTTTATCTCTTTCAACACGTGTCCACTATGCACATGATCACGAAGGAGTCTGTACACGTTGTGGCACCCTGTATTTTTAGAAAGACTAAAAAGAGATATTCATAGAAATATGATTTAATTTTTATTCGGTTTATTAACCAGTTGTTAGTTATTTAGAAACGAAGAATAATTGAGTTTTGAGAATAATTCTCTAACTGTATTTAGGCGATCCAAAGAGAAGAAAAAAAAATAATAAAAAGAAAGAGAAAGAGGAATAGATAAAACAAAACCCGGTCATAAGTAAAACTAAGACAAGACAGGTGTCAAAATATATCAGGTCAAATTACCTGACCGAAATCCAGGGAAATAGAAATTGTTATATTTGGTTGAAGAAATAGAGTTTGGAGATAATGAAATAAAACAAAAAGAAGAGGAAAGACAGAAACATAATACGAGACCAGGTCGTAAGCGAAAACACACACGTACGACCAGCACCTAACAAGTGTCAAAATTATCAGGTCAAGCACTTGAACTAATTCCGTGTCCGCGTAGGATGGAAGTTTTGTTAAGGTTGGCTGAAACAATAAAGATTTTTTTGAACAATGAAAACGAAATTTTAATCGGAGGAAAGGTGTTTTTTGTGTTGAGGTGGTGACCGGTGGAACTGTATACAGATTCTGACCTGTTAAAAATTGGAACCCCACGATGATGAAGTGGAGACATTTTCAATTCAGATAATTAAGATTTTTGACTATCAGGTCTGACCAAAAACAAAGAAGGAAAGAAAACGATTGTCTCGGCTCACAGATAGCGCCAATATTCTTTCCTGAAGTCACATCTAATTAGCGGCAGGCTGTTTTGACAGAACCCAGGTGAGAAAAAAGCCAAGATTATCATTTTTCGTACGTGTGAAAAAGGCCAAATTAGATTTTGTTTTTTTTAGAACAAGAACGATGTAAGCCACGCCCGATTGGAGACGGGAGGCGTCCCACCACAGTCTCATTAGCCGAAAGCGGTCACGTGATATGCGGAAAGAGGAGGGAGAATGCTCGATCAAGAACCATTGGTCGAAAACGGTCACCTGACATACGAGAGACCGGGAGAGATGGGTATGCGTCTTCCCCCCAGAGGCACTGTGAGGAAGTAGGGGTGAAAATAATAGCGATAAGGGGAAATCAGAACTAATGCGACTTTTGGGATTATCGAGAGAGCCCTGACGCCGACAGACCCACCCCGGTTTGCTGCGGCGTCAATAAAAGCAGGACCCCAATCGACAAAAGAGGAGTTCAGCCCCGGACGGCAGCGAGAAGAGATCACCTCGGACGACGGAGGGTTGCGGCTGGGTTGCGGCGGGGGGTCCTTCCAGCCCAAGTCGAAAACAAGAAATCCTTCCAGCCCAAGTCGAAAACAAGAAATCCTTCCAGCCCAAGTCGAAAACAAGAAATCCCTCCAGCCCAAGTCGAAAACAAGAAATCCTTCCGGCCCAAGTCAAAGACAAGAGAAGTTCTATCTAAGTCGACGAAGAAGAAGATTACTCGAAAGCCGCGGAGAAGTTGCAGCCAAGTCGAAGACAAGGCCAAAGAGTTACTGGACGGAAGAAGAAGAAGAAGTTAAAATCAAGCCCAGCCGAGAACAGAATTCGACCCAACCAGATCGAAGTGAAGAAATACAACTCAAGTCGAAGAGAAGAATCAACTGCGAATGATTGATAGAAATTAGCCCCAGTATCGAACTAAACCACACTCCGACATACACAATTCTGGAGAGTAGACAATTCGAAATCGTTAAGTTGTATGATAGAAGCTTGGTGCCATAGTCCACAGAGCGGGTCGGGAATGAGAACAATTTTTCTTTATGTAACGGACATTAGATATAAAAGGTTGTCACCCTTTTTTTTATCAGTAATTTTTTGTCACGTGAGTTTTTTTTTTTTTCTCTTTTACTTGTGTTTTGCCACCCCCGTCGGACTCAACTTGCATACGGCCCAAATGCCTGCTGGTCCCGTCTGTCTAAGATCTAAACACAGCGTGGGTAGACAGACCGGAGATCAGTACAGTTGCTTTAGCAACCAGGTATTGGAAGCGGGTTGGGAAAGGCGAGGCTGGTGATCATCTAACCAAGAGGTTGGAGCGGCACGCTTGGAACCAGGAGGAGCGACCAGGAGGAGCGACGTCACAGTTGGCGCCGTAACCAAAGGATTCGACCCTGGGCCAGGTGTGTACCCGTCACAACGTCGCTTGCAGGTACGTGACTGATAATTCCAATGCAGGACAGACATATTCGGTCTCAGTAGTTGCAACTAAAATTCTGGGCTGGACACGACGGCATAGCATTACCGTACTTCCTCCTCTGTCTCTTGTCCTGAGAGCGGCCCTGAAGGTATTTTCAAAGAAGGAGACAGTAAGGATGGTGGTGAGACGCCAGGCGTCACGGTTCTCAGCTAGGGTTGACCGTTGGCAATGATTAACGTGACAGGCAACAAAAGATTTTTTCAGGCAACCTTTGAATCGCTTCTTTGGTGCCCCTCTGCCACGATAGCCAGTAGAGAGCTCGCTGTACAATAACATTTTAGGCAGGTGATAATTCTTCATCCGAGAAACATGTCCAGCCCAGCGCAGCTGAGATTTTAGCAGCATGGCCTCAATGCTGGTGATTTCCGCCTTTTCAAGGACTTCAATATTGGAGACGAAGTCAATCCAGTGTATATTAAAGATCGAACCACTATCCACAGACACTGTTCCAAAAAGTAATCTTCTTATAATTTCCTTTTCCACAAACTCTCCGCAATATTTCAACAAATGATCTTCGTTATATGTTCAGCCTCTGGTTGCTTTTGTTATATTTCTTGTAACTCTTCTTTTTTGTATTTTCAGAATAATTAGTCTTATTTATATACTTTTGAATGTTTGTTTTTTTGTTTGTTTTTCTAGTTTTATCCTTTTGGTTATTAATAAACCTGCCGATGAACATGACTTCGTCTTCAGAGTCTTAATTGCCTTACAGTGTTTATCTGACTGTCTTCCACACGGGCGCCTACTCTTGAAGGCAGAACAGCTCTAGTTGGAGTTTGAGACCGGCTGAATCAAAAACCACTCTGCGGTCAGAGTTACAAACCCTTCGTTGTTATTATTCCTTCTTTCTTTCTATTTACCGTGTCCTTTCAGGACGTAGGCGATCATGACTCTCCACCTCCCTCTATCCCTTGCAGCTCTCAACAAGTTCCTTCCCTTTACCACCTCCTCCAGACCACGTTCTGTCATCTACTTGCTTAAAGCCGCTAGTTATGTCATGCGTTGTTTTCAATTGTCTCTCTTTGCCTCTATTCGACCCGTGAGTATCAGATTCTCCAAGCCCCCCTTCCTCATTATGTGTCCCAGGAACTTCAGCTGCCTCTTCCTGATGTTAAGTATAAGCCTCCTCCTTGTTTTCAACCTCTCTAAGACCTCATCGTTGCTCACACGCTCGGTCCATATCTTTAGCATCTTTCTGCAGAACCACATCTCTGTCGCCTCGAGTCTTCATCTTTGAGGAAATCGTCCAACATTCGCTGCCGTCAAGAAGGACAGATGTCACGTAACAGTTCAGTATTCTTTTCTTCGTTATCAAAGAAATCCTCCTGTCTCGCAATACTCTGTCCAGCCTTTGGACGCAAGGGTTTAGATGAGGATCAAAGACAGAATAATGGAAACTGAGAAAACGTTATTGAAGAGAAGGGACAGAAAAAAGGAGTGAAGGAGGCAGAAAATGACGATTCACCTTTGCATTTAAAAATTGAAGAATAATTGGCAGGAAAACAAGAATCTGGAAGAGATTTCTACATATGACAAGTGTAAGAGAAAAATCTATTTGAATAGAACTTGTGCTTACACTTCGCAATTTCAATAGTAAAATGACGACACTTCATTTTACTGTTGAAATTACAAGTTCTATTCTAATAGTTTCTTCTCTTGCACTTGACGCTTATGGAAAGCTCTTCCAGCCTCTTGCCTATCCTGTCAACTACAATCTTCTAAGCTTAAAAGGCAACATGAAACGTCAATTTTGCCATGAGGACTTCGTTTATCAGGTTATAAATAAATAGCCCCGACACGCCAACTCACACAAGTTCCTCTCGATTAAAAGGTTTTCAAAACTGCTCACGAATGCCGTTATAGATAGGTACACCCAACCGGCGTACTCACTTTTCGAATTTATAAATCGGGACCCAGACGTAATTCTTTCATACATAGTCCTGTGCATATGTTTACGGCTTTAATAAACGGCTTGTTTAATCCATCCCTATTTGTGCCTGGTAGCGTTTGCTAACCGATTATTTCAGAGACTTCTATTGTTATATGGCCCTTCATACCCGCCATATCCACGGATAACTTCTCTTCTAGTGTCGCTTTCATCTCCAAAATGTACTATTGATAGCGACAATGTATCTATAACGCATACTCTTAATTGCCCCTAGATCAGACTAAATAAAGCTTTTTTGTAAATACAACACAGATAATTGAATTAATACTTTAAGTAGTTCATTGCAGATATTTAATAATCCTGCTTATATAAATAAGCGCGGCTCAAAATTTAAATATTAGCTTGTATTAAAATCATTTTCGTTTTTAGATACTTTTACTCCAAAATGTATACATACTTGTAATGGCATGTTTCGATGATCTGAGCTCTTCTGAAAGCTTTTGAGTGTTGGCGGTCGGATTCTCCACTAACTTGCGTTTTAAAGCATCGTCATCAACACTTGATGATCGTCAAGAGACACATTTTCTTTATGTGCCATAGGACATAGGCAATCATGGCTCTCCACAACTTCCTTCCCTTATATCTCTTAATAAACTTTGCCATCCATTTACTTAAGCTCACTAAATATGTTATGCGTTGTTTTCCTCTGTCTCTCTTGCCCCCTATCTGCCCCGTGAATGTCAGATTTTCCAACCAAAATAGAAATAAAAAGTTGCTTTCTGTGCATTTCTGAGCATCACGAACGGTCCACGAAGCAAGTTCCCGCAATGAAAGCGATAAAGTGGCCAATCGCGAACGTTCCCGCCGGAAAAATAGATGACCCTTGCCAGAGCTGCTTAGAAGCAGGCCTCTCGTAATGACCAACACGGTTGCCGGTCGAAAGGCCACCTGCCGACACACTGGGCGCCGTCTTCGTCACCGCCATGACCACTTCTCTCACATGATCTCGTCCAAGCTTCACTAATTTCATCCAACTCTTTACACACGGAATCCAACAGAGACCAACTTCGACACCGACAAGTCCTCAAGCCAACCACTGTGATTTATAACAATTCGATGTCGTCACCACACAACTACCGGAGATATTCTGACGATCAGCCTTAACCATCCACTACAGGCATACGCTCACAGTCACCACTGTGACCCCGTTCCGTTGATACAACATTCGACCCGGATCCAACTGAAACATTCCGCTCGACCTACTACAAGCCTACTAGCTACACCTTATCCTTCGTCGCCACCGCTGTCACTTCGGCAACCAATGCACCCTACAACAAATCAACCTACTACCGTGACCTCGATCGATTAACACGCCAACTCACCTTACCAGTCAGTTCGGCTTCAACATCTCGACATCACACGACCGCCAGCCTATCAACACCATCACAGATGATCGATCAACACGTGCGTCAAACCCAAACAACGGAAATCGACTCCGGGCCGAGCCTGTAACCTCAGTCAAACCAACCCAAGAAATCGGTCAACTCCCGGCACTACCGACAATACCCTTATAACTAATCGCTTTCCCGACAAACAGTAACCGAAAATGACATATCAACGATTTTTACCAATTTTCTAACAACTGTAAATGCATCATATTCCTTTCCTCTCGCAACCAAACGATCGTTATAACATATAGAACCATATTTCTGTTTCTTCAAGTCTCCTCTTCATCTTTGAGATCTTCCAGAATTCACTGCCATACAGGAGGACAGAAACCACGTAGCAGTTTAGTACTCTTTTTCTTGTTTCTGGCGAAAATGTTCTATTTCTTACATGGCGATTGGTCCGGAACAAGCTATCTCTTACTGACGTAGCTTTCACATGGGGCGGGCCGAATGTGCCTGTCATCAGTGTGACCTTGGTTTAGTGGAAACGATTTCGCACGCCTTCTACTATTCTCCACAGGTGCGCCCTTTCTGGGACTACGTAGGTGAGTTGACGGCTCGTATCGATACCAAGCATCTCGTGTCAATTGAACGCGCATACTTGTACGATAATGTATCGCCCCGGTACTCTGGAGAGAAATGGATGGTATTTTTCACTTTGATCGTCGTAGCAAGAATGGTGATAAGGATGCCGCGAATGAAGGGAATCTTGCGATACGAACGCTATTCTCATCAGGTTCTGACCGGATTCTTTTGGTATCAGCTCAAGACGAAGATAGATAGAAAGCGTTTGTTGTCAACAGACTTCAGCAAAAGGTGGGTAAAAGTTGCAAGCTTGGTGCGAGTGAATAGGGCCAAACTTTTTAAGTTCCCTTTCAAGCAACAGGTTGGTTTCCTGTGAATCTTCCCCTCGGCAAGTTAGACATTCTTTGTTTAAGGTGAATGAATGTCGTTCCTGATCTGTTCCCGGCTCTTTCTTTTGTTCTCATCCATGTTGAGATTCCCAATCACCCCAGTTTGTTTTTGTCCCCCCTTTTTTTTCATCCTGACTGGGTCAACCTTTATTTTTCCCACCCCGTCATTTATTTTTTATACCTTCTCTCTCCGTTAGTGAGTATGCTTCTTGATTCAGTCCAAAGGCAGAATACAGCAGCCACTCTTATTTTGTTTGTGACGTGGTTGGGTCCTACTAACAGCTGTTCTGTTTAATTTGAATACTTTGCTTTGCTTTTGAGTTTCGTTTTCTGGGTTTATCCTCCCCACCCAATATATTTTTGTAAGAAAAAAGAAAAGAAAAAAAGAGATATTTGAACTATTTGTACATAATGAAATTTTTATGTCATGGGATTTTGTAGGTTCTCTGTGGTATATGTCGTATTAAATGATGACGGATGAGTTTTTGTGGTGAATGAACAAATTTTAAACAATGCATAGGCCATGAATCTGATTAGCTAGGTCGAGGATAGAAAGTGTTGACCAGCCTTACTCCACTTCCCCATTGGCAGTGTCGTAATTGTTTCAACTGAAGCAATAAATAACTATGCTAATATGCACAGGGCCCTACCGATCGACTGCTGTCCCATGCGCCAAGACAACCTCCTTTATTTCCACAAAAATCCGATTTAAACGACAAAAAAGTATCATGAACTTATTTTACTGTAACCAAATACACACTAATTACAGATTTTAGTTATCAGGGAAACAAGCAGAAGGAAGCTCCACATGTGGGAAGTGCGAGAAAATAACCTGTTGGAGTAGAAGCAGCAGTTACATTCTAGATGCTAGTCTAGTAGCACGCTTAAATTTATGTAGTCGGGAAACCAAGGAAAAAAGCTCAACAGTTGCTATGAAAATATTTGTAGAAAAGACAGAGGGAAGCCACATTACATCTGTGAGAAAGTGACTGAAGTCGAGATACCAAGTTATAATAGGATTGATTACATTGCAGATCCTTCTTTGGATTTTGTCGAGAACCTCGAGATGAACAGCTGGGGCAACAGTACTCAGTGCACGGACGAATGGTAGATTTGTAGATATGTAAGAGGGACTCTGACGAGAAAAACATTCTGGCACGACACAGTGAGCCAACTTTCCTTGCAGCAGATGCAACTATTGATTCAATGTAGTTGTTCCTCTTCAAGTCATTCGAAAGCGTAAAGCCAAGAAGACACACTCTCCTGGAGTCTAGCATCAACCATGCTAATGACGGGCAGGGAATTATCTCTGTGATGGTTAAATGAGAGAAGTTTCGTTTTCGAGGCATTCAAATTTACAAGTCATTTTCTACCCCAGTTAACCACTAATTGAAGGTCCTTTTCGAGAGCAGCAGCCAGGTTGACTTTGTCAGCGATGCCGGGTTTACTATCGAGACAAGAGTAAATGGTAGTGTCATTTGCATAGATGCCTACTTGGGAGCTGGTAACATCAGAAAGATCATTAATGAAGATCAGAAAGTGTATGACCCAGGATAGACCCTTGGGGGACATTTTAGTAAAATTTGCTTTTACTTTATTTTGATAGAATTATGGTTTTATACCTCATTGAGAATCTCTCGTCATTTTCTTACGGTGCGCCTTGTTGTCCCTTGATCTCCATTCTCCCCAATTTCTTTTAAATAAATGCATTAATAGCTTGTTTTTTTCCCCACTTTTTTCATTATACAATATAGACTCTACCAATCCAACGACAAAAAACGATTCAAATTTTTAACAGGCGTTTTACATTAAAAGACGGCAACCCACTATCAATAAAAGTTGTTTTAATCTCGGCGCGCATTAGTCAGAATTCCTTTCAACGACAATGTAATTTCAGTCACGTGGCGCTAAAATCTATTCCATCATCATCAGCCTATGAATGCAGGTTCACTTTAAACTCTGGACCATTAACAACATAAACACTTTACAAGCTATCTCTCGACATCTACATTGAACACGATCAACGATGACCGAAAGCACTAGGAACATTACACACAATTTCGGCAAGTTCCTTTAAAGTTTTCGTGCAAACAAAAAAATATGGCTCATTCGACACCAGGAAGAACTCATCAAAAAGCTTAACAGTTATTCCTTGTTTATTTAATAAAAACGCGTTTAAACGAAAGATTGCAGCCTAAATATACTCTATATCTATCTATCTATATATATATATATATAATACAAGTAAAAAGTTTGTTACTTGATTGATGTTACCTTCAGCATTCTGATTCCGGGAATCACCCCCGTTCACTCATCAGCGGGTATCCGCAATTGACTGTTGAAACTTCTCGATTTTTCATTGTGCAATTTTTGTTTGGTGGGGGGTTCATAATGTATGTGCGTACGTATAATGTGATCATTTGTCCTTTTCGTTGTTTTTCCACTTTACACTCACTCCATATTCCTTTTTTACATTTTCTTTCTCTTTTCTTTTAGTTGTAGCGATTTTGACTTCCGGTTTTCTAGACATATACTGTCCTTGTTAATTCTTGGTACATATTGCACACACATTTCATTAAATGTGACATACAATGGAAATCAGAGGAATCTTTTTATGAAATTTCTCTAATGTTCTTAGTTTTAGTTTTGAGTAGAATAAGAAAGTGTAGAAACGTGTGTGCTTGCTTTTCAATGTCAACAGAAGAGTGCAATATATATATATATATATATATATATATATATATAGATGAATTACCTATGTTTGTATATTTGACTCTTCTGATGACATAGTAGAAATAGAATGTCTTCATCTTTATTATTATCACAGCGTTTTGTCAGATGTGACGTTCTACCTTCTTCAAGTGTATATCTATCAAGGACATCATCATAGAATTTTGAAATGAACCTTTCATTTAATTTATGGAGTGAGTAGTAATTGTTATCAATTTGCTGTCCATGTCCATGTCACTACTCCATTATTGCTCCCCATTTCCACTGTACTACTTGGCCCAGGGATTACTCCAAATGGAAATAATGATAACTCCTCATCCAAGAAATCTAAAAAGAAGGCAATCAGTTGATAATAATAATAATAATAATAATAATAACAAAGATGAGGACATTATTGCAAATGTAAATAACTCCTCATCCCAAAAATTCAGACAGATGATCAGAAGATAACAATGATGAGGATATTAACCCAAATGTAAATAATGATAACTCCTCATCCCACAGATAGAAGCAAAAAAAAAAAAAATATGTAGCCGTTAGCAGTATTTAAATTATTTACATTTGGACTAACTCCTCCTGCCAAAAATTCAGACAGAAGTGCCTCAGATGATGATAACAATAAAGATGAGGATATTAGTCTGAATGGAAATAATGTAAATAATAACGACTCATCAAAAAGTAACTAATTTATCTATATATTAATATGCTTGTGTGGTGTATATCACACTTAGTATCACAGATACTGATATGGATTTAGGGAGAGACAATAAGAGAGTGAGATACAGAGAGGGATTGGAGGGAGAGACAAGAAGAGAATGACATACAGAGAGGGATTCTTAGATAATTTTTTGCAGTGCAGTGTTAAATCATGTTGAGGGCAGATTCATCCCTGAACTGCAGGTGATCTTTTGAAATTAAAATCTTTATTATTATTATAGCTCACAAGTAAATGAATAAAAAGTTTGTAATTTCATTGTACTTATAGCAAAACCTTATTTCTATCATCTTTTTTTTTTTTTGTCAAGAGTAAAATTAGTTATTAAATAAACAAAATATATATACACACACACACACACATTATTTATATATCATAAATAATAGAGTTAAATCTTGGACAAGAGAAATGTAATCAATTTATTAAACCTGTCAGACCATCCATTGACGTAGTTTTGAAAGAGAAACATCCTCGCTATCATAAGTTGTTCTATCTTTTTTTTTTCCCTGGTCATGGCTGATGTAACATTAAGTATACTTAGTTTCCTTGGTAAAGACCGTCAAGGTTGCTTAAAAGAAAATGTCTATACAAGTGAAGTGAAGCGGTGGAATCAAAAGTTTTCAACTCTTGTTTCCAGTCAAATAAATTGATGGATAACTCCAGCCAAGAGAATAAAATGTCTCTTTGCAAGAACAGAACAAATGCTTGTGCCTGACATTTTTCTATATAGCTACTGACAACTGAACACATACCAACCCAATGCTGACAGGTGAATTTCTCTTTTCTTTTACACAGTTAAGTGGCAAATTAAATAGATCGGTAAATGGGGCAATCACTTTGTAATGGCATTTTTATACACTTCCAAGAGTCCCATGATAAATTAGTTGTTTAAAAGAGACCTCAGAAAAGGCCAAATTTACCGGTTTGTGAAATGAATATTTGTGTTTGATGTAAATGGCTTCTTTGTCTGATTACCACAGTTGTTGTAGTTCAGAACTGCAATCATATGTGAACATAAGTTGGAACACCAGTGCTAATGAAATTTCAAGTGTGCTGGTCTCATAAGTTACTGAAAATGAACTCTAGTTCTTTCTCTACATTTTTTGGTACTTAAAATGTCTAGTATTCTATGATCTTTATGTGCCATGTCCCTCAGGAAGTTGGCAATCATGGCTCTCCACAGTTTCCTGTCCTATGTAGCTCTTAATAAATTTTTGTCTTTGTATTATTTCTTCGAAACTCTGCTCTGCCATACATTTCTTCAAGTTATGTTATGCATTGTTTTCGTTTCTCTTGCTCTCAATCTGCCTTGTGAGTATCAAATTTTCCAAGTCCTCTTTTATTTGCCTTAAGAATTTCAACTGTCTCTTCCTGATAAGTTTTGTTTTTGTTGCCATTTTCTCTAAAACTGTCATTACTCACTTATTTCTTCATGACATCTCATTCAGTAATAATCTACCTTGAGTGGCTCTTGAACTTAACTAATGTTCAATCAATGTAAATAAAAAAAAAAAAATCAATATATGGTTTCATGTAGTGTGAAGCCCATTTAATTTTGTCATTAATCAATCCATTAAAGTCAAATTATGAGTCAATTAAGCCAATGAATCTTGAGATCCGACTCCTTTCCAATACACTGTCCTCGGACATATGGGATAAATTTCACTATTTCAGAAACATTTTTGTAATCAGCAGTGTAGATCAATAAATAGCAAGTAGAAGTTGCTCATATAAACAACCTTATTTTACTTAAATGTTATGCTATGTAATTCTTTTTCTGTAATTAGATGATGGAGTTGTGTGTTGGTAAGCTGGTACAATGGGTTAAAGCAATTAAAGATTTAAATAACAACAACAACAAAATTCTTGATAAATGTTTTTACTGATTATTTTGGTTGTCGAATTTTTGAAGAGTAAAACTTTAGAAATCCTGCTTTGGATTGTGAACAGACAAAACCCACAGCCAAAGGCCCTGTCTATCCTGGAAGAACAACTGATGAAGATGAAGACATAGTGGCATGAACCGCAAGGGGGGTCAGGCCAATTAACCATGTACTCTTTGGTATAACAAAAAAGAAAAAAAATATTTTTAAACAGTCATAGGATTTAAAACATAAAAACATCAATATTTTTCTAAAGTACAATGACCTTGAACGCATACATTAACAGACATTTGAACGAAGTTAATAAGGGAACATGATTGACCCTTCATACAAAAGGTGTCATTCGCTGACCCATTCCCAAAATACAGACACCTTGAGATGAACCATCAGCAAATATACTTTGGCAACAAAGATAAGTATTTAGATTTACAACTTCTTTTCTTTCAGCTCCACCCACCTAAAAAACAAGCAGGAGTTTTAACAGTATTTTCCTTTTAAAAGCATGATGATTATCATTTTTTTAAATTATCATTATTAAAAAAAAGTCTTTCTTTCTGGTTCTTTTGGAAATTTAAATATTAAAAATAATTCAACATACATGAAAAATCTATTTACAAAATAAACTACACAATAAAAAATGGAAGATGATGTTTTGATATTCCTTTCAAAAGTGTAAAATTTATTTAAGCTTGATAATTATTGAATAATAATTATCTATTTTAAATTGAACATAAATAATATTTGTCTGAATTTCTTGAATGAGTTGTCATTATTTACACTATTTATATTTGGACTATTGTCCTCATCTTTGTTATCACAATGTTTTGGCCATTGTGTCCTTCAGCCTTCCTCAGGTACATATCATTCAGGGTAATCTACGGAATTCTAAACTGAACCATTTATTTAATCTATAGTAGGTACCTCCAATAATTTCCAATTCCTTGCTTTAGAATGAATTCTTATGAATGAAAACGTTTTCTTGATGCTTTCATTTTAGCTTTAATTGAAAGTTAAAGGATTAAATTTACTATTTCCAGTAAGCAAAATACTCTGGTGTATTTCAAACAGAAACTATATTGATTGGAATCAATTTTTTTTTCCTAAAATAGTTGATTAGTGCCCTTTTTTAGTCCTCTTTCATTGCAATTTAATTCTGTGCTAAAAATCTTCCAAAAATAAAATATACTTTCCTGAAACTTTATTTGAGGAATATTAGATGATTTAAAGTATGATTAATCTGATTTAAAAAAAATATTATTTAATTTAAGTTTAAAATAACACACAAATGTATTTTTAAAACAAAATAGTAGCTGCTTTTTTTAACCAACATCACCATGCTTTATGTAAGTGATAAGTCGTTGACAGGTCTTGACATAATAATTGTTGTTCTACGGATAATTTATCTGCAAAACATAATTTAAGAAAATAATGCGAGTGCCTTTTTTCTATATAATTTTTAAGTACTCAGTAATCTCAAAATGTTGAAAAATATTCTCCGTAATCTAATTTTAGGAATGTTGACTTTAAATTTACAGTTATCACTATTATTTTCCAATTATGTCTCGTATGGTTGACCATATTTTCAAAAATAGGAACACTATGTAATATTTTATTAGGTTGGTGCAAAATTAATGTCGTTTTCTCACATATGTTACTATGTGAGAAAATGACATTATTTTTGCACCAACCTTATACATACATAAAGAAGAAAATGAAAAATTATATTAAAAATGTTGGTGCAAAATAATTTGTATTAAGCTTTTCAATTTTTGATTAGTAAATATAGTTTTCACTTAGTAACAATATCACCTAAAGTAATACAGAATTTTAAAAGATTTATATATTAGAAATTATAATTAAAATTTTTAAAAAAATGAAAACAATTCTTCTAAAAATTCATTAGTAATCAAAGATTTTTTTTCTTTAGACAATAGTGTTTTCACTAAATGAGTAGTAGTTTGAAAAAAAAAAAATAATTGATGATCTTTATTCTCCAAGGATTTCTGATTTTAACTCGTACAAAAATTTTGAATGAAAATTTAATTTCTCAAAATTTGATGAAATTAAGTAGGCGGTGGTGGGGTGGAGATTAATATGCATAAAAAAAACCGATTTTTTACCAAGATTTTCTAAAAAAAAAAAAAAAAAAAAAAAAAAAAAAAAAAAAAAAATTCAAAAATAATTTCATTCATTTGTGAATAAATCCTGAAAGTTTCATTAAAATCCAACAATTATTTGAACTCACAACCATTGTCACCAAATTCACAAACCAATGCTTTTACACACTGTATGACAATTTTCTGTAGTAAACTTAGAACTGAATGATACTAAATAAAAATAGGAACTAAACGATATCTTAACAGTGAAACAAAAACAGTCTACCCCCATAGATTTAATAAAGGGTTCAGCTCAGAATTCCCTGTAGGCTACCCGGATCAATATACACCTGAGGAAGGTCAGAGGGTACAATGACCAAAAGATCATGATAACATCAACAAATATGAGGACAATAGTTTTAATATAAATAGTGTAAATAATAATATAATTATTTCTGACAGCTTAAGTATCCTAAATGATTATATAAGTCATTATTTATCTGATTATATAAAATTATAATCTAAGTTGAAAATAAAAGCATCTGCTCGAGTGTTCTTAAAACAATCTTGAGAAATTAAACATGTAAATTTAAATATGTAAAATTTATTGATAATTGTTAATTTCCACTAGCCTTTCCTTTGTCTTAATTCTGCTGCATTTGTTTTTATTGCAACTCTCAGGTTGTAATTCTATGATTGTTAAGTAAGCAGCACAGATAGGAAATAATTATTTATAATATTTAATCAAAAATCTCATTTCTTTGTCAAGTACAAATCTTAAAAATGAAAACTAAGTGTTGCCCTTCACTGAATTGATTTAAAAAAAAAAAAAAAAAAAAAAAACCTCCATACCTGTAAAATTGATATCACTTATTTGATTAGATTGATGTGTTTCAGAACTGTTCAAACCTCAAGTTTAATATAGCTCACCAATCAAATAAGAAAAAAAACATAAAAAGGAAAATATATCACACAACAGCACAGAATCAGTGACATTGACAAACATTTGATATTCCATGACAGGTGACACATTTTTTTTTTGTAAGCAACTTTGATCAGTTTTTGGATCATTTAATTTTTGTCCAAGAATTTGAGCTCAAGTTGCTTGTATTTTTTTTATGCTTTAAAGTAGTAAATAAAAATACAAAGATGTTACAATTTAACTAAACTAATAGATTTGATAGAATCCTTGAATACAGTATAAAATAACATATTTAGTAACAATTTTTATTTAATTTTACATTTAAAAAAAAAAAAATTAGTTGCTTAAGCTATACTGACATCAGCAGTGGAGTTACTTAAAATTTAGTCAAATTTGAGTCTCGTTGCTTATAAAAAATAACATTGCATAATAGATAAAGGGCTAAATAGAGATATTAGATTAAAAGAAAACAATTGACAAATGATTCTTTCAATACAGAATGTGTGAAAGATATAAAAAAGTTTTGCATTCACACTTCTTTTAAAGTGTGGTTGAAACCACAAGTTTACAACAGTAGAGAAGATTTGAAAAAAAAAGATGGCAAATTGAACAAATATGTCATGATAACATTAATGTCAAAATGCCACTCAAGTCTGGAAATTTAAGATATTTTAGTCACAAATACTTTTTTTTAAGAATCATAATTATCATAAAAACAATTTCCTAAATTTAAGGAAGCATTCTATCAATGATGTATATTTGTAAATGAAAATAATTTTGGTCTATACCAAACACAATCAAAGATACTTTGTACAAAACAATTTTACATTCAAATACAAATGATTCAATATATGAAATTATAACCTGATAACAAATTGTATAAGCACTCAAAAAATCCTTCAGTATGAAATAATGATAATAATAGAAAATATTGTAATAACAAATTTTTAAAATAAAAAAGAATGGCTTCTTTTTTTTCCATGTTTTACAAAAGAAAGTAATGACAATGGAACATTCATATAAACCTGGGTTTCTTATAAAGGGTATGTGTGAACGATTGCAGTTATGAGGTCTTGTGTCTCCAACCATCCAATTTGAAAAAAGTTGACAGTTGAAAGAAAAAAGAAAAAAAAAAAAAAATGACATCTTCAGAAAAAATTTTGGAATGTCAAAATAATATAATTATTACTGCTGCTGTTTATGTCAAAACATTGTGACTTTCTAAAAGTGAATAGTGAAAAGCTGTTATTATATTTAGTGATTAAAAATGTTTGTTTTTTTTCATTGTCCATAAGCTCGTTCATACTGTATTTTATTCATTCAGTCAATCATTGATAAAGATAAAATCTAATTCAACAACATATATGTTTAAAATATACAGTAGTCCTCCCTTATTAAAGTAGTGAATATCTTCTAGAGATGTCCCTCCCTACTACCAGCTGTATATAGTATCAAACACTATATCTTGTATTTTTTCTATACATACCTACAATAGTTTTATTTCTAAATTATGTACCAATAAGGAATTAGTATTAATGATTAATAATAAAATAGAACAATTATAGCAATATATGATAAAATTTATGCAACAGATAAAGATCTATTCTTACTGTGTCTTATCTTGACAAACTCAGTATAGAATCTTATTTCTTGATTAATCCTTTGCAGATGGAGTCTCTTTTGAAGTTTCAGTGCCAAGAAGACATAGCCCCTTTTCACAAGGTCTCACTTGGAACACAGAAAGAAATCAATATAAAATCACAGAACATAGAAAACTATCATAGAAACTGCCATTGAAAGGCCCAGATGTGCAAGAAATGGAAGAAACAATCTGATTGGCTAGTACAAAGACCAGTCAGCTAATCTCAAGGCTTGTATTATCAGGCCAATGGACCGGCTCAGTCATAGTCTTTTTTGTCATTCGACTTTTCGTTCAATAGATCAGCTCTGTCATCTCATAAGCCAAGAATTTTCATTCATTTTTTTTTTTTTTTTTACTTAATGGAAACATTTCATAGCTTTCCTTTGGAATATTAGAATTACCAACATGACTATTCTTATGCCTTGGAAACATTCTTAAAGAAAACTTAAGAATTGTTTATTTCTAGGGTTGATTGTGAGTAACTGAAAACTGTTAAATGGAAAGAGGACCAGTGTATATTATGGAAATAATATATAACATATACACATACATTATATATAATGTGTACATCCTTTTTTAACATACATGTAATATATAAATAAAAAATATCAAAGTTTGATGCAATATATCAGTTCCAGATGTATGTAAAAATTTCAAACTTTTTTTGCTTGAATAACAAAGAAAATTTGTTTCTTGAAAGATATTTGTTTCTTCTGCTGTTATTGTGTATTCGATTAAATCATTTCTTATTCAAAGGCTTTTCACTTTTGCCTCTTACATAAACATTTTGGAAGCAAGACAATCAAAACTATTTTGTATGTAATGTTCATAAAAATAAAAGTCTACAGAATGTATAAGTAATATTAATTGTTCTTTTAAGATACACAAGAAAATGTTTATGCATAGTCAAATTACCAATGCTGCATTATTTTGGTCTGGGTTTTCTTAGCTTTGGGAAAAAGAGTAATTTTAAACTATAATTTTACTTTTTATGAAACACTTTATTGAATTCAATAAACATTTTAAAGTTCAACTCAAGCAGAATTCAATTTTTATAGGAAATGTCAATTAAATGTTAAAAACATTTACAAGATCCCACTAAGTTTTGTCTTAAATTTTTAGACACTAGAAAATATTTAAATGAACGTATTAAATCTGATAATAACAAATAAGAAATGTTTAAAGTGATATACAAATCCTTTCACATAATATAAAGACCACACCTCTGTATATAAAAAATTAAATTACAAAGAAAAAAATAGCATACACGTTTTAAAAATTTAATAAGTTGTTCTTGCTATTTTCTTTATAATAATTATTAAAAAAATCATTATTTTAAATTGCGGAATAACAAAAAAAGAAAAAGAAATTTCACCCAACCAAGTCTGCTAGTCTTTGAATGCTGCAAAACTGAAGCACTGAATTTTATATCCAAATTATTACAAACAAAAAGATGCAAATTAAGTGAACATGTTCTCATCATCCCATATTGTTGTTTTCATTCAGTTGAAATGAAATTTCTTAAACGGATAACTGAATTATATTTTAATAACAATAAAATTAATAATAAATGAAAAAGAACCAAATTAGATAAAGAAATATGCAATTGTTTTTTGGGTTTTTTTTAAATACAAAAAAAAAAATTTAAATTACAGTGCTTACTTGGTCAGAAAATGTCATAAAAAAAGATGAAAGTGACATGTTGTAGTCAATATAGTATATTACAATAAGATTCTAAACAGTGTTTTAGACATTAAGTGTGTGTGATTTTATATATATATATATATACACACACACAAAGATTTGAATTTCCAAAATCTCTTTCCTTAATGAAATTTTTTTTGAGGATAGGGGGAGCTGTTGTTGATATATATATATATATATATATATATATATATATATATATATATATATATATAGAGAGAGAGAGAGAGAGAGAGAGATTTGGATTGTAAACAGTTTTAACTCTGAACCTACTTTCCAACAATCCACTGAGTGGAATTAAATGTAAATATTCCAATGGTTTGAACCTCATATATATATATATATATATATATATATATATATATATATATGTGTGTGTGTGTGTGTGTGTGTGTGTATGTATGTATGTTTTAAGTGTGATATATTTGCTGGTTAATCTAGAGTAACCCATTGCACAGGACTATTAAAGAAAAAAAAAAAAAAAACAGCTTTTAGAAGACTAAATTTTTAGAATATGATAATTGATGACTGATCAAAAAATACAGCTTGGCAAAATATTTAAATTTCTTATTTCCCTGAAGTGTGTGAATCCTGAAGATTATTAATGCATAATTTTCAATAAAAAAATAATGATAATAAAAGTAGATAGTTCATGTTTGACTAAACAAAAAATAAAACAAAAAATGGAGGGTGTCTTGTAACAAAATTTAACATGATGAATTTCCAAACAATGAGAAATGTTTTCTTATTTATTAATAACATTGATCTTTGAGTTAGTCAACAAACCAAGATTCAAATTCTTTTAGGTGCATAATACACAAAAAGTTTTCATTTTTTTTTTTTTTTTTGGTTGTGGGGAGGGTCATAATTTTTAAATATGCAATAAACAGTGGTATCTTAATAATAGGAGTATTAGAAATCATTTAAAGGGTCATTAAGCATGAAATTAATGAGGTGGTCTTAATAAGCTTGTTGTGAATGGGGGGGGGAGACCCCCCCCCCACCTCGCCAAGTAATAAATATAAATGTCCACCCATGTCTATTAGGCACCTTTGAGTATCCAGTCTGTATCAGGTAAAGCTTACATAAGTACAAGTTAAATAAATTTCTTAACTCTTTAAATATCTCTACCAATATTTGTTATTAAAAAGAGAAAAGAAAAAAAATGGCAGGGGATACATGGGAATATAGGATCAAATAAAAATACATGAAAAGCCCATTAAAGTCTTTATGTGCATGAACCAGCATAATTCTATGCTTCCTTATAATTAGGAATTTTCCAATCAGAAATCCTTTTTCAACTTCAACACTGACAAGGGCATAGAGTCCAAAGAATAAACTTTGCAAGATGTTTTGAATTTAGATACCAAATCGATTCAGGCTCTTGGTGAGGTAAGACCAGAAACAGAAGCAAAGTCCTTCTTGGGACAAACAATTCCCTACATATATTTGTATACCCTCAATAAGCAACGGAACAGCAGTTGTGACTTCAATAGAAAAAATAAATCCACTTCCTTCAGAATATATTGACTAAACTTGAAGTCCAATGCAATAAACAGAAAATAATTCTGGCACAACAAAACTAATTTACAATAATTATTGTCAGTGTAACGAATTTCACACATGCATAGACACACAGAATGTATATTATTATAATGTATTATTATTTTATGATTAGGTGAAAATATATCTATCCCAGAATAGTTGTACATTTGCATATACATTTCCAACACTAAATTTAACAACTATTATAGAACAGATTAATGATCGGATGAATGCTTATATATATATATATATATATATATACGCATACACGCACACATATATGTGTGGGTATGTGTGTGTGTGTATGTATGTATGTATGGATGTATGCATGTATAGATGTGTATATACCAAAAATAACTACAATGTTGACAGACTTATTCATGTGTGTGTGTCTGTGTGCTGCATAAATAAATGTATATATTAATAGGAATTACATTAAGAAACATACATTTTTAAACAAGTATGTAAGTATGTATGCAAATAAGTATCTGTATGCATACATGTGCATATGTTATGAGAAAAAAAATAAGATTTTACACATATGTATGTATACATTTATGTTGCGTCAAGAGGTAAGTGCCATTTTTTATTTGTTTTTAAATCAGAAAATACGACAAAAAATAAAAATGTACTTTAAACTTCAGTTTCAAAAAGAAGAAAAGATGAAAGAAAAGGCCCCAAAAAACATCTTTTTCTTCTTATTTTCAGAAAATTCGGAAAGAAATTCTTTGCAGAATATGCATATGTCTCTGAGGGTGTTTAAGAAGATGTCAAAGAATTGGTTCCAGTTGTTGATGGTGATGACAAAGGACAACTCTTGGATAGAAAAGCAGCAGTGGTGGTGGTGGCAGCGGTGGCAGCATGGTGATGGTGGTGGTGGAGATGGTCAATTTAAGAAAGAACTTCCAGATTTGGTGGATGGGTGTTTGGCTGACTGAGGAAGGTCAGTGGCACCAGTTACCTAAGAGAAACAAATATATCCTTCCTTTTTTTTTTTTTTCTTTCTCTCTCTCACCCTCCTACTTTCCCTTCTGGATACAACTGACCGAATGAACTAACCAGCTGACCTTGTTACCGTGAGTATCCAAGCCGAGCTAAAGCCATCATCTTCCTCAACTTAAGCACTTCAAGGAAGACAGATTTGTCTGAAAGGAAATATAAACAGGAAAAGGTTTTTGTGAGCAGTCAAGTAAAAGTTGAATACATTTTAACAGGCATTTATCAAAGAATAGCAAGAGTGACAAGCATTGCCCAGGTTAAAAATCATTTCCAAGACTATTACTAGCTTCCGTTGGATAATTTTGTGTTATAAAATTCCCCCTCTTTGATGGCATATAAGATACCCACTTTTTTAAAACAAAAAGTATTAGAATTTCACAAAATTGTAATTAATGCATGAAAAACTGTTTTGAACTAGACCAAGTGGAGATTAATTAATTTGTTTATTATGGCTTAAAACCTTTTGCAGGTTATTTAAAGCCAGAAAATATTTTTAGATTTTCAGAAGGTTTTGGAGATAATGATTTTTACTGATATAAGTTCTACTAATTAACTGGGAGGAGAAGTCAATTCATACTTTTCCCAAGGGTATTTGTGCATATGTGAATATGAGGAACCAGACTGGAATTGAAACTTGGTTCTCTGATTTCCAATTCCCATGCCATTATCCATTAGACCACCTGCTCATCCAAGCTTACAACACCTGCTATTCTTAAGTGGTAACCTATCTCAGTACTGACCAGGTTAAACAATGCTTAACTTTGGTGATCATATGAGGACTGGTGTTTCAACTTGATATGGCCATAAGCACCAAACAGGACATGGATGAAGTTCCAATCCCATAATGTTTTTTCTTTAATATTTCCTCCTGAAATATGGTACTTTCAACATAGCAAAAAATAAAATAAGACAAAAGAAATAAAATAATGCAAAGAAAAAAATATCACCTTGAACAAAGTTTCAAAGTACTTAAACCGTATCTTTGATTTTTGCCTAGAATCAAAGTGCTCATTTTTTAAAAAGTCAAATGAAATCTTCAGCCATTCTAAAATGTTCATTTAAAAACAAAAATAAAACAATTTAAGGGTGTATTTAAAGCAGCACCCAGATTCTGAGAAGTTATGTTAATATTTGTCTTGTAGATTATTAATTTTGTTAATTCTTTTGGTTTTACAGATTCCATAATTTTCTCCCAAATAAATAGTTAGATAAACATTTAATCAATTTCTACCTTCAGTTAAAACAGAAATTGGACACTACTTTTGACTTAGCCTGTATAATTTTATTGTCTTAAAATGTCAGTATATAAAAGTTCATGAATAATAAAATAAAACTCTAAGGCAAAAACAAAAAAAATATAAATATTTTGAAATTATAAACAGACTATCATCACTCAAACCATATAATAATTATCAATGTGTATTTATATATTTAAATATTTCCTGTCCCAGCTGAGTGCCTAATTAGTCAGACTGAAACCTATGTATGCACACATACAAAAACCAAGATACACATATCTACACAATGTTATATAGACAACTAGTCAGTTTGGTTATAACTTAGAATAAATAAACCATACTATTAAATCACACACACAGTAATAGAAACCACATCAATTGAGTATTTTCAACAGCAGCAACAACTAAAATGGATAACCCATATAATCCAAAGTGAAAATAATGACAAAACTCAAAATGTTGACATTCCATACTACTTCAAGCAAAAGATTGGGAAAGAAGCCTACATCAATACTAGAAAGTGTAATAAGTGAGTGGACTTGAAAAACTTATTTCCCTGAAAAAGATTTTGTAAATTTCAACTGATAATAATATTGGCTGCTCAGTCAATGAATACCAAATGTTTCCTTATAAGGAAAAAGCTAATATTATTATTCTGCTTATTCCTCTATGTGTCATATCCCTTCAGGATATGGGTGATCACAACTCTCCACAACTTTCTATCCTTTGTGGACCTTAGCCACATTTCCCTCTTTATCAAGCTTCCTGCACTCTCACTGTCATCCATCAGGTAGGTGGCCTGCTGCCTTGGCCTATCTCTCTTGACCTTAATATACTATGCAAGAGTTAAGTTCTCTAAGATTGCCTTCATGATGTGTTCAAGAAATTTCAACAATTTTTTTCTGATTCTGAGCATAAGCATTCTTTTTGTTAACATTTTCTTTGTTGCTTACTCACTGTCCATGGAATCCTCAGAATCCTTCTGTAGAAGGCAATTTCTGTTGCCTCCAGTTTTCTCTTCATTTATGGAGAGATTGTCCAACATTCACAGACATACAAGAGAACTAATATCACATAATAGTTCTTTTCTTTGTTTCCAATTAAATTTTCCTGTTTCTTAGTAACCATTATCATTTATAAAATAGGTGGTCCAATTACTGATTTACTATTGTTAAAGAACCCTAAAACATAAATGAGTTACAGCATAAAATTTTAGCATTAATATCATTAAAATAAATGAATAAAATCTTACCTTCTCCTTTGACAAGGCCTTGTTGAATATAACGGATATAAGTGTAGAAATTACAAACCGAGGTAATCTGAAAGGATGAAAGAAAAAAAAAACAATCAAAAGAAATGGCCTTTTTTTTTTTTTTTTTTTAAAGACTTTCACTGGTGCCTTTTTATAACATTGTTGCTTGGCTGTGCTGCCCCCACTCCCCCCAAAAATTGGAAATTACCATTTACTGGAAATAAATAACTATAAAGTCATTGATGACAATTTCACAGTGATCTCACAGTTTTAGGTTTGATTGGATATTCTGCAGTTTAAACTGAATTAAAAAAAAATAATAGAATGTAATAAAAGTATGTTACAAAACCTGTCATTGTACATTGCTATATTTCTACGCTAGTTTGGAACTAACACTAGTGAGTTTATAATGCAAACACTAGGGACCGACATTTCACAGTTTCTTAAAAACATACAGAGTGTGATGGGTAAATTATCGCCATATTATATTTTTAATCTTATGCATGTGTGTTTGTTTTTAATTTTGTCAACTGTACAGTATATCAGGGTCAGTTGGGCACCATCTGTGAGAAAAGGAGCACCATGACAATTCACTCTGCCAGAAATTTGGAAATGGCATGCTGTACTGCTTGGTATTCACACCAAAAGCGCCAATATGAACATTACAGATTGTTTGAGTATTAATCTGAGGACAGAGGATTCAGAAGGAACTGGATGATATATCCAGTCAATATCATGTTGTTTGGCGTGATCACTAGGGATGGCAATGTTAGGACTCCATTCACCTTACCACAGGGCTCAGACTCAACACAGAGGCTTACGTCAAGTGCCTTGAGGAGATAGTGTTGCCCTGGGTCAAGAGTGGGTGCTGGAAGACGCTATGTGTGACAACTGGACTCTTCACCATGCCACACAAGCAGGAGAACCCAGTCATGACTGTCAGACAATTTCTGCAATCACATCACCTCTTACATCTGGCCACCTATCTCCCCATATTGCAACCCCCTTGATTATTATGTGTAGAGCACAATTGAGCAAGAGACCCAACAAAATCCCTTGTAACACCAAAGATGAACAGAAGGCAAGGATTATGGCAGCATTCACCAACTTAAACAAGGAGACTGTCCAGAAGAATTGCAGGAGATTCTGAAGTTGTCAGGAGGCTGTGTATGAAGCCAATGGCAATTTTATTGAATAAATACATGCTTTAGTATTTCAAGATATTTTTGTGTAATTTTGGTAAATATATCTGTTAAAACGAGATGTCAGTGTTATTTTCATTCTTGCATAATTTAGACGACAATTTATCCATTGCACCCTCTGTGTGTGTGTGTGTGTATAGAAGTTTTGTTAAAGACGACTGACAAGGCCCTGCAAATTTTGTGTTCATACAAGTGTTTTCTTTTCACTCAAATATACATAACTTTGAGAGTTTTTACACAGTTTCTGTCCAGAAAAGAGAAGACTTGTATGAACAAAAGAAAAATTAAATTTAAAAGCTTAATCGCAGTACCTTGTCATTTGTCTTTAATGAAGCTTGTATAAAAGAGGGATTGATGACTATGTATTTGTGTGTGTGTATATATATATATATATATATATATATATATATATATATATATATACACACAATGTCTGATCAAAAAGTATTGGGACTCTTGCTATGGTAACAGAACTAAATCTTGAGCTCCTTGATAAAATACAAAGAAGAATCAGCAATATTATTGGTCTTAATCTGGCAGTTTGGCTTCAGTCACTTTCCTATTGCTGCAAGGTTGCCCTCCTTTTGCAGTTTCTATAAATACTTTCATGGAAATTGTTTGGATAAGTTCTTCACTATGGTACCTAAACTTTTTGAATTTAAGCACAGTACTAGATTGGCATCGAGATGTCATCAATATATATTGATCTGGCTAGATCAAACTGTAAATTCTATGCTAACAGTTTCTTTTGTCACACTTCTGGCTCCATGCTTTCCAGCCAACTTCAATCTTCAAAAATTTAAATGCAATGTCAATCACTATCTACTGTCCTCCTGATTACTCTTTTTGTTCTCACTCATTAGTAATGTTTCTGTTTCTAATTCTTCCACACCCAGTAACCCCTTTTGTTTTAGTGGCTTTACTGCATTGCATGGGGTGAAATTGATTAAAAAAAAAAGTAATAAAATGTATGCAGAGTGAAGCCACTTGGCCCAGATAGACCTTAAATTGTCATGCATCCACACTAATTTATTATGTTCTCACTCACTTCCATTGTTTATAGGAGTGGGTGGAAGGAAAGTGTATAGAATGTACTCTTTTCACCACTTCGGAGAGGTTCCATCAGTGACCATGGCTCTGTGCAACAGCTTTTGGCCAAGAGCAATATGCCCCAGGTACAACAACCACCATATTTCCCAGATCTTGCCACTTGTGAATTTTCACTTCAAAATCAAATTCCACTTGAAAAGAACAAGATTGTTTTTAGACATCAAGGCTATCAAAGACAATGTGACAAGGCAACTGCTCACTCTCCCAAAAAAGGAGTTCCAGGAATGCTTCCATCAATGGAAATAATGCTGGATAAAGTGGGTAGCTTCAGAAGGGGGCTATTTGAAGGAGAAAAATGCCAAATTGATGTCCGTTATAATTTTGTTTTTATAGCACCAGTACAGATACTTTTTGATCAGACCTCATATATATTTACATACATAATACACACACATTGACAACAGGTAACATAAGTTTCATAATGATGTATATTGGTTGATTTGTTTTTTATGGTTTATCAACCTTTTTATGATTATTTAAATCCAAAAGATATTTTAGGATTGTAAGAATTTTTTTTGAGATAATAATGATACAATTCCTACTATTTAACCTATAGCTGGGAAGAGAAGAATTGAAGTCATACCTTTACCAAAGGTATTTGCATGTAAGTGAATGTAACAAACCTCAGTTATACATTTTACCACCAGCACACACAAGCTTACAACACCTGATATTCCTGAGTGGTCACCTATCTAGGTACTGATCAGATTCAACATTGCTTAACTCCAGTGATTAATTAGAAAAGAACTGATGTCTCAACTTAATATGAATATAAACCCATAAAATGTATAAGCATGTTCACATCAGCAGAAGTGGTAAATGTTCCTTAACTCCCAAATTAATAATCTATTTTTATAAGGCCGGGTTCTATAACCGTGGGTATCAACCAGTCCAGGAGAAAGACAACTGTTAATTCAAAACCTGAGTGGTTCCCCCATTAATGCAGGGTCTGGTGAGAAGGCTAAGTGGAATCTCACTAGCACAAAAAGCAAAAGCTGTTAAAGGGCAGGTGATCTTCTTTAAGTCCACAGCCCTACACCCCAATTATGGGCTAAATAACCTCCCCAACCCACAACGGGCCAAGTGTGGTGAATATAGCTACACCCACTGAAGACATGATCAATCAGGAAGTGGTCCCTCCAACAAGTGTGATCAGACACTGGATTTAGTTTTAATATATGGCTGAAATGCATATCAGTTTTTCTAACAAAGGATTAAAAACTATTGCACCTAAGTTCTTTTGCTAAAGATTTCTTTTATAGACAAAATTTATTTTTATCATACAATTCTTCAATCATTAAAACAAAAAAAAATTTGGGTCATTATTTTTTTTTTTAAAGAATATAACAATCTAAACGTGTTTTAAAACTGTCTTTTGACATATTTCTTTTAAAATGTTGAATTAATTTTTTTTTTTACATCTACATTAACACATTAACTGCCAGAGATCAATTATGAAATCTGACTTCAAATGCCAACTTTATAATAGCTAACTTAGGCAATAAAAAATTTTTATGAGTCAATTTATAGTTTCAGCTGAAGTCTTAAAATTGTTTTCACACTAAAAATATAACATATGAACTGATTATTGGTACCCACAGAGAAAAATGTATCAGAAAATGCCAAGCACAAGATAACTTGCAGTTAGTATCATAATAAAATCAGTCAGTGTGTTAATGTATACAAGAGTACTGAGCAAAGGGTAATGTAACACTTGCAAGTATTTGTTAGTTCAATAGACACTCTATGAATTTGTCTTTGTACAGTAATTGGATTATTCTAATTAATATCTAATGAACAGGACTAGGAAATTTCCACAGATGTTGGCACTGTATCACTTAATTTTCTCCCTTATCCTTTTAAATCTTCTATATTTTTTTTTTAATATTTTATACAAACATGGGTTAATTTCATATGCAGAAAAAGAATAAGGAATTCACAAATATTTACTCCTGTATCCTCTCTCTTCCCTTTCTTTTGCTCTGACTTTCCATAAAGAATTTTAATATTTCAAAATGTTTTTCTATCCCTACTGACTTGCAATTTTTCACCCACTGTCTCTTGATATTCAGCCAGCAAGCCTACAGTCTTTTTGTCTCTATCAATCTATCATCTCTAACATTTATTTGTTCCTTCTATCCAGGTTTTCTTTGCATTTCTCACCTTTTTGACATCTTTTTCCCTCCTCTTTGATTTATTCCCATTTAATAGGTTTCTCAATTAGTGAAACTGAAACCAGCTTGGAATGGTCAGACATCAAACACATTTCACACTCAGTGTAAAGGCCAGAAATAAGCAGAATAACAATATAGAAGATGCCACAAGTTAAAATAAACAATCCTCACATGGTGCAGCATTAATACAACACTAACAAACTTAATAAAATAAATATTTTTATCACAAGTTTCAAAATCAATACAGCCTGATACGTATTAAATACAAAAGTCCATAATGAATCAAATACACATGATTAAAAGATGACAATGACAGAAAAAACTATATATATAGGTACTCAATATTTGTGATTAGTAAGCAGAAAATGTTTCATTTTGTTAATATTTTAATCTTTATTCATTTCAGCTTTAAAAAAAAAAATGGATATATTATATACTTTTTTTAGTATGCACAAATATATTAAAACAAAGGTAGAGAGTGGGAGGGTAAAAATATCATGAAATGGTAATTTGAAAAAAAAATTTTTTTTTCAATTTTATGGTATCTTTTTCCTTACTCTTCTGGTTTTAATATACGTGTATGTATATGCGTGTAAAAATTCTGATATAAGTAAAAAGTATCTCTAAAAACACAATATGAATAAAGACAAAAGGAAAAATTTTCTTTACCTATACATTTCATCTATATTTCTCTTGATAATGTACATTAGAGGGCAAAACATGTTGGTAAAGTTTCCTTTTGTTTTTCTATTGTGGAGCTACTCCACTTCCCTAAAAAAAAAAAACAAAAAAAAACACACACGCTTCTAGGGTATGCTCCCTAAGCCTATAAATAGGCAGTGATATTCTCTATCATGCTCTTTTTCTTATTTCACCCAGGGACAGTATGGAGGTTACATGTAGATAAGAACGCTGTCACTGAGGCACATTCACTTCCTTTGGTCCTCTGGCTACTCATATTTGAGGATACCTGTCTACTAGGGCAGCTAGACAATCCCTATTGCAGACACTTTCTCAGGCACATTTCTGTTTATTCAACACCCACAGAGCCCACGTGTGGTTTATACTGCTGAGCAGACCTTAGTTACAGTTTCTGGGAAAGAGCATGTTATCTAGTGTGATCAACAGTTTGAACAAGGCCAGCACACTCAAGCCTGCAGCCATGATGATTTGTGATTTCGTGCTAGCACAACTATCGACAGCCTCCAACTCTTACACACATGCATATATACACATGTGGCTATCACAAACACTTCTTACACTTCTACACAAACACCTTCACTAATTTAAATATTTTTTTCATTCATGTTCATTGTCCAGTAATATGCAACAATATTCTATTGTCTATATATACATAATTATCATTGTAGTTTTGTAGTTTTGTTGTTACTTTGATCATTTATTATCCAGACTCACATTCCAAGTCTGCCATTTTTGCTGTGGGATAAACAAAGAGCCCTTCAAAGGATTATAGATGCTGCCCAGAAAATAATCAGCTGCTCATTGCCCTTCTTGGAGGACATTTGTAATTCTTGTTGCTGTAGCAGAGCAGAAAACATAATGAAAGACAGCATGTATTCAGGGTACCACTTGTTTGAACTGTTACCATCAGGGTGGTCTTTTAGTTCTAGAAAAAAGAACTTGATGGACAACTTTTATCCTTTATCCACACGCTGAAAATTTTCAACATATTTTAAACATTACGTTTCTTCATTTAATGCTATACATTGTGTGTGTGTGTGTGTTATTGCACCTGGGGATTACTGCACAATTTCATTGTGCATTATAGTGACAAAAAGAATAAATAAATAAAAATATTAAAAAAGAGAACCAGGTACTTTTTTAATTTTATAAATTTTTCTTGTCAATCACAATTAAATTATGAAGAATACTTACCCGATTTCTGCAAAATTCTGAGATTGAATGCCAATTTGTATCATCTCCCAAACGGATCTTGTAATTACACAGTTTATTGCTTTGAGACAGAGAACAATGTCTGCAAGCAAGCAAAAATATCATTGAACAAAAAAGAATATATCAATACAGTAAACATATATATCAATATAATAAATAAACCTAAGTCCTACAAGATTATTACCATATTGAAATAAATTGAAAAATATAGTATTTCTTTTTAATTTAACTTAATTTTTATCATAATTCCCAGACCATCATTCAAGAGCAGTCAAGTAAGTCAAATAAGAAATAAAAATAAACCTTCAATGAGACTCAAATATTATTCGTCATTGATAACAATTAAGTATTGTTATTGCTCAACCTTTCATTAGTACCATAGTGCATCATCACAGCATTAGTACCATAGTGCATCATCACAGCATTAGTACCATAGTGCATCATCACAGCATTAGTACCATAGTGCATCATCACAGCATTAGTACCATAGTGCATCATCACAGCATTAGTACCATAGTGCATCATCACAGCATTAGTACCATAGTGCATCATCACAGCATTAGTACCATAGTGCATCATCACAGCATTAGTACCATAGTGCATCATCACAGCATTAGTACCATAGTGCATCATCACAGCATTAGTACCATAGGTTTTCAAACACCCTAGTTAAGGTATATCATTTAGTTCTTAATTTTCTTGTTATACACAGTCATAAGTGTTCTTTCTAGTTCTTTTTGTAGTTACTCGACTGAAGTATTCTAAATATAAAACACATGATTTTATATATCAAACAGCTTTATCTCTCTTCTTTATTAATTAGATATTCTGTTATGATCGATTCATTCATTCATTTTCTACAGCTTATCAACACTTTGAAGATTATTTAAAGCCAGAAAATATTTTTACATTGTATGAATTTTTTTTAAGGGGAGAGGTCATAATAATTTAGTGATACAAGTCTTACTAATTAACCCATAGCTGAGGGAGAAGAGGTGGATTCATATCTTTGCCAAGGGTAATTGTGCATAAGTTAATATAACAGGAGAAACTGGAATTGGAACTTGGCTCTCCAATTAACAATTCTAAGCCATATCTATTACACCACATGCACATCCAACCTTACAGCATATGGTATCCCCAAAGCAGTTACCCATCTATTTACTGACCAGGCTCGACGTTGTTTAACTTTGGTGGTCATATCTATTGTTATGGTAATAGCAGTGCCAATAAGCAATCATTCTCATGTTGGAATATTGCATTGTAATTAGTGAGAACAGGTTACCAAGTCATTGCTTTTTATTTGTTTTGTGCAAGCTTTGGGGGGGCATATTTTACTCTTAATGATTTTAAAATGCAGAACTCTTTCTTTCATGTAACAATAGAGTTACTTTTAGAGATAAAAGTCCTAGATTACTCATGCAGAAAATATAACTAAAGAAACTTCAAAATTACTTCTACATAGTTGCCTTTTTTATGCTACACGGGAACTAGCTCTGTTGATTAGTTTGGCAAGTTTGTTTTTTTTTAGTTTTTTTTTTCTTAACACTTACCTAGGGTAAGAACTGTCACCGGCAATTGGTTCAATAGTTAATGTGTTCTTGTCTACACACTCCTTCACTCTCTCAGCAAGCTGAACAAAGAAACAAGAATATAGAAGCCTTATTCAAATGATACCATACTATTATTTTTTACATATAAAAATACACAAGGGTGAGTCAATAAATTTGCAGCCTGATATATAATTATTAGCTGAATTTTTATCAAAAATGTTTATTGTATAATGTTCAATCTGTGATTAATATCCCATATTGAATTAAGTGCATTGACAAGGAAGGAAATTATGTTGAAAATATTTATTGTATAAAATAAACTTTTTTCATGTACCTACTTAAATATATAAGGATACACCAATGTAACAACTATTGGGGAGAGATAGTATTATATAATTGGCAGTAGTGGGTAGAGCAAGTCACAAGAATGATATTTTATATAAGGATTAGAAACCAAATTTATTCAAAGGATCATACCTAGATGGTAAGTAACAAAAATTTCATGATGTGATCAATTTCATTGATATTTCATAATACCAAAAGATGAAGACAATCATCCAAGAGTAAATAATGTAAGTTTATTTCATGCTGGAAATCTACTTACTGTTTGGTTGACAAAGTTCAGACAAGGACCAATATCCTCCAAGATTACTCTGGAAAGGAATTGACTTGATTCTTCCAGATCAGGATGTTCTCGCCACTGGCAGAATTCTTCAAAATAGACAGGATCAATCTGAAAAAACAAAATATTACTTTGCTCTTTATAAAAGAAAAAGCAGGTTGAAGCTAAGAACATTGATACTAAAGCCATATGGATATTGCGAATTTCAAAAGTATAGGTTAATTATCACAATTCCAATAAATTGTAATCCAATTCCACTGCTATTCCAGACAAAGTCAAGGGCCATACATGATACGTGCTTGGGTAATCATGTCTCTTTCAATTGATAACTTACTAGGTAAAAGATTTTTCATAGTGGGCTGCTGTTTCTTTCTGTGGTAGACTGGCTGCCAATCAAGGCTAGAGGACCCAGTCTGTCCTACTATTCAACATATGGCTGGTGAGAGAAAAGATGGATTCATACCTTTCCTAAGAGTATTTGCATGCAAGTTAATATAATGGATAACTGGAATTCGAATTTTAATTCCTCATTCCGACTTGTTATCCATTAAACCAGACAGCAATTGTTCTCATTCCATTGTTTATGTCTGGAGATATCATGTCTTGTTCCTGTTAGTACTGCTCAGTTATTGCTAATACCGTTTCCACTCAGTCTATGTCTTTAGTACTCAACCTGAGATTGAACCCACAATTGCTGTGCCATCAAATTTACAAACCAACACTTTATGCACTTTAGTCCTGTGAGAGAGACACCTGACGATGGCCAAAGGCAAAATGGCTGAAACACTGTGGTAGCAACAACAAAAATGAAGACATCATTTCAAATGTAAGTAACTTCAAATTTATTTGGATATCATGCCAGTTTGATAGTACTTTTTTGTTTTCACTAGTTTCAAAGGATAAGAAATTGTGGAGAGCCATGATCACCCACGTCTTGAAGGGACACAGCACATAGAAGTTCTGACACCAACTCAAAATTAATTATAAGACATTTCTTTTTGATTCCTTGTCTGTATTTTCATAGTCTGCTCTTATTCATTCATAATACAATGAATAAAGAAAATATGTCTCATGATATTGAAACACTATAGCCTGTAATAGATATTATTGCCACTGGAACTGGAATAAACCAAAGCTTCATATTGCACTGAGAAATGTAAGAATAAAAAGTAACTTATGGCAGAATTCAAAGATTAGCAAAAATGCTATATATCTGGAGAAGGTTGAAAAGTATATTGGCTGAACATTACATTCAAAACAAAGATGAGAATAGTAGTGGAATATTTTCTTCATTTTATAACATCAGATATGCAAGAATGAGGTTAACCATTTTAAGTATCAAAAAGTCAATAGTAGTTTCTTTTACAGAAGAAACCAATATTGATACTGCAATGCAAATTAACATTTATTTTTTATATTAATATCTAAACTTATAATCATCATTCATATAATTATCATTTAAAATTTAACAAATTTATTTAAAGAGCAGTTTCATTTCAATCAGCTAAGAATGACAGATATATTTTTTAAAAATAATTTAGTCAGAGAAAAACTGATATATACCATATTAAATGGCATATGAGATTCCTTTTTTTTCCAAAAAAGATGATGCAAAAAATCTTTCCTGGGTCTTATATTTTTACTCAGATGCTGTGGACTACTAATAACTTTTCCTAGCCTTATTCCCTAATTTTGTAATATTAAATGTAAATGATGAGGCAACATGTTTTAATAACAGCAGTATTCAATTTGAAAGAATCAACAGTGTATGTTAGCAAAGTATCTAATGAACAATTTCATCCTTTTATTTTCTCTCATTAAAAATAAGTAGACTTGTGTTGTATCTCGTATTTCTAGATAACAGAAGGAAATAAATAATGAAGACAAACCCGTAGGTAAGTAACGAAATAGAAGGTTTACTACACAAAGGTACACTTAGCAATTGAATTAATGCTAACTCTCCTCAACTTCGCTTATTTATATAAACAGATGATTCCATTTATTTATAAATATGACAACTTGCCTAAATAATTTCAGGTTAAAAAAAAAAACATTAAAATACGCAATGTTCACAAGTATCTATTATCAACCATAAAAAAAAACATCTGATTTCTCATGGCCTTCAAAAATAAAAGCAAAGATCACAACACTGATTGATTTCTATGACTTAACTCTTTGTAAGCTATTTAAAGCCAGAAAATATATTTAGATTGTAAGAACATTGTTTCAGGGATAAGAACTTAGTGATACACATCTTACTAATTAACCCATAGCTGGAGGGAGAAGTGGACTCATACATTCCCCAAGTGTATTTGTGCATAAATGAATATAACAAAACTGACAGAAATTGGAACTTGGCTCTCCATAGATCACAAGTTTTTTCCTAAGATTTTACAGACAAGACACAAATTCTAGCTCACAGTTCCACAAATGGTAGAGGAATATATATGAAGAAAAACAGATTGAACCAATTTCAATAACTTTGTACTTATGGTCTTCTATACAAAAGTATAAAGACGACAGCAATGTCATGATTAAAAATATATCCACCAACAAGTTTGTCTTTTTGTTCACTTTGTATAAAAAGAGATTATAGTATAGACTGAAAACCTGACCAAGAAAGCCTGACAGAATAATTGACAATGTTTATCCAAATTAAAATTTCTTCTTTATTCTCCATAAAATAGAAGTGGGCAAAAGAGTTGGTGCTAAATGTATGTCTGCCAAGTTGCTGCAGAAAAGAAAACAACTGCTTCAACTGAAATAAAAGAAAATGAGAAAGTGGGATAAATAATGAGGAAAGGGAGTAAGGTTAAATAAAAAGGAGGAAATAAATTGTCTCACCTCAGTGTTCTGACCATTTTCCACTTCATCAGATTCTTGCTGAGCTTCTTTTGTAAACTCATGGTGGCTGGTTGAACGTCGATGGGTCTTCCAAAATGGCCGACTGCTCTCTTTCTTTTTATTGTTGCTTGTATCGATCTGCGGATGTAAATGTTTGTTTGGGGTGCTTGGAGTGGAAGTCAGGACCAATGTCTTCAAAGCAGTTACTTCAGCTTGCAACACTTCAATCTAAGAGAACAGTTCAAGTATAGATCAGAAAAGAGTAAAACCACTTTAAGTAAAGATAATCAGTCAAGTAAAAATGTTCATAATCTACTTTTAGTTTTAAAAATCTTATTCATAAAATCCATGTTATATAAAGGAAAAATAAAAATGAAAACAAAATAGCATATCGAGTGTTTGCAAATAGCAATCATAATTAATATTTGCCTAGTATTTCTTTTATCTTTATATTGCATCTATTCAGACTGCTAACCCCCTATTGGAATCCTTGATCATTCATTGACCCTTAGGTAAATATTACAATTTTGCTTGTTTCTCCCTCCATTAGTTTGCACGACTGTTATGCCATGCCAATACCTCATAAATAATGGATTATACCATTTTGATCACATGGAAAAAGGGGAAAAGACACTACTTGGTTTCAGTGAGAGAAAGAAAGAAAGAAGGGAAGATAGAATTGTTTAACAGGTGTTTCAGCCAAATGAAAAAAGTTGTCAATTTCAAATCTTTTCATTTGTACCTACAGATTTCATATTTACAATCGTTATTGCAATATTTTGTTAAATATTTGGTAAATTTTTAGTATTACACCGGTCTCCCTTCAGAGGTGAAATTTATGTTTTTCCTATGGTTTTTGAATTAATCTGACTTTCAAAACCATTGCAAATTACTCATTTTTTAATTACCCCACCCCTAGAGTCCTTAGGCGGGGAGACCACAGAATCACAATATTCTAAGACATTTTTCTTCTTCATCTAACATTAAAGATGAAATATATATATATATATATATATATATGTTTTGACATCTTGAAATCAAGATTTTATTGTTGTTAGTCAAAAATATCTGTAAACTTATCTTTATTGTTTTCACTAAAAGAGTTTTGAAAAGACAGAACAGTTTATCTTATGAAATTCTCATAACCAACTTATTGTGTACAGAATTTGACATTATGTTGAAATTTTGAAAAATCTTGGTGGCAGTGTGGAGTAACGGTTAGAAGCTCGGATTGAGGAATCAGAGAGACAAGTTTGGATTCCAGTACAGTCCATTACATTCACTTATGTGCTAATACTCTTGGGAAAGGTATGAATCCATCTCTTCTCTCCCCAACTATGAATAAAATAGCAGGAGAGACTGGGTCCTATAGCCTTAGGTGGCATCCAGCCTAGGAGAAGGAAACTGTATTCAAATTGGATCACACTATCCTAAAAGTGTATATACATGTAGCTGGAGACCTTATGAATCCAAATTCCCACTAAAAATCCTATATGCACATTTGAATAAATAAAACCTCTATGCTTGGTCAGCTTTCATTCAGATGTGATATCAAACAGAGCCCCATGTTCCCTAGAGAACAAAAGAAAACTAACTAGAAAAATCTATGTATTTATTGTAAACTTGGCAGATGGTCATTATAACATTTTATTCACAAAAATTACTTCTGTGTATCATCTCCCTTCAGGACTTTGGCAATACTGGCTCTTCACATTTGTAGCTCTTAATAAATTCTATTGTTTTCTTATCTTTCCAAAATCCTGTTCTGCCAACAATTTACACAAGCTCACTAAGTAGATTATGCATTGTTTTCTTCTATCCCTCTTGCCTTCAATCTGTCCTGTTCTACCATTTTGCTAGTTAAGTCAAGAGTTTCTTCTTCATCTGTGAGAAAATTGTCCAGCATTCACTGCCATATAGGAGGACTGATATTATATAATAGTTCAGTACTCTTCTTTTTTTCTAACAAAATTTTCCAGTCTCTTAATACTTTCTTTAACTTTTGGAAGGCATATTTCAATATTACAATCAGTCTTAGGATTTTAGTATCACACTTTCCATCCTCCGTTAAAACACTTCCCAGATATTTAAATTTCTTTACTTGTTTGATTTTGATATATCTAATTTTTAATTTGCATGTTGGACTGTTACTTTGCTAATGTTGGGGCACACCCACCTTCTCATCAGAATGGACTGATCTCTCTACTACTAATAGGACAGTTCTATAGTGTTCTGGGGAGATCAGGTGACCATCACACTTCCGTCTCTCTACCGGAAGATACAGTTGGACTTTATGCTCTTTCTGATTGTTACTGACTAACCTGCATTCATTTGACTACTAATCTCTCTGTTGTAAATACCTCTTCGAATATACCAGCATTTTTCCCTACGTATGTGTTTGTCCTTATTTCAATACACTCACGCGGAAACACTCAACATCTCAACATCTCAACAGTTAACAACTATGCATTGTCTTCTTGCAATTGATGTTTAGTCTTTTCTTCTTGCTTTCCTTTATTGCCTTGTGTAGTTCTTGTAGATTCCTTTCTGTGTCTGCCATCAACATTTTGTTATCTGAATATCTTATGTTAAGATTGTGCCTGCTAACTACATTGTTAAAAATAGAAGCTAATATTACTGTTTAGACAACTTTATATTTTGGGCATAAAAAACCATTATCATGACCAAGTAATTTATTTACCTTTTGATTGGCTTCATTAAGAAGTTTTTCCACATGAGAACGTTTTGCATTGGCATCTTGTACCATATTGTTGGCTTCCTGAAAGATACACATATAAATTCATTATATATCATTAAAATAAAATATAAGTATATACAGTTCATTCGACACAGATCTACATTTATAGGAAACACTGGCAAGGTAGCCCTGCATTGCCAAAACAAAATGAGAAATTCACAGTTCTACTTTCACATTCTCTGTCTCTTAATTCCTGGATGCTTTTAACTGTAAGAGTTTTATGAAGCGACTTCTTGTACACACATTGCTTATCAGTAGTAAATTGATGACAATAATATCCATAAAGGATGTGATGCTTTGCCACTAGATTGCCTAATAATGGTAATGGTAATATTAACAGTTTTCTTATAAGAAAACATTCAGCTTTCATTGACCAAAGAGCCAGTGCTACTGCATCAATATGGTTTCTGCTTATTTGGTAAAGTTCTTTGTGGTTCTGCAATGCCAGTCCACAAGATTCCAAAATGAATGGTCTTCTCTAAGACCTACAGGGTTCATTCAACAAAAGTCATTTTTAAACATTAATCTGAAAAAGCAGCTGAAGACAGCCAACAGAGTAGGTTTGGTTTGGTTGGCTGGGTTTTATGGCATATCAACCACCGTGGGTCATTTAATGCCAAATTAAGGCATATATATATCTATATATATATATATTAAATATACAGTACTATTAAACATATAGCTGGCAACATTATTTTTACTAAAAACGTATAGCTGGCAACATTATTGTTTCAAAAACGTATAGCTGGCAACATTATTGTTCCGAAAACATTATCTCAAGCCTTGTTGTTGGACGTAGTTTATCGTCATACCCAGGACGAGCCAACAGAGTAGATATTTCTGAATGAGTTTGTGACACTGGGTCCTCAAAGTCAATCAGAAAAGAGGAAGAGACTACTAACTGGATGATAATTGTTAAAATTCTCAGGAAGTGGATTGAAAGTTAAAATTAAAAACGAAATGCATTAAAAATTTTGTTTAAAATAATAAAATGAAATCAAGATCAGTTCCAAGGAGAATCAAATTCAAATTTAACTAAATAGAATTCTGTAAGATTGAGCAAAACCAAGACTGCCAGTCCTTCCCCACTTCCCACTGATAAGAAAGAGACAATGTATCATCAAAGATGTCAGTCCTAGAAAACAGAAATTGTTGGTAAAAACATCAAAAAGAAAACAGTGAACAAATGAAATCTTCATTTATTTGAAATTGAGAACCAGAAGACTAAGTATAGTAAATAAAAACTGTGCCTAAATAATTGAATATCAAATCTCCAACCTGATTAAATGAAGGTTAATTATTTTATATGGGAATTTGAAATTAATCCAGTTATTTTAAAGCTTTTCAAAGTTATTTAAAGGAAAATAAAATAAAGTTCTTATGAACGTCAGAAACCAGAACACAAATCATAATATTGGGTGGATACAGACAACAAGACTCTTGAGGGACAACACCCAATCGTCTGTCAAGATTATAAATTAATAAGGTGTGGTCATTTTTTTTTTCTTTTAAATACTTATTTGAAAGTAGGAGTACATTCTTACCCTTGTTTTTTTTAATGATTTTTTAAGGATTACTTTCTTAGACAAGAAAAAATAGAAACATTTTTAATGTGTAAATTTGAGTTCCAAAACTAAAATCTTAACTTTTGTTCTTTCTCTTAACAGAGCATGAACTTGTAAAAGTAAATCTTCATATAGTAAATCTTCATATAGCCTTCATATTATACTTCATGAATAATTTCCTAAAAGTAACAGCATTATTAAACTCACTTTAAATTAAAATCATTATCTTTGTACTGATTGTTGTACAATAAAGTCGTGACACAGAGAAATACACATACAAGTGGTGGTGAAAATATTCTTGGCTCAACACACTTCCCAAAAATAAATTTTGTTTTGGTTTTAGTCAGGCTGATAACTTTTCAGTGTATGTATAAACATTGTGAACATAGAAATTAACACTGTTAGTTTTACACCTTGAAAGGCCATCTGATAAACACTTACTACGTGAAATGGACAGCCACCATGCAATGTTGATTTTTATCAATACAAGTCTAAGAGAAAATAACAAAAATCTCTCATTATCAATTCCAGAATGAAGACAACAACATTGCTTTGAAAATGTGAATAAACTTTGAAATACAATTAGCTTTTATCTGCTAATCAAATATTAAATCTCTTAAGTGTGTTTATTTTTCTTTTTTGTAACCAATAAAAGTCTAAGAGGAAGAATAAGCATTACATTTAACAAATTAAAATGAAATTCTTTCACTGAAAGACAGAAATTTGGAGGAAAGTACCACATAAGAAAAACATTAAAATATTAAAAAAATGAATCACTTTTGTTTTGTTAATCTAATAGAAAATTATTTTCATCTTTTTAAAATTTTAACACATTTTAACAGATAGGAAATTATTTTTCAAAAATGACAGGAAAAGATTAAATTCTTTTTTGTTTTTACATATATACAAAATAGAGTTTTTTTTTTTTTGTTTTTTTGTTTTTTGCATAAAGGCTCTTAAGCCATCTATCAATGAACAATTTTTTTTTTCGTACTATTGAAAAGTACAGAAAAAAAGCCTGTGCTAAGAGTAAAATTAACCAACACTCCACAATGTTGAATAATACTTGCCCCTGGCTTTAATCAACAAATTCCCATTCAACTAAAAAAAAAAACTTAGTGACCTTCTGTGTTTGTGTTGTCAGCTGCTGAATGCATGGCACCTGGTTTCAATGCTTAAAATATCTTGATAAACTAATGGAATTACAGATACAGAGGAAATTCTTTCCTTCAGTAGTGACACATCATACAACTAAATACTTGAATATTGTATAAGGCTCATTATCAGGTGTAAACTACAATTTAATAACATATCTTCTCACTATTGCTTATGTATACTAAAGACTTGGGGCAATTTAAAAAGGCGTAATTTAATTTTATGATCCATTTCTCCTAGGTTTTGGGGAATAGAGAAAACATTTTCCAAGAAGATAAAGTGGACATAGGAATATAAGAACTTATGCAGCTAAAAGGAAAAGAAAAGCTTTTCAATTTCTTTGTTAGAATATAATAGATTAGAATATTATGTAAGTGTTCAAATATGGGCAAAAAGTAATTCTTTCTTGTGCCATATCTCTTCAGGATGTGGACGATCATGGCTCTCCACAGCTTTCTAACCTTCGTAGCTCTAAGTAAGGCTTGTCCCATACTATCCCCCTCAGTCCATATTCTGTCATCCATCAAATTTTTCCAACCCTTCTTTCCTCATGATGTACCCCAGATACTTCAACTGTTTTTTTCCTTAAAACTTCTTTGTTGCTCACATGTTCTGTCCATGGTATTCTTAGCATCTTTCTATAAAACCACATTACACAGCAATTCTTCACTTTTCTTTGTTTCTAATGAATTTTTCCCCGTTTCTAAATACTTTGTTTAACTTTTGGCAGATATTCACCATTCCAATGTGTCTCTGGATTTCTTTATCACATTTTCCATCATCTGTTATAAAATTTGTCAGATAGTTAAATTTTAATACTTGTTGGATTCCAAAGTTTCTAATTCAGGAGAAATAAATGAAGGAATTCTGTGAAAATAGTTTGAAAATTGAAGATAATTGGTAAATCACCTAGTTAGATTAATGAAAATCTATTGGTTGGTTGATTTTGTTTAGCAACGTATCAACCTCTATGGTTTACTTAATACCAAAATCTAAATATTTTGTATTAGGTTGGTGCAAAAATGACGGTTTTTGACGCATTTTTTAACGTCAAAAACCGTCATTATTTTTGCACCAACCTAATATGTAATTTTATGCCTTCAACTACAGATATTTTGTACATAATTTCATACTTTTAGGGCAAATGTATGTTTTTTAGATATATAGTTTGAAGATGATAAAATTTATTGTTGGTAATTTTACTATAAAAATGTAACACTGATTTTTGTTTGGAGGTTCACTATTTGCCCAAAGATGGTATTCTAGCAAGTGCTACCACACTAGGCCTGGGAACAACAGCAGTTAAGAGGTGGTTCCACACTCCTACATAAACCTCCAATTTCCCAACCAGAGGCTTTTGGCTGGATGTAGTTTATCGTCATACCCAGGGTGAAATGAAAACTTGAATCATTCATATATTTAAAATACAATGTGTGTGTGTGTATAACACTTTTCATAGAATGCATAAATACTACTCTCAGATCTGAGGCAACATAATCTCTTTCCTTTTCAATGCACTTAATTCAGGGGTGAATATTAAATCATAAAAGTCATCATACTTATAAAACCCAGTGTGTGTGTGTCTGTACGTTTATATGTTGGATCAGATTTCCTAAATTTTTCAACTGATTTCAACAAAACTTCACAGGACTACGTAATATTACCTTGTGGTGGTTCTGACAGTGCCAAAAATTGGAAAAACACAATTGTTTTTGCATGAAATCAATTTGAAAACATGATTAAGAGGCATCGCGAGAATGAAAGGGGGACAACTCATATCGAGTTATACTTAAAACCCAGGTTGTTTGTGTGTGTGTGTGTGTGTGTGTGTGTTCGTTTATATATGGGATCGGATTTCCTACATTTTTCAACCGATTCCACCAAAACTTCACTTTTTTTTTGGCAGGTAGTGTTTCTTATTGTCTTGCACACTTTTTTCTTTATTTTTACATTCAGAATGCTTTAAAAATTCCATTTACAAGACAATTCTATTCAATCGGTAGACTCATAACAATTGAAAACAATGTTTTTGTCTGAGTTTGGGTCTGACCAATTCATAAAAAAAACAAAACAAAAAAAAACTAATTAAGACTAATTTGTGTCCGTCAACCTTAAACAATAATCTTTGTCAATTTTATTTTTCAGTCTTTATGATGATCGATACTTGATCTATCTCTTACTGTTACATCCCCGGGCAACGCCGGGCTCTACTGATAGTATATTATATAGGGAAAATTTCAGATCAAAATTCACCAAATAATTATGTGATGCTGCAGATATATTGATGTACTCTTGTATGTTTTTGACTGACAAAATGATAGACATTATCAAAAAAGAAATGTGATGATAAAAAGGTTACTCAATAGTCTAAAGAAAAACATGCTTTAGTGAATATCTTCTGTCACTATCCAGATATAGATCTTATTGACCATTACTCACATTAAAAAAATGTTAAAACAATTACCCTAACAAATATCTTTCAACACAATTTTCTTCCTTACAATGCACTTAATTCAGTGATGAATATTAAATTACAAAGATTGTACATTATACAATGAAAATTTCAGATCAAAATTCACGAAATAATTATGTAAGGCTGCATATTTATTGATGCACTCTTGTAATTTTATGACTGACAAAATGAGACATAAGCCTAAAAAAATGCAATGATAAAACGTCTAACCAATGATTAACTTAAAAAAAAAGTTTGTTTTTTTTCTATCTTTCCTACATTTCCATTGCTTCTTACAAAATTTAAAGAGTCAAATTAATTCCAAATAGCTAATAATTATTGTACTTGTTTAATATATACACAAGATGGTGCTGAAAATTTCTCAGCCCATCCCAAAATCTGATCTAATGACCAAATGTTAGGGCTTTCTTTTTCTGAATACATTCTAGGTTAGACCCAAAAATTTTCAGCACCTTATATCAATAAATATTTAGTTAATTTCTAGTTTAGTTTCATACAATAGCAATTAGTGCAGCCTGACGATTACCATCATATGAAACTCAAAACTTCTTGTTGATTGCCATTGTATGAAACTTGAAGTTGCAAGAGAGTAAGAAAGTTGAAATTAACTAAATATTTTAGGTATACAGCTCTGTGCTATGCATTAAGTAATTTTGTTAACTTTATTCCATGTGCAGCATATACATTGGGTTGGCCAAAAAGTTTGTTTATTAAGTAGGAAATTTACTTAATAAATCAAACAAACATTTTTGGCCAATCCAATAAACATATTTATAATGAACAAGTACTTATTCTGAAGAAAATTGTTTTAAGGACGTCTGAAATAGAGCATTGCTATTACTCAGACTAATATCTTTATCGGTTTTCAAATTAGGTTCAGTATTTTAAAAGCAACTAATCGAGCCATAACAGTTTAGGAAAGTTCAGCATGATTTTTATATTATCCAAGGATGATGAAAAGAATTAATTGTTAAAGCCTAAAGCTATATCAATAAAATAAAACAAAATTTACTTTTAATAGAGAAATTTACACAAGACAAACACATCTAATAAAACAATAAAAACATGAAATTATCCCAGAAAAAAAAAAGGAAAGTAGAAAGTGTGAAATGAGAGTAGAGGTTAATATGCAAAATGAAATGACAGTCTTATTTTGCAGGCAAGCAAAACTGGTCAGGTAAGTAAGAGGATTTTAGCAACCACAGCTGTTCAATGTTTTTCCCTTAGACAAAAGAATATAGGCTGAATAAATTCAGATAACATTGCAAGTGCCCTGTGTCTGCAAATCACATGTCATGAGAAAAAATAGTTTGTTTTATAACTAGTTGACCAATAAAAGGTAAGGTCAGTCGACAATTTTAGAACAGGCTTTTCAGCTATTTGGACAGTTCTCTGATAAATCCCAATAACGTGATACTTTCTACGTATTCACAAATACCAAATACAAAGCAATATATTTTTGAATGAACAAATTTATGTTTTCCTATTTTCAGGCTTTTTTTTTAAATTTTCAGAAACAAAGAATAAAACAACCAAGCCGTATTTTAAATGCATCTCAACTGAGATTTTTTTTTTTTGTTTTTTTAATCATTTCACTCCAAGCAAGGCAACAATGCCACTAGAATGCAGGGGTTTACAAGGAGTGAAAAACAATGAAAAGATTGAAAATGGGGTTGGGGAGTGGGGTGAAGAAAAGACAAAAAAGGAACAAGACAGAAGATGGTAATTGATGATGCATTTAAATTTTTGAAGATTTTAGTTATCAGGAAAGCAAGAAATCATAAAGGAGTTCAACAGGTGATAATGTATACAGCTGAACCTTATTTAAGCTCTTGGTAACATTTCAACAAAAAAAGATTTTAAATTCTTAGTAACTAGTTTTCTTCCTTTGTAGAACAGAAAAAAATATATTGGGAACTAATGGTCTTTACAGAAAACAAATTATATGAGAACAAATTTTAATGGTGGTTACAATCTGTTTGGAATGACAGATTAAAATCTCCCCTTTCCAAATCTATGAACAAATTCTACAGATGCATGCTGGGATTTCTTTCTAATCCCAATGTTCTTTTTTATCCCTTTTGCATGTGAAAACTATTTCTACTTTGTAAACTGTTTGCATTATTACTGTCTTATAGTTGCTTTACTTTTGATTTGCATTGTATATATATTGTCTCATTTTTTCTGTTCTTTTTACTTTCTCTTTTTATTGCTTCAGAATTTTGCATAATCCTAGCTAATTATTCTACAGTGCCAACAAACATTGCATTAAAAGTAATATATAAAATTTAATATAAAATAAGAGAGCAAAATACATAGAGAAATGCAATATAATAAAACTATTGCTTTATTAAAATATCAACTAAAAATGCAGCATATATTTTGCAATGAGGAATTCTTATATGTTTTGCTTGGTTGTTATACTCAAAGTGCTTTCATTGTTCTTCAGCTGAACTTGGTAATCTTGGAATTTCAAACCAAACCTTTTATTAAATCGACAGGGATAGATTGTTCTCATTTCACTATACATAGAGGTGATTTCAAATCAGTACCCACTATTTTTATCCATGTTTGTGTTGCTTGTCTTTCTTCCACTGAACCAATTATGTGACTTTTCAGCACTACTAGGAGGAGAAGGATGAGGTCACAACTGTCAGAGAATTCAATGTGTTTTAAATAAGGCAACATGTTTTAGCCATGGAGCCATGAGATTATTGAAGAGACAATCTAGTGCTAAAATTTTGGAACCTTGAACCTGATGTCTGTAGTCAAGTGTTTCTTGGCAGTTGTGAGTTCAATCCATTGTAGTGCTAAAAGACAATCACATAAATCAAAGTGGAATGAGAACAATCAATCAAGCCACTTGGATTGAATAAAAGGTTTGAATGGAAATTCAAAGAAGGTTACTGAGTACAAAGACAGACACCCAAAGAAGGTAGAAGAGTGTAACAGCCAAACTGTGGTGAGTATAACCACCAAAACGAACTTGTCGGTTCAAATAGGAAAGCATATAAATTACATTGAAAGATGTAATCCAATATGTTTATGAAATACCCTCTATGCAGTTTTACTTGTGCAGTTTGAACTGTGAAAAGGTCAGCTCTGATTTTCAATATTATAAGTGAATAAATGTGTTTTTAATCAGATAACTCAAAAAGAAATCAAAAGTTTTATAGATTCAGACTTAACACAATATAAAAAAAAAAGACAAGCTTAAACAAAACATAAAATATTTAAAAGCATTGTGTGATCAGATCAGATTTAAAACCACTGGAAGCAGATCAGATTTCCAATAATGTCAAAGTAGTAGACTAAAAATAGTTCAAACTCAAGATGTTTTTTTTTATTGAAAACATTGAGCTTTAATGAGAATATAAAAAAAAAAAGATACTACTTAAAAAAATAACACTGAAGTTTATTATTAATCTAAAACCAGTATTTTTTTCATCTTATTTCTAATACTTTTTTCTTGTCTGTTCCAGACTGATATTCTATGATTGTTGAGTAAGCGGTGCAAATACAAAACAAATATTGTATTAGGTTGGTGCAAAAATAATGACGTAATAATGTCATTTTTTGATGCATTTTTAACGTCAAAAAACGACATTATTACGTCATTATTTTTGCACCAACCTAATAGCATCAAGCCAGAATATACTTAATATCACACCAGACTATCAAGAGAAACCAAGTACAGAATCAAATGATCTCACAGCTGGACCTATCTTGCAAGTATTGAAATATAAAGTGTGTCAGAGATAGATATTATAAATACCCACTCTAGTAGGAATTGAGAAGTCTTTCAGATATTGCAGATGAGAATGTAATTGGACACATTTTGGACAAGGGGCTCTAGAGAGTAACTGACAGTAACTGAATAAAATTCAATGTTAAATATGAGATTAAGTGATGCATTATTATTTGGTCTGTATTCATAATTCATTAAACAAAGAATAATCCTACAGCAAGATTTGAACTTGTATCCTTTCTCTTAAAATTTTTACAGAGGGCTTATTCTTTGTTTCAGTCACTCTGTGTACTTAAAATAGAATAATAATTAGAGATGTGTGATAAAAAACTGAAATAAGATGAAAGAAATACTTGTCAAAAATTAATAATGCTGGATTTAACCAATGAATATTATTATATCTGATACTACTAATGTAATAAAAAGTAGCAGAAACAAGATGAAATACAGTGTAACCCGGATATAAGAGAAACTCGGATATAAGAGATATTTTCTCTGGTCCCAAATTGTTCCCATACTTCCCTAAACAAAATAGACCAAACCTGGATATAAGAGAAACCCAGATATAAGAGACTTCTTCTCCGGTCCCGACAACTCTCTTATATCCGAGTAACACTGTACTTGTCAAAAATTAATAATAACTGACAATGCTTAATCTATTATAATAGTATAACATTTAACAGCATCTTTTTTTTCTTTTAATACCGTGTCACTTCAGGATGGAAGCAATCATGACTCTCAACAGCTTCCTTTTCTTTATTATCTGTGAATTGCCAAACATTCTTGGGAAAAATAGTCGAGTGGTTTTCCATAGCTTTTTCCACAGTATGAAATTCAGAGTTTTATTTCTCTTAGACTGATTGCTATCCAAAACAGTCTACTTGACTATTTAATGAGTAGCTAGCTGGAGAAAATCGGATTAATGTTTTTTCCAAGAGAATTAATGCAAGAGTAAACAACCAGTTAGCCCATAACTTGAACACTGTATGCCAATTTCACTTCCTGTACTAATGTTACTTACGCTAACCTCACATCCGATAGTAATAATTTAAAAATACTAGTTTATGCAATTTTTCCTTTGATTTAAATAATTTTAAACAATTATCAATTTGCTTTTGAATCATCCTATTTGCTTGGACAGACTTACCTCAAAGAGACAGGCTGTGAGTTCTTCTAGTTCTTGGCCCATCTGATCACGGACTTTAGCAAGTTTCTCACACTCTTCATCTTTGAGTTCTAATTCCTGCAAAAAAAGAAAACATCAATACAGAAAATAAAAATAAGAAAGAAATGAAACTAAGATCTAGCCATTTCCACAATCACAAGAAAACAAAAATTTCATTTAACAAAGAATTAACTGAAACAAGAGAAGAAATGCAAGTATGATAATATATTATTTCACACCAGTTACACTGAGTTAAAAAAATATATGGTGATCTATATTTTAATATTACATTAAAGATCTATCAAGTGACATTGAGAAGTTGGTTTGGTTTATAATTTTAAGCTTTTTTTTTTTTTTTTTTTTTTACTATAAGTAAAAAATGCCAAAATAGTGAATTCAAAAAGATATTAGTTTGTAGATTTGGTTCTAATATGGAAACTTATGATCTTCAGGCTAAATCCGACAGTCACTGTGCAGAGTTATTTCCTGTGTCTACACTGTCAAATATAAAGATAATGAGTGTGTTTTTTTTCTTTTTGATTATTATTTTAATAAATTAATTTCACAAAAGGAAATAATTCTTAAGTTATATATATATATATATATATATATATATATATATATATATATATATATATATGTAAGGTGTCTCGAAAATGTATGCACATTTTGTAGCTTTCTCCAGAAATAATCCAAGCAACGAGAACTAACTCTAATTTAAATAACACATATGCAGAAAGTATTTATTACAAAAGGCATTCTCTTGAGATTTTAATCACGTGTTTTCATATTGATGTCTGTTATGATCCAGACATTGCTGACAACACAGGCAGCAATCAACGTTTTGGTAGGTATTTAGCTGTATTCTTGCGCTATGGAAACTTTCATTTCAGCTGATTGTTGCTGGCTTTGTAGCTTAGACTTTATCTTTTAAGTATCCCCATAAGAAATATATATATATATATATATATATATATATATATATATATATATATTCTTGATAATGACTGTGAAAGCCAAAACTACTTTAACAAAAATAAAATATAAACTCTGGATAGTTTATACACAACTTTGAGCATAATACTCAACACCTTATCTGTAAATTGGAAAAATACAATAAAAAATTAAGCAGACAGAACTTATTGATTCTTTTTAATTGTCTGAAAAATAATTCAGTCAAGCACTATCAAGGGAAAGCGCGAATTTGTAAACAGTGACTATTACTGCTGACTATGCAAGACTCTCCAGCCAGATTAAGTTCTCTAGGTTAGTGACATGTTTATAAATAAATATGCAAAAATTTGCCTCTCTTCCGGGTGCCAATAGCCTAGGGGTTAGAATCTCCAACTGATGCAAAATCTATCAGGTTTCGGTCCCGGCTTGAAGCAATCAGATGTCTAGTCACACTGATGAGCTGTGATACAGCGAAACAGTGTCTGTGAATGACTATATATATATATATATTATATGCATACACATGTTCATAATGATGTGACACATTTTAAATGCAATTATCTTGGATTGTAAAAATGATAGAGTACAAAATATATTTATTATATAATTGATATAAAAGAGTTTAAGATTATCTAAGATTTGAATATTAAATCCGTGCGATGATCACCACCACAAAGAGAATATGCACAAGCTTGCTCTCTCATTTCAAATACAGTGTGGCATAGTATAACAACTGGAATGGCTATAATATTCAAATCTTAGATATGTGAACTCTTGTATATCACTTATGTAATAAATATATCTGGTACTCTATATCAGTTTTATAGGCCAAGATACTTGCATTTAAAATGTGTCCCATCATTATAGGGTACACTGTACACATTTCATTTGTGAAAGCAGCGTGTGGCAATTTTCTAAAGCACCTGTGTTTATTTATAATTCAGTTAATCAAACAGCTGGCTATTTTATATTTCTTTTTTAGACAAGCTGTTTCCCGACAAGGGTTTTATATATTCAGCTGCTAATTCCCCCACCCATTTCAGATTGGAATGCCATCTCCCTTTTCAGCATTAAAAGGGGCATTTGAAAAGACTAAAAAAAAAAATAAATAAATAAAAAATAAACATCAAGGAAAGTAGAATCTGTTACCTGTTGAAACACATGAGCTCTTTTTTATTGTCACACCTAAACAACATTTCAACTTTGTTCTTTATTCACTTATTTTGATCATTTTTTTTTTTCTTTCTTTGGTTAATCTATCTAATAGACTCTTTAGCATAAGCACCATTAACTTAATGAAAGGAAACCAACTTTCACTCAATTCCTGTTCATATTAGCCTTTCAAGATTTGTTTGCCCATTATATATACAGTGTGCGATGGATAAATTGTCATCCAAATCACCCAAAAAATTAAAATAACACATTTTAACATATATTTACCAAAATTACATAAAATTGTTTTGAAATACTAAAGAGTAAATTTATTCAATAAAATCACCATGGGCTTCAACTATGGCCTCCAGACGACTTCGGAATCTCTTGTAACTCTTCTGGACAGTCTCTTTGTTTAAGTTGGTGAATGCTGCCATAATCCTTGCCTTCAGTTCATCTTTGGTTTTACAAGGAGTATTGTTTGTCTACTGCTCAACTGCACCCCACACATAATAAGTGGGCTGCAGTCTGGGAAGTTAGGTGGCCAAATGTAAGGGGTGAGGTAGTCACAGAAACTGTGACAGCCATGAGCGAGTTCTGCTACTTGCATGGCATGGTGCAGCGTCCTGCTGCTTGACATAGATTCTTCCAGTAGCCACCCTCTTGACCCAAAACAGCACTACCTCCCCGGGGCATTTGATATAGGCCTTCGTGTTGAGTCTAAGGCCATGTGGGAAGATGAATGGTGGCATAACATCACCATCACTAATGATCACTGCAAACAACTTCGTAATTACTATTAGACTCATCCAACTCATTCCGAATCCTCTGCACTATCTTCAGATTGACACCCAAACACTCTGAAATGTTAGTATTGGAGCTTCTGACACAAATGCAAAGCAGTGCACCATGCCATTTCGAAATTTCTGGCAGAATGAATTGCATCATTGTGCTCTTTTTCTCACAGATGGTGCCCAACTGACCCTACTGTACTGTGTAGTTGACAAAATCAAAAACAATGTGCATGCGCAAAATTAAAAATATAAAATGGCGACAATTTATTCAACACACCGTGTACTTGCTTCTCCGATAACTGCAATCTTCAAAAATTTAAATGCAACATCAATTGCCATCTTTTATCTTCTTGAATTCCGTTCATCTTTTCTCCTTTCCTCAATCCTCTCTATACTCAATTTTTTCTTTCATTCCCTGAATACTGTAATCTCTTGAATACTAGTAGCAATTCTACTTTGCTTGGGATAAAATGATAACAACAAAATAATAAAAATTCATATTGGGGCCTTTTGTTTAATATTCAAAACACAATCAATGCTTTGACCAGTTTCAAAGTTTTTATTAGGAGTGTTTCTATACTCTTTAAATATCTTTTACAACTAAATGTTTTTTTTTTTGTAAATGACAGTATTATTGACAAAGATTTCTTAGTCCTCATAAAAGAAATTGTATGGGCACTAGAAAAACTGAATAAAAGCTTATAAAAATTTATTTTCCCATCATATTCAACAAAACATAGAAAAAAAAACTATTTCTGCCTAAATATTATATATATTACCTGGTCATCTTACTTTTAGGAATTTGTTCTCTCTTGATGCAAACATAATAAAAGCTTTGTGATATCTGTGGAAACATTTCTCTCCTAAAATATGTTTGTGTTAACATTTCAAATTTTGAGACACCTGACATCCAAGACAATTATTTTCTTGAATGTATTGTGAGAACAAACAGATGATTTGGTTTTCCATTTGTGTACGTGCCCTAAATAGAAACTTGCCCATTACCATTACCAAATTTACTTTGTTTGTAAGTCATGTACCAGTTACTTATAAAGTACTAAACAAAAATAATGTCATATTTAAATATACCAGCTTGTGCTAACATCTATTCTATAATATAAAGCACAATGTAACTGTTGGTCATGCACCCTGATCTCCCCTTCTTAATAATGAGATGATCTGTTTTCATGGTAATGAGGCATTTCTCAACACCAATAAATAAATATGCCTCCTATTACTATACAAGAATATATCACGAGTAAGTAGGGGGTACCAAGCTGCTATTAGGTTGGTGCAAAAATAATGTCGTTTTCTCACATAGTAACACATGTGAGAAAACGACATTTTTTGCACCAACCTAATAATACATAGCTTTTCCTTTTTAGCTTTCATTGGATATTTTGGCTTAATGATGTAAAACTTTTTTTTTTTTTTTTTTTTTACATATGATATTGTATAGGTAAGAATTCTAGATTACTAGTGCCCACACCCTAAAAATATAATCAATTTCAAAATTACTTAAATATTGGAATTATAATCCTGTGAAGTAGATAGGAACAGAGTGTGATGAAGTTTCTAATCATTATCATTATCAACAAACAAATATTACAGTAATTACACGCAAACACATACACACATTCACTCTCTGTCTTATATATATATATATATATATATATATACATACACACACAGAGCACTGTTTAAAATTTGCTATATTTAGGGAAAAAGTGCTCAATATAAAAGATAGCACAAATGCAGATATAAACAGGGTGGACATAGAAATCAATATTACCTAGTGACTGTTAGTTTCATACCCCAATTGATCAAATGATTATCATTCACTATGCAAGTGTTCATATCTGTCTATATTGTTATATCAGCCATTGCAAGTTCACTGTGGGACAAAGGCTTTTATCAACTCCTTTTGTGACAACTGTGAATCTCTACATTATCTATTTGATCTGTTCCTACTGTTTTCTATCCATCAAGAAACCTTTTGCTCCACCTGTTGTCCTTTCTTTCTTCTTGTGTGTATCACCCACCACCATTTTTACTGTATAATAACTTATAATATCTCTATTTCCTGATCCATGTTGATCTTTCTATCTCTTAGAGTTATCCTGAACATTGCAGATTCCATTACAACCCAAAATTAGAATAAAATTAAATATAAAAACATACCTATGTAATTAGTCAGGAATTGCATATATGGGTGTGATTAATGAGACAGGGCTTTTATAAGCTGAACAACAGTGCACATACTACGTTTTCCAATTGGTTAAGTACAAACAACCTCTAAAAGTTGCAATCCATTCGTATCCTCAGTTTACTATTACATATCATTTGAAATAGACATCCAGTGTCCATCATCACTGACATTCTCTCAACCTTTCTGAAACCTCTTGTACCATTTGATTACATGTGCACATAACAAGCATTCTTCACCATAAACTTCAGATAGCATATGAAAAGATTCAGTAGCTGTTTAATTTCACCAAGCAGTACATAGAAATCAGGACTGCATGATGACTGATAGTTTCACAACTTAAATGATCATCTGATCTGATGAATGCCATGCCAAAGGTGTAAATCTGCCAGTTACAATGTGATCTATGTCCACACTGGTTTATCTAAATATGAACAGGGCTGACACTGCAGTAAGAAAAAGTTTTGAATTTTTCTTTTATTTATTACATTTTAGAAAAGTTTAAATTGCTCTTTTTGTTTTTCTATTTTTTTCAAAGTACATTGATCACTCTTTTAATCATGAAACCATTTCTCTCTAAACAACAAGCACTTGGCTTCCTGTTTATTTTTTTATTTGTTTTATTTTGTCACAAATTTATATATTCAAGTCCACCAAGTAAAGTGGGCAACATAGGTAAGTACCCTGGAGCCCATGTATATTTAAGGGTACATAGTGAATATATTAGATGACATTAGAATTGTATGATCTCAACAAGTTGGATTCTTATCAAGGTATCTCAGGACACAAAAATAATTTAATATTTAATAATTTGGGGTAAGAAATTTTGGTAACTCTGCTTACATTATAAATAGGTTAAGATAGATGTATGTTTATGATATAATGGAATATGCATACACCTGTGTTCCCCCTCACTGGAATGTGCTTGGCTGGTGTCCGTCATAAACACTGACGGACATGTAGGTACAACAGAGAGAGAGCCTTAGTCCGAGAGCTAAGTCTATAACAATGCCCATTGGACTATGCCATTGATCTATACTTCTTGCCTACAACTATGACGCATACCAGTCGATTACTGTTACCGTATTCTACTTGGTTATAGTAGCCAAAACCACTTAGCTACTTCGTTCAAATATATCCCTTTCCAGGACATATCAGTTTATATATATATATATATATATATATATATATATATATATATATATATCCATTTATATAACAATAAATGATGTTACACTATAAAAATGCGAGAGAGAAATATCTGGATGATTTGAAATTCAACTGCTCTTCCTTCTAAATACATACATCCAGGCCACTTGAATAGCACACCTTATATGGTATATTATCCACCCCAAAGAGGGGGAGGAGGGATAACATCTCTTTTTAACTACCTTCTACCTTTTGCTTCTTTTCCAATATATATTAGGTTGGTGCAAAAATAATGTCGTTTTCTCACATATGTTACTATGTGAGAAAACGACATTATTTTTGCACCAACCTAATAGTTTGAGTTACACAATGGCCTCCAAATCAGAATCAAGTTTCCTGTCCTTTTCTACCACCTGACAATTGTGATTGCCCAGAAAACCGCATAAGCACATGAAACTTTGTGGAAGCAGCAAAAAGTATCTTTTTTAATATTGCATACTGTATGCTTAAATATAAAGATATCAGTTAATGTGCAAATATTTGTGAATAATATTGGAGTTAAAATGAAGGATAATATTTTTCTTTTCAAACAGTAGAACCATGTTTTGGAAATTCAAAGATATTTCATATAAAAAATTAATTCCTAAATAGAGGTAAAAAATAAATAATAAAATATGATTTTTACAGGATTTATACATTTTTGTAAACAAAAATAGCAAAAGTTTTTTTTTTTTTAATGTTAATGCTAATGTGTAAAGATCAAATGTTTGAATAGGGTCAGACAGTAAAATTATCAGTTGCAACTTGAAAATAATTTAAGATCTTTATTTCCATCAAGCCACGACAAAAAAAAAAAAAAAAAAAAAAAGAAATTGAGAAATTTAGTTTCATATTTTAAAATTTACCTGATGAGTCAATTAACATAATTAAATAGCCAATTAATCAGTTGCAAATGCACCCAAAAGGTAAACATTTATGACTAAACACGACTAAAATACAAACTTTGATTTAAATATAATTTTGTTGACTTGGCTGGAAAACAGGATGAGAAGGAAGATTGATGGTCAACAAAAAAAAAAAAGCATTAGTGTCAAGAATTATGATAGCAGTATAGTCATTGTCACCATCATAGTAGCATAGTAGTCATCATCATGATAGTAGTATAGTTGTAGTAATCACTATCATCATGAGAGTAGTATATTCATCATCATCATGATATATAGCATAGCCATTATAATGATAATAGTAATATAGTCATCATTATCAATTTTTAATGGTAGAATGAAAGTACTATTTACTATATTTTCAGATATATTCTTAAATAATTTAACTGGAAAGATAAAATATTTTAGCCTTGGCCTTAAGCTTGAACCATCTTGTCACCTTGACCATGATAAACATCAATCCACTCTAATGACACATGGCGTTTTTTAAAGTGGGGGTCCATTATATGTGGAGTGAAGAACAAAAACTTGCCCATTTCTATCAATATAACGCAAGTTTATTTTATCAAAATAAAATTGATACTAACGAACCTATGTTAGTAATATTTTTATGATATATACACCTTTGGAATTACTATATATATGTTTTTATATTTGCAATAACATTTCTCATATTGTGAGATTTTATTATGCAACTTGAGTGTTGTTCATCATATTCAAAATGAATATATATATATACACACACACACACTCAAAATGAATATATAAGACAGATAAGGGTTTAGATAAAGCCTCAAAAGACTGATCAGAAGACAAATGGTGAAAATTATTGAACAGAGAACACAGAACAATAAGAAAAAAAATTCATAAAAGTCACAATAGGAGATTTGAGAAAAATTAAAAACAAAAAAGTTGATAAACCAGTAAGAAAATATCTGAAGAAAATGGTGTTGCAATTTCAGAGAGGAAGATTCAGAATATTAAAAACATCAGTTAGAGTCATAAAATCTGCCAAACAGCCACATTTAGTAAGCAATAAGAAATGTACAAGTTAGGAAAAGAAGTACACAAAAACAGTATTTTTAATGATGAATGTAGAGCTACATCAGATTGACTAAGCTAGAAGTTCTATCCTTCATGGAAATAGCCAAACAGCACAACTTAGGAGGAAAATAAAATAATTTTTAGGACTGATACTACAGTAAAATTACAGTTCATTTCAACTGATTGTTTTTACAGCTTATCAAACTTTTTGAAGATTATTTAAAGCCAGAAAATATATTTAGATTAATTATTTACTGATACATGTTCTACTAATTAGCCCATAGCGGGGAAGAGAATAGGTGGTTTCATACCTTTTTCAATGATATTTGAGTGTAAGTGGATATAATGAACTAGGCTCTTCAATTTCCAATTATGGTCACAAGTCAGGCGTTTTCACGTTGCATTATAAGTGATAAATTAGTTGTTTTTTTTTGTTTTTTTTACGTTGCCTAGGTTATAACCAAGAACATTTAAGGGTTGATATTCATACAAGATAATATTCTGCAAGAATTACTATTGTCCACCTTGCCAAAATGGCTTCTAAAACACTAAATAGGATAATCTTCAGCCTCACCATTAATCCAACAGAGGACTTAGGATTAAGAGATATGTAGATGGAAATGGAAAACAATATGTGAGCTATCTGAAAATCAGTGAAACTATTGATTCCAATCTGGGAAATGAATGCTAAACCCCCACCACCTCAAATTTATACACAAATCCTACAGATGCATGCTGGGATTTCTTCCTAGCCAATAAAAATGGACAATTCTCAGTCTTACCTATACATTTTTTTCTTTCTTGCCTTGAATTTAAAAAGGCTGTAACTATTTGACTGTATCCTGTTTGCATATGAACAGTTTCTATTTTGTGAACTTTTTACTTTTTTAGTCTTATATGTAGTTGCTTTGCCTTGCTTTGTTCATTTCTTGTATTATTTTGCCCTGTTCTTCTTTTTATTATTGTTATTGACAATTTTGTCAAGTCCATTTAAAATGCCTATTTATTCAAAAAAATCCAATAAAAAAATTAAGATCTATCATTAAGTGAGATATAGATAAAAATGCAAAACAATATGCAAGTAACAAAATTATCTGAAAAGTAATGAAAACTGCTGCATAGAATGTTAAAGTCAGAAAAGTAGAAAAGTTATGAAAACCAATGGTTGAAAAATTGAGGAAGGTTATATAATATCAAGAAGCCTATATTAACATGTAAAGTAATCATTTATTCAAATTTATTTGATATTGTATTAATCAAATATGTTTCAATGGCATATATCTTTTAGATTAATTCAGAAATAAAACTTACTGTTGCACTTAATTTGCATAATAATACCTGACACTCCCCAAACAATTTATTATTTAATATTTGAATAAAAGCAGATAAGCCAAAACTTGACATGATACATCTTACTATAACCTGAAGATATTACCAACATAAGCTGCACTTGACTTTAATAATAAAAATCTGACAGTGAATACTTCTTGTCATAATGATTCTTTTATATGTACCATGTTCCCTCAGAACAGAGGGGATCATGACTCTCCACAATTTTCTGCAGCACTTAATCTTTTCTTTTTATTATTTATCTTAAAACTTGTTCGGTCGTCCATTTACTCAAGATCACTAAGTATGTTATGCAACATTTCCCTTTATTCCTCTTGCCTTTAATCTGTCCTGGGAGTATCCAATTTTCCTCATTAAGTGCCCTAAAAATTTCAACTGTCTCTTCCTGATGTTAAATATAAGTTTCCTTTGTGTTCCTATTTTCTCTAAAACTTTGTCGTTGTTCACATATTCAGACCCTGGTGTCCTTAACATCCTTCTGTAGCACCACCTTTCTGTTGCTTCAAGTCTTCTCTTCATCTGTGCAGAGATTGTCCAGCATTCACTGCCATATAGAAGGAAAGATATCATGTAAAAAAGTTTCTTAATATTCTGCTTAGTTTTTGGAAGGTATTATTCACTATCCCAATGCACCTTCAAATTTCAGTGCTGCACTTTCTGTCCTCTGTTAAAACACTTCCCAGACAAATAAATTTTTATTCTTGTTTGATCTGGTTATCTCCAATTTGCAATTCACATTTTGGGCTAATCCTTTTTCTAACAACCATGCATTTTGTCTTCTTGCACCTGATCTTTAATCCTTTCTTTTAACTTTCCTTCACTACCTTCTGTAAGAGTTTTTGTACTTTTATTTCCGTATCTGTTATCAAAACTGTTTCATCTGCATATCTTGTTGTGGCCGTCAATAATGAATCCTGGCAGGATTTCTAATTCTCTTAGAATTGCCTACTGGCCACAAATCAGCAGAGATTTGAATTTTAACAAAGGAAAGAAGCAACCAATCAGAATTCATGAAGGCCTCATTAAAACAAGGAACAGAAAGTAACCAATACTGACTTTCCCTAAGGATTGCTTTCACAACTAAACAAAGTATCCACAATAGAGATTAACATGCATTAATTACAAGCATAATTAATGCTGTACTAGAGTTAGCTTGCCTTGGCAACACCAGGTGACAATGTTTTTGTTAGAGTGTTCTAAACTGTGCTATGGAGCTGGAAGGGGAAAAAACCTGCGAAAGAGCAGAATACAAAAGAAAAATTATATTTAAAACATTTTTCATGCAAGGGATAGACTAGTGCATAAAAAAAATGCTAACATGTACACCTTCCAGAGTGAACTCAATGTATAAAAAAAATCTTATAGCATTTAACAAAAAAAAAGTCAATTTGATGACAGAAAAGCAGTTAGCCTATAATTATGTACATCTCTAATTAACCTCTTTAAAAATGTTTGAATCCTAGAAACAAGAAGAATGTGAACTTTCTCATGTTTTCTCCCCCTGTGTAATAGCAAATATTACTTTATTTTTATATTCTTTTCTACTCAGTTACCACCCATTACTATTTTAAATAACAGGGGGGGTTGTTTGTTTTGTTTTTTTAACCATTTCACCCCAAGCAAGGCAATAAAGCCACTAAGATGCAAGGGGTTACTCATTGTAAATGACAGAAACTGAGAAAACATAACTGAGAAAGAAACAAGATTCAAGGAGGCAGAAGATGTTGCATTTAAATTTTTGAAGATTGTAGTTAACAGGAAAGCTAAAAGCTGGAAGAGAATTCCACAGGTGAGAAGTGTGAGAGAAGAAACTATTAGAATAGAACTGATGGTTACATTTAGCAATCTCAACCATAAAATGATGCCAATCTAGTACTATGCAGTGAAGTAGAGTTAGCAAAGAGGAAAGCTCATCAGAACAGTTGCCTTGAAAAAGCACAAGGCAGGGCAGAGCAGAGCAGCTACCTTGTGGCATTGCACAAAAGAAACAACTATTACAGGGAAAATAGACATTATAAATACAAAGTCTGTCTGAAAAGTATCCAACAATTTGATACCAACAAAAAAATAAATAGCCTACCTGGGGCAGTGACACCTTTGACGCCTTTAAAGTATACTCTCTCCAGATCTAACAGATTTCTATGGTGTACCTTCCATTTTTAAAGTACTTTCTCTTTGGACCTAACACACTTATATGGTGTACCTTCCATTTTCAGATAGAAAACAAAATGAATCATCATTGAGTAAAGATCCTAGAATTAATTTAAAAAATAAGACCTCAAATTTAAATAAAAATGAAAAAACAAATTCTAGACAACTGAAAATGCTAAGCAAATGTGAAAAAAGCTAGAGAAAATAAACATTAAATTATATCAAGATAATTGTCTCTCTAAGAATGTGGGTAATCGTTATTTCTAAAAATATTAAAAGCCATATCTTTCTGATCTCAATTATAACCCAAATTTCAAACATAATCCTATGCATTTCTTTAAATTCTGTATAACATTCTTTTATAAGAAATGTCTCAAATATTTTACCACTTCCCAATCTCATGCTTTTCTTAGTTTTCTCAGCTCTTTATGGCTAATCCAAACAATCAACTGCAATACATCATCTATAAAATGAAATTTGCAAGTTAGAAAAAAATGTTAGATATTACATAAAGATCAGTCAGTATTTTTTTAAATAATGAAAAATATGTATATATTTAAAATTATGAAAAATATGTATATATTTAAAATTATGAAAAATATGTATATATTTAAAATTATGAAAAATATGTATATATTTAAAATTATGAAAAATATGTATATATTTAAAATTATGAAAAATATGTATATATTTAAAATTATGAAAAATATGTATATATTTAAAATTATGAAAAATATGTATATATTTAAAATTATGAAAAATATGTATATATTTAAAATTATGAAAAATATGTATATATTTAAAATTATGAAAAATATGTATATATTTAAAATTATGAAAAATATGTATATATTTAAAATTATGAAAAATATGTATATATTTAAAATTATGAAAAATATGTATATATTTAAAATTATGAAAAATATGTATATATTTAAAATTATGAAAAATATGTATATATTTAAAATTATGAAAAATATGTATATATTTAAAATTATGAAAAATATGTATATATTTAAAATTATGAAAAATATGTATATATTTAAAATTATGAAAAATATGTATATATTTAAAATTATGAAAAATATGTATATATTTAAAATTATGAAAAATATGTATATATTTAAAATTATGAAAAATATCTATATATTTAAAATTATGAAAAATATCTATATATTTAAAATTATGAAAAATATCTATATATTTAAAATTATGAAAAATATGTATATATTTAAAATTATGAAAAATATGTATATATTTAAAATTATGAAAAATATGTATATATTTAAAATTATGAAAAATATGTATATATTTAAAATTATGAAAAATATGTATATATTTAAAATTATGAAAAATATGTATATATTTAAAATTATGAAAAATATGTATATATTTAAAATTATGAAAAATATGTATATATTTAAAATTATGAAAAATATGTATATATTTAAAATTATGAAAAATATGTATATATTGGCATTAAAATGAAGAAAAACTCGGCTAGATCAAGGATGGCTTTCAATATCTTAACCTAAACAGGATTGACTGGTGAAAAACATTTTTTTTCTGCTTTGCAAAAAAGGAAGTTTTAGAAAATGCTGAAACTTGAACAAAGTGTGACTGCACAATGCTACAGTGAGCAACGGATTTGTATGAATAACACTCCGAAACAAGGATTGTTTTCTGGGCGCGGAAAGGAAATTGATTGGTGGTTTTGCTGCATGATACTGTCTATATTTATTGCAAATGCAATGCAGAAAACAATGCTAGAGATAGGTTGTGAATTTCATCAACACGTACCATATTGTACAAACCAGTCAACTTCAGCCTCTCCTTTATTTCACTTGATACAATATATTTTCTTTCTGGCTAGCAAAGCTCAAAATATTTAAGAACGAAAAAGAGTTATTCACAGCATACATTGAAAGTGGAATAATTCTTTCATAATAGAATATACAATTTACTTAAAAGGTTCTGTAAAGTTAGAGTTCCAGGGAAATTACTTTAATGATTGAATAATGATTATATGAATTTATGCAAATAAAACATTTTCTCAAATGTTAGAAAATTTTGCATCAAGCTAATAAATACATTTTAAGTAAAATTCCAAAACTAACATAAGTTATGAAATTAACTGGATGTGCAGGTAGTGTAATGGTTAGCAGCATGGAAAGAGATATCATTGAGCCAAGTTCAAGTTCATTAAAAATTTTGTACAAATACCCTTGGGGAAGGTATACAAGATGCGATGAATAAATTGTTATCTAAATTACACAAAAATGAAAATAACACTGACATCTCATTTTAACCAGTATATTACCAAAATTACACAAAAATATTTAGAAATACTAAAGAGTAAATTTATCCAATAAAATCACCATTGGCTTCAACCACAGCCTTCAGACAACTTCAGAATCTCCTGCAACACTTCTGGATGGTCTACTTGTTTAAGTTGTTGAATACTGCCATAATCCTTGCCTTCAGTTCATTTTTGGTTTTACAAGGAGTTTTGATGATCTCTCGTTCAACTGTGCTTCATACATAATAATCAAAGGTATTGCAGTCTGTGCAGTTAGGTAGCCAGATGTAAGGGGTGATATGATCACAGAAATTGTCAGACAGCCATGACTGGGTTCTTCTGTTTGTGTGACATGGTGCAGAGTCCTGTTTCCAGAAATACAAGCTGTTGCACCTTCGTAATCACTATTAGACTCATCCAATTCTTTAAAAATCTTCTGCATTATCTTCAGATTGACACCCAAACACTCTGAAATGTTTGTATTGGAGCTTCCAGTGAATTGCATCATGGTGCTCTTTTTCACAGACAGTACCCAACTGACCCTACTATACTGTGTCAACAAAAATAAAAAATACAATGCACAAATGTGAAATTAAAAATATAAAATGGTGACAATTTACCCCCATTGCACCCTGTTTATTCATCTGTTCTCCTCCAATGAGGAGTTAAAAAACAGAGCAGACTTGGCTCTCTAGTAACTAGTGACAACCACCCTAGGAGAAGGACAACTCTGAATTCAAAATCACTATATAGCCCAACTAAAGTGTATACTATACAACCACCAAAATCATTATGAACTCAAAAGTAACTACAGTGCAGGATTATGTACTATGACCTCAAGTGAGGTTGAAAAAAATACAAATATTAACATTAAATTTACTAACCAGATATTAATTAAATTAGTTTTAAGTTATTCAAGATCAAGGTTTGAAAAAATCCTGATTAGATAAAAAATAATTGAAAAAATCCTGATTTGCATAAAGAGAAAAAAAATCAACAACCTCAAAACAAATTTAGGTATATGCTAAGCAATTAAAAATTAAGATAACGTGAAGATAAAGTTGTTTTTTTTTTGTAACTCATTAAATATGATCAACAATTCAAGGATTATGTTAGGAAATGTTAACAGGTCAGAACAATTAAGACACAGATCAATGTATATGAAATTATAAAAAAAAGAACTAAATTAGAAAGTCACAAAGACATTAAGTAAGTCAAAAATAGAACTTTATTACCAACAAGTCAGAATTGTGTAACTTATGAACAAGCCCAAATTAAATCAGGTAAAGTCAGTAGGGAGATTAACTAGTAAACCAAATTAAGAAATGCATTTGAACCACAAACCAGACCGGAACAAGTTAGGACAATTGATAACAGACCAAAGTAAAAACGTCAAGTTAAATCAAGGAGAATATTTAACTTAGGGAATGCAAACAATACTTTTTGAGGAGTTATGACAAATTAATAAAACTGATCAAATTAGTCGAGTTAATTTACAGATCAAAACAAATTGAAGCATTTAGAATGTAAAACAGAATTTGACAACTTCTATAACAAGAAAAAATATACAAATTATTTAAGTTATCTAACTAATGATAATTCAGTAAAAACAGGTGGCCAAGAACTATCACAGTATAGTTAAATAGAACATAAACAAAACAAGATTTCTGCAAACCAAAACCTAAATCTTCCAGAACAAGTATAAAAACTGATCATCCAAGCCAAGATATGATGACTATAAATAAGAGTGGTCCAGCAGGTAACATCGGTTACTTGATATTTCTATGGAGTTTAATGCAAGTGCAAATATGTTGATGTGATATATTCGAGTCAAGGGAAATATAAGGCATAAAATGATTTATTTCAAATGAAAATAAATGCATTTGCATTCCAATTCAGCTGACAATCATCATGCAATTTCACACGCTGGGAATTCATAACTGGTTTTCAATGTCTATGAACAATTCCTCTAAAAATAGCAAACATTAAAATATTTTCCCCAAAGATCTCTTTCTTGTGGCCTCCATTACAATGACTGTCTAGAGTAAATAAAAAAAAAACAAAAAAAAAACAATCTTTTTTATTTTACTGACCTTATAAAAGAGAAAAGAAAATTTAATAAAATTTGTATGAAAAATAATGTAGGTCAGTTTATTCTGTGAGAAAAATAACTACAAAATATTGAACTTATTTAATGATTTTGCATAAATAGGAATTCCCAAAGAATCAGAAGTTTTATATCTGATAATTCTTTTTATTATTTTAAGAAAACATTAGGTGTAAACACAAATATAATTTTCTTTTTTTTTTTTTTCAACAAAAATAAATGCTGTTTTGTCAGCTAAAGACATGAGTGAATGAGATTTCCAGCATCTCTATACAGCAATTATTTTATTAACCCTTTCATTCTTAATGGGATAAAGAAAATATTTGTTAATAAGTTAATTTCTTTAAATAATCCCAGTTTTTATATAATAATACCCCAGCCTACAGGACAACTACAAACCAAAACCATGGAGAAGACAATTACAAACTGCTGTCTTTTATGAAATTCCTAAATAAAGAAAGGGAAACTGTGGAGAGCCATGATACAAACATAATTACAGCTGCACAAAATAAACAAGATGCTAATGTAAAGAGTTTCTTCTAGTGGGTTTTTTTTGTAAATGGAGGTGGTAAATTTATGGCTACTGGCATCAACTAATACGTCAAGGAAAAGAATTTTATTGTTAATGTTGCATTTATAAGTAAAATGTAAGATAGAATTATTCTCAAATGGTGCTTTCAGTTTTTTTAACTTCTAAGCTGTTTGTTAATATGAATGGGGGGGGCATGGTAGAATTATTGGAGACTGTTTTCCACATGACAAATTCTAGAAGCTATTATTATCCAAAATAAATGGTCCACATTAAATAAAATATTCACCACAGGAGAAGGTATCTTAAAGTGCATATGTTATAATTAATGTGCACGCATATTTTATTATAATAATACAAAAATAATAAATAAAATAAATAAAAATTTAAATTAAATAAAAAAAAAAAATCAATCTTTTTGTGCAGCCTCATTCCCAATAACGATTAGACATGTCGCACTAGACCATTTCAAACATCCAGCTTCCCAAAGAATACCAGGATACAAACAAAGGAATTCTAACTATCACACAGATCCCACATTGGTTCTTGATAATGACTATGAAAGTCAAAAGGATTTGAACAAAAATAACAAAATATGAACTTCAGACAGTTTATCCACAACTTTGACCACAATACTCAACACATTATCTGAAAAGTGGAAAAATATAATAAAAAATTAAACTGACAGACATTGCCGGTTCTTTTTAATCAAACTTGTTTGAATAAAATATTCCTTTCATTATTTTTCAATCTGTTAAAATTGATGGAACATTTGAATTACAATGCAAAGTTTACTGGTGAGCCCAAACCCACGATCAAATGGAACACATGCACCACACTTTCTCTCTCTCAGATTGACTTGTCCCTTGTTAAAACTCAGTGCAATCCATGCACAGATTGGCCAGCACATCATGAACAACCAGTAGATAACACCAAAATACTCTACAGCACCCAATTCAAGGAAAGACTCAAAAGCCTAGAAGTTATTAATATAGAAAATAAATAGTCTGCATTAAATAAAATATCGTTCACCACAGGGAACAGTATCTTTAAGTCCAAATGATATAATTAATATGCACACACATTAGTATTAAAAATATAAAAAAGATAAAAAATAAATCAAATTCTTTTTGTGCAGCCTCGTTCCCAAAAGCTGTTTCATATGACATCATGCAAGACCATTTCAGGCATCCAGCTTCCCAAAGAATACCAGGATGTAGACAAAAGAATTCTAACTACAACACAAGAAATCACATTAGTTCTTGATAATGACTGTGAAAGTCAAAAAGATTTGAACAAAAATAACAAAATATAAACTTCAGACAGCTTATCCACAACTTTGAGCACAATACTCATCACCTTATCCGAAAATTGGAAAAATACAATAAAATATTAAACAAAAAGACTGTGTTAGTTCTTTTTAATCAACCTTGTTTGGAGGGGAGATATATATGTGTGTGTGTGTGTGTGTGTGTGAGTGTGAGTGTATGTAATCAATAAAATTCATCTCTTACAATGCATCAATTTTATGTTCATCTTAGAAATAAAATACTAAATTATGTTTGGTTTGTGATACTAAATGAAGAAGACAATGATATGATGTATAGCCAACCAGTGGGGATGAAAGAATCAATAGTCTGTGATCTTAAATTCTCATGAGGCATTTGTTTCAAGAATAGGATTTCTGGTTTGTGAAGAAGAAAGAAATGGTAACTAAGAAACTTCAGATTCTAAAGAAATGGTCAAAATGAGAACAAAAGTATGATAAATATAATTCAAATTGAAATAGAGAGAGAGAGTGAAAGTACCAAGATAGAGTAAACATGAGTAGCAATAGAAAAATACATTAAAAAGAGAAAATATTTGAAAGAAAGAAGAAAAGTTAGAGAAAGGAAATTTAATAAATCATAAAATAAGGAAATAAAGTTAATATTTAGAGAAGGAATGAAAACAACAAAGCAAAAGAGAAATAAGAGGAAAATGAGTAAAAAAAAAAAAGTACCGAGTAAAAAAAAGTGCTGAGTTAAAAAAAAAAAAAAAAGTACTGAGTAAAAAAAAAAAAAGTACTGAGAAATAAAAAAAAGTACCGAGTAATAAAAAAAAGTACTGAGTAATAAAAAAAAAGTACTGAGTAATAAAAAAAAAAAAAGTACTGAGTAAAAAAAAAAGTACTGAGTAAAAGAAAAAGCACAAAGTTACTTTTTTTACTGTTTCATATCAGACATAACCTTTTAATATAAAATTCAAGCAATGAAAATTTGGAAACTTGTAAAAGAAAAAATGGTATTAAAGAGTAGAAAATACAAAAATGAATGAAAATAAGAATAAAGATTATTTTCATTAAACAATAGAATTATTTGTCTTTTTAGTTGAATTCTATTTACAAAAAAAAATATTTTAATAAATAAAATATTCAAATTAATATTTCAAACATGAACTGATCCCAAATAATTGCCAACTATTTTGAACTTTTAACTACTAGTTCTAAAAAAAACAAAATAAAATGTAGCAATGAAAGTAGTCATGATAATACATAAACAGGTAAAATTTAGATTAATCCGACTGGCAACTAAATCATTAATCCTCCAAGAATATGCCACGTGAGTTCAAATCACGTTAGAGGCTACTTGCCACTTAATAACCATAGAATATAAAATGACTTAATAAAATTTGAGAGTGGAGAAAAGTTGGAGAAAAGTTAGAGAAAGGAAGTTTAGTAAATCATAAAGAGGATAAAGAAAATAAAGACAATATTTAGGGAAGGGGGGAAATAGATAAAGAAAGAGAGAAAGAAGAATTTTAGTTGAATTCTATTTACAAAAAATATTTTAATAAAATAAAATATTCAATTAACTTTTCACACTTGAGCTGATTCCAAATAATTGTTAGTATCAAACAAGTTTCATGTTTTCATTTTATGGTCATGTAAATAGAATAGACTGTAAATACTGTAGCTTATGACAGAATTTGAACTCGCATCCTGTAACCTTGAAAACCTGTCTGACATGGGATAGCACCTTACATAGTGACACATTTCCACGTGAAATTTAGATTACTCCAACTGGCAACTAAATCATTAAGCTCTCTAACAGAGGATATGAGTTCAAATCCTGTCAGAGGCTACTTCTTTCTTTATTTCTGAACTTTGCTGTTTATTTAATGACTGTAGAATACAAAATAACCTGAGCAATGCAATAATTGATTTTATTTTCTCTGCTGGCTATGCCTCGCTACACCTTAATAATATACAATTAATATTAATCCATTAAAAACTAATGATGGAAATTTATACCATTGTAGTTCTAGGGCTCAACCAAATGCAAGAGAAATTCATGTTAATCAACAGTAATGCTGAAGAGAAAACTGATTGTTCACAAGATCTTAACAAGTTAGTCTATTGCATATGACATAAAGCTTACTGTCTACAGAAGGAAAATTTATGAAACTGAGAAGGTAAAGCTCATTGTAAACATAACATTACCATTCTTGAGTATTTTTCTTAAAGTGATTTTATATTTCCAAAATATCCTTTAAACCTTCAGCACTCTGCATTAATCACTAGTGTTACTTCCCCTTCCATTGCATTCTTTTTTTTTCAAGGTCCTTCAACTACAATAAACCCATTTTCAATTTCAATTAAAGTACTTTACTTTTTTATTTGACATAGCAGGACATGTCAAAATAACTGTAAAATTCAAACTGTCAGTCACTAAGCAAAATCACCTGCAATGGCAGGACAAACATTTCTTTCTATAAATAAACAGAGCAATAAGGGGTTAATTCTTCTTCTGCATACCATGTCCTTTCAGGAAAGGTGGCAATCATGGCTCTCCACAATTTCCTGTCCTATGTAGCTCTTAATAAACTGACTTTTTGATATCTCTCCTAAAGCCTATTCCATCATCCATTTCTACAAGTTCACTAGGTAAGTTATGCATTGTCCGTCTTGCCTTCAAACTATCATGTGAGTATCAAATTTTCCAAGCCCTCTTTCCTTATTATGTAACTTAGAAAATTTCATCGCTTTCTGATTCTAAGTATGTGTGCTTTTTGTTTCCATTTTCTCTAAAGCTTTGTCATTGCTTATATGTTCAGTCCATGGTATTCTCAACATCCTTTTGTAAAACCACATTTGTTCCTTCAATTCTCTTCATCTATGAGGAGATTGCCCAGCATTCATTGCCATATAGGAGGACTGATTATGTAACAGTTCAGTATCATTTTCTTTGTCTAACCAAATTATTCTATTTTTTAATACTTCACTTAGCTTTTCAAAGGCATTTTTCTCTATCCCAATTTCTCTTCAGATTTCAGTGTCACACTTTCCATACTCTGATAAAACACTTCCTACATATTTAAATTGTCATAATGGTTTGATTTTGTATCTTCAATTTGTAATTTACATGTTGGGCTTTTGCTGACAACCATGCATTCTATCTTCTTGGTATTAAGGTTTAGTCCTTTATTCTCTCTTTTCTTCACTAAGAGTTCTTATAGTTTCCTTTCTATCAATACTTTGTCATATGCTTATCTTATATTGTTAAAATTGTAGCCATCGATAATGAATCCCAGCACAACTTCTAAATTATCTCAGAATTGCCTTCACTGTATAGGTTGAATAAGTCTGCTGAGAAGACATATTTGTCTAACACCACATTCTATTTTTGTATATTTACAATTCATTTTTTCTCTATATGCAGGCAGTTTGCCGTCACAATAGGTTCTGGATTGTTCTAATATCCTTCCTAAAGCTTAGTTATACAACTATTATTATTAAAAAGAAAATATGTAAATGAATTCCAGGTAAGAACAAAAGTAGACAAACTAAAGAAATCAAAAGTTTCACTTATGTATACATTGAATAACAAAACACAATTTTCTGTCACAAATATATTAAAATATGTTAATATTGATAAATTTTTTTATGTGTTTCTATAATTGAAAGGTTATGTTGCTGCTACCATTGATCCCCGCTGGTCTAAGTGAAGAAAAACTCTGAATTCCAAACCATGGAGAGACCATTAGGAATTCACTCTACATTCTACAATCTTTCCCAAGTATGCTTGGCAATTTACAGGTTATAGAGAATAGGAGCCTGTGGAGAGACATGATTACCCACACCCTGAAGAGATATCACATTAAAAAATACAACACTGTCAAAATTTAAAGCCTAGCAATAAATTATAAATCCGAACCTCAAAAGAATAGAATTTAACCAACAATAAAGGAATTATTAAATACTTGATACAAAAAAAAAAAAAAAAAGATCCCATTGATTTTACTTTTTTTTTAGTACAGATTAAAAATCTATAACTAGATAACTCTTCCCTCAGATCCCTAATATCGGTAACAAGGAATTTTTATGTGCGAAAATTATTACTAAAGTAAAAGTACGTCCATAATCGTGGAGTTGACCCAGATACAATAAATATAGAAAACAAAAACAATGGGGATTACCGAATTGCTATTTAGGAAAAAAAAGTGCAGTATTCGTTTGTGTAATTTTAAATAACGTCATTATTTTAATGCAATCAAATGCTTTTTAGTTTTCCTTTTTTTCTTTCTTTTTTCTGTCTCCCCAAAACAGCCTCGAGGGAAAATAAGTATTTTGTTTTAGCAGGTCATTTTAAAATTAGAGGACAATAAAGGTTGAGGGCAGAGGTTATACAAATAACATTCCTTTTTTGTTAGAATTACAGGGACCAAGTTATTCGGTAGGGAAGTTAAGCCCCTTCAACACAAAAAAAGCGATACAATGGTCATTTACACTTTACGTTTTTTTTTTTTTTGTTTGATTTAATATTGTAACACAAGCCTTAGGACCCAATTAATTGGAAACATTTTTGAAAGAGCCCAAGTCAATAGCTGTAAAAAAAGTGTAGAGAATCTTCTTACAAGAATTCCTGTGTATGTATTGGTATTTAAAAAAAAAAATAAAAATACTTTTTTTTTGCAATAGAGATGTGCCTTCTTTGTTGAAATAAAAATTTACAATACATGTAGTTATTTAAAAAGATTTTTCACGCGTATATTTCCAGATTTATTTAATTTTTCGTAGAAATAATAATGACTTACATTGTTCTTGGCTTTCAGTACTAGTGTGTAAAAAAATACATTTTTAAATTCAGAAAAATGAAAACCCTTGCATTTCTCTGCAAATCCTTCAATACGGTGTTTTAACTCTAAGTTGCGAAACAAATGTATTTCATTGTTTTGTTGGGTATATTTGACAGGACGAGGGTAGATTACCATAACACTGGGTTTTGTTTTTTTTAGTTTGTTTCCAGGTACATTTGAAGAAGACCCAATGCTACTATTTATTTATTTTATTTTTTTTTAGTAACCTAAGTTATCCCAGTTTTAAGTAAACCAAAAAGTTGAAGGTAAAAGCAAGTGTAAAATTTAGTAACTCTGGTGCAGACTTGCTTGATAGGGCCATTTTCGAAGACCAAAGTGTGTGAGAATATCAGCACGAAAGCGAGACATTTTTTCGGGAATGGAAAGAATTTTTTAAATTACTCAACGAGTCAAGAGGAAAATACTTTTTGAAATCCAGAAATTTCCGGTATCCCCTGCCTACACATTTTTTATTCGGTTTTTTATTTATTTTAGGATTTCCTCTTTTTCCCAATCTATGCAGTTATGTTCTAAAAATATAAAATTATGACTTACAAAAATACGGTTATTTAATTTGACTGACAGAATTTGCGTCATATCAAAAATGAAAATAAGGTGTTTTTCTATTTTTAAAATACAGTCAATGCGAAAGACAAATTAGAAACCGAATTGTTTTTGGGGTTTTTTTTTTTTTTTTTTGGTAGGGGTGGGTTTCGAAACTAAAAAAAGATAAAATTTATTAATCACAATTGATGAATAATACTTCCTGAAAATTTCAACTTTTTCTTGAAAATAAAAACGACAGTTTTTTTTTTTTGTTTGTTTGTTTGTTTACTTTTTAGCGGCATTTTTAACTCATTACGAGTCATTTAATGTCGAACATCGAAATTTAATTTTCGTGGTAAGGTAACCTTTTTTAATTTTATTGCTGGTATTTTTTTTTTTTAATTCTATACTGGCAATTTTTTTTACTATGAAAATGATATGTATTGCTAGTATTTTTACAAAAAATGTATTTTTATTATACTTAGTATTTTGGACAGAGTTTGAGGTTTAACTATTTTTATTTTTTACCTATAGTTTTTTTTACCCTAACAGGTATTACCACCCTCGGCCAAGGTGGACCTGGGAACAACAGCAATTAAGAGGTGGTTCCACGCTCCTCAAAACCTCCCGATCAGAGCGCTAGCTGCCGGTTGTAGTTTACCGTCATACGTCATTGTTTTTCACTCAACAATATATCGCGTTAAACAAGATAAAACAAAGTAACTGAAAAAAAAAAAAAAGAAAACCGAATTATTTGCTTTCTTAATGTTTTTCCTAACCAACATAGAAAATAAAATCAATAGATGAATTTCGAATTCCGGTTGAAGGTGTTTACTGTTTTACGTTTTCATTTCACTCTAAATACCATTTGGACAGGCATGAATCCACTTCTTCCTCTATATCCCATAGAGTAGACAGATACCTATTTTCAAGGTGGCTAACGGAAAACAAGGAAATAAGGATGAATGAGCACCTGGATAAATCAATGTTATATTGTTACCTTTCCTTGCCCAGGCAGCTGGAGCAAGACACTATACTATTCCCTGCCCCCAATTCTTGAGTATGAAAAATAAATGCGGCTAAAAATATGTAACTTCCCGTGTTTTATCTTCTTTTTTGACTGTCCTTTTTTTACCCTTCTTGATAAGAAATACTGAAATTGCATCTTGAATACTAATCAAATGGCCAAATGCAGTTACAAGCTAATTTCTATTTTATGAAGTTACAGTTGGTGTAAATTTGTACAATGTTAGGGAAATCTTAGAAATGGCTTTTAAACTTTCTAGCTTATGTGTACAAGCTCTTTAAGAACTGTTTGCAGAAAAAAATATTTTAAAATTTGAAGAAAATAATTGCGAAATAAATACAAAAATATGCACATTCGACAATGCTTACTATTCGTGATTAATATGGAGAAAATGCGGTGGAGGCTACGTAATGTGTCAAGCAGCAAGTGCAATCACATGTCGGAAATGATTTTAACACAGATTTGAAAGTTAGAAGACAAAGAGCGCAATTTAAGTTAGTTTTTCACGATCGAATAGAGGAACTTTTGGAGGAAAATTGGACGTCGAACTGAATGACACATTGTAGCAGGAAAAAACATTATGTTGCTGAATGATAGCACCTGTCCTTATGTTGCAAATACGACGCATCAAGCGACGTGCTCTTCTTTCACATGCCGCGTAGATTTTTTTACCTTCAGATTATCGTTTCTGTCTATATATCTGAAATGAGGGATTATGATTACTTACATTATACAACATTATTCGGACTGTTATCCTCATATTCATTGCCATATTCACAACGTTTTGGCCGTTGTACGCTCCGGCCTTCTTCAGGTGATTATCGTTTGTTTCGATACTGGCAACCTGGTTAACAGTTCCAACAAGTCCAAACTATCAAAAAACATTCCGAAGAAATCACTCTCAATCAGAACAGGAATCGTTCTTTTATGATGGAATACACAATTTAGCCGAGTTCTCTTTTGAGGTTATAGAAAACTGGGGGAAATATTTTCAAAACTAAACAATGATTTATGAATAGAAGATTTTGCGGGAAGCTTTGTTTGTATCAACCTAAACACAAAGAACAAAAGCCAAAGGAAATATTTCAATATTTAATTAAAATTTTGAAAAGCGATATAAAAATCAAATTTATTACCTAAGCAGAAGCGTTTCAAGATAAGCATAATCGGCTTGATACCGAAGATCATTTTTGAAGAATAACACGCAAGAAGATGAATATTCACATTTATTTATGCCTGAACAATAAATTAAAAATAAAACAATTTATCACCTATTTCATTAAATGCCATACATATCGCAAACAAACATTGAAATATTAATTTTATTTTTAAAAACTTTTATATATTTTAAGTAATCCTACACAATTTGATTCAAGTCTTACAAAAAAGTAAAAAACTTTTTGTTCAACTATTGAACACTTAAATTGATCAGCAAATACGAAAAGCGTTTATGTCGCAAAAAAAGGATTTATTTTTAAGTATATTATCAGACCAATCTTTTCTTTAGCCGGGTAAATCGGATGAAATCACTACTTTCGGATTATAAACGTGTGTTGGGTAACTTTTTAATATTGCAGAGTGGAGACTAAAGGATGAAAAAGAAAATCTATTTAGTTTATGTTTATCCATTTTAAAAACCGCATAAAAAAATTCTCCTGGATAAATGACAAAAGTAAAACAGATTAATTCTCGTACAGAACAACTTTTCTTACTTTACGGAATTACCAAATTAAAAACAAATTCGTTCAAAAACACACAAAAAGACTAAGTGGCTTTTTTAAAAACAAAATTACCTTTTTTCTATCAAATACCCAAACAAAATGAAATGTAATTTTAAATGATTTTTTTTTTTTTTTTTTTATTTTATGAATAATTTACTGATTTTTTTTTAAATCAAAGTTCGAAAAGGGATACTTATTTTAATTCCAGAAAAACACATACAATGAAAAAATAAAAATACAGATTAATTAACTGTTGACTCGGTTTTTCTGTCTTTATGGGAAGCTAGATGTTTGTTCAGAAAAAAAGCTCCTATTCATTTCAACTTGCAAGGCAAAAATTCGGTCAGAAAATCATCGGGTTTGATTATGATCACCTGAACTGCCTAATGAATGGATAAAATGTGTTTTCAATCCATTAGGATCAAATTCAAAACCTGTACCTTTTTAAATTGAAATACTGAACAGTACATTACTTTTTTTTTTTTAACTTTTGAAAACTACATTCTTGAAAGTTAAACAATGAGAACTGGTAAAATAAATAATGAAAAAAAAAAAAAAACAATATTCGTTCGTTAATAATTTTTTAAAATGAACAAGCATTTTTTGTTTTTTTAGTATAAAAATAACTAAAAAGTAATTTCTTAAAATAAAACCTATTTTAGCTGCTAATAATTAGCACACCATTAAAGAAGTTTTTTAAAAAAATCATTGTATTTAATTTGTATTACAATTCATTTCTTTCTTCTTAACCAAAGAAAACAGCATTTCAATTTCAAACTGAAACAATGTATTGTCAACTGATTGAGACAACTGTTGTTTAGTTTTTAAAATGTTTATTGTTTAATGTTTACTAAGCTTACAAGTATACGGGGAACCCAGTGAGGTTCGAACTCACAACTAATGATCTACAAGTGAAGTCCAGCTTTTGATCATTGCACCACGATAAGATGGAGCCTCACAATCTTCCTATGATGATTTCTTTTTGTATCATAAAGTTAAAAGAAAACAATAAATTCCTTACTTTTCTTTTCATAAAAAGAAAAACAAAGATACGTTCTTCTTAGTTAGGATATTTTCCTAAAGAAAATGTAAAAAAAATTATGTTAAAAAAGTTTCCTAATGTCTATGCAAAGCAGGGAGACGACAAACAAAAAAAAAAGTGGGAAATACTGTGTAGCAAAAAATAAAAATAAAGTAAATAAGTATCCGTTGTCCTAAAAACTAAAACACTCAAGGAGAGAAAAATAATAAAAGGCCAATTAATTCAAAATATATTTTTAACGTAAATTTTATAAATAATTCCGTTTTTGATCATTTTCCTTGTTTACGTTTTAAACAGGTCAGAACATCGAAAACTTCAAAATATTTTTTTAAAAATTAGTCAATCTCTTGGTGACTAAAATAGTCACAGGTATTTCAAAAACTAAACAAGAGTAAATAAACAAACAAAAACAATTTTTAAACTTACTTACCCTACGGAGGTCTTCCTCTTGCTGATAAAGCCGCATTATATCTTTCATTATTTTTTGTGTCTAACTTTCTGTAAACACTTTCTCGCAAGTTAAATAAATGAAAAGAAAACGAAAAGGACGAACTTGGAAACAAAGAATGACCACTTGTTTCAGTTATTGTAAATGAATAAAAGCTGGGATTTGTTTTTAAAAATAATAAAAACACTGAATGAAGAAGACTAGTTACAAACGATGGAATTGAGAGCTGGTGATTTAAAAACTGAATTGAATATTTTCAAGGAAAGAAAATCAATCTCCTCTCAATAAAAGTATGTCTGGTATGCTACACAACATGGACAGAGTCCCAAGCATGTATGTTAAGTTTCAGTGTCGGGTCACGCAAGCTTGCAAGCTTAGCGAACCAGTTTTCTTTAAACTGAAAGAATAGGAAGAAGAGTTTTGGTTGGTGTGAGCGACTGAATGAAGAAACAAGCGGAATGAATGAAAAATGCCGATGACGACAGCAACGACGACGACTGGATCACCGCAGAGGCGGGCAGCCCTACGCAAAGCTTTTCTTTTGTCTTCTACTTCACTCCAGAGTGGGTGTTTGCAGTTGCTTTCTGATATACTCTGATTTCTCCTGTTCGCCGGTAAAGATCAACAAACAAAAGGAGTAATAATATTAAAATATAAAGAGAGAAAAACTAAATGATAATACTTTTTTTATGCGATTATCTACTGCCTGCCTGTAGCTTCCACCGCTCACGACTCCGACAGTACTGTCTTTTATTTTTACGTTGTTTAACTGATTGATTTCAAGAAAGAGAGCAGAAAACCTGGGTGGGGTAAAGAAGGAAGAAGACCGAAGAAAACATACTTTCTATTTTTTTTTTTTTTTTTTTTTTTTTTAAATAACTCTCCTGGTTCAACCTCCAGGTGTCTCATAACACAAGTAATTTTTAATATATATTGTCGTTTTCCCAAAACAAGGCCCAAGAGCCACTCAAGATAGCAGGTTACTGAATGAGGTTACTGTAAGTCCCTAAGGGCGCAAAGAAAGGAAGAAGTGCATATGAACTGAGGCGTGAAGAGGTTAAGATCGGGAAAGCAACTTCTCAGGAGACTGTATGGGCTTCTCAGGTGAGGTAATCATTGGCAGGCTAATCTAGTTGACCATTATCACTGAATAATGAGTTTCATCCTCACTGGGTGCTCCATACTTGTGATTTTGTGTCAAACTTAGTAAACAGTAACATTGGCCATTGAAATGTGTTTAATTTAAATCATAAGCATAAAGACCATGTGTGTATGTTTGTGTGTATATATATATATATATATATGTGTGTGTGTGTGTGTGAATATCTGAAAAATCAATTTCTTTCATGGATCAATTTGGTATGTTCTTATAACAAAGATTTACACAAAATCACCATACACTTCCATGTGATGCATTCCTGCAAATTCATAATTTATGTATAATAAGCTCATTGTATGTCACAAGTTTATATCTAATTTAACATGCACTCAACAGTAACAGGAAAACTTCTCACATAGTTGAATCAATAAGTTTGTAGCTCAATTTGTATATGAACTTTTCACTGTATAATGTTTAATTTATACAATCATCCTTCCTTGTCAATGCACTTAATAAATTAAATACACTTACATTTTTACAAGGAAGGATATTGTGTTGAAAAGCATTTGCAACAAAAAAAAAAAAAAAAAAAAAAAAAAAAAAAAAAAAATCCTTTTTTCATAAGGTTACCAGGTCTAACAACAAAACTGTCCAAATCATGTAACAGCATAATTATCCATTCCACAAAATGTTTAATATCTAAAAAACCAGTAAACTAGTTATGTTTCTTTTTTCCAAGTTTTCAGACAAGACATTTAGCGATCTTGACACCATTTTTTGTAAGAATCAATGAAAAACCCTTTGAGCTATTCAGCTAAAAAGAGAACAGGTTAAAATCATTTTGTATCAGACCCACTATCTTCCCAAGTGAGCAATTGTGAGAGGAAAAAGATCATTCAGGCATTCAGTAATGATATCCACTCATACTCTGGCTTCCATCTTCATTGTCCATTCAAGAACCATCAAGAAAACAGTGAATAAATTAAAAAAAAAACAAAAAAAAAAACGGAACAATAGAGAGGAAAAACTGGATCAGGAGGTCACAACAGGAAGAGGGATCATCATTTCAAATTAGAGCTAAAGAGATCAATTAGAAAAGATCCAACTCAATTCATCATATGTCTGGCACATGAGAGTGGAGTTTCAGCTATAACAGTCCAAGGAATAGTGAAAAAAGACTTGAAAATGAAATTGTATGTGAAAACTGTGTGGCACCTTGTTACTTCAGGACAAAGTTAGGTTAGAGAGGGTGAAAATCATCTTGTATAATTTGGAAAATGATCTTGGAATGATATATATATATATATATATATATATATATTTGTACTTTATTTCAATATTTCATGAGCTTCCAATCCTTAGCAATGATTAATAATGATGGAAATGTCACTTTCGTTTATGATTGATTTCATCACGATTCTTCTATTAAGCTTGGAGAGTAATTATACATTCTTACTGCTAAAAGAAGAGCTCAATAGGGTTATAAAAACCTTGGAGAATCCCAGTAAAATATCTTTATTTCTGAGATACAACAGTTCAGAGCTTAATCTGACAATTTTCCTGTTACACGATTTGAACAATTTTGCTGATACACACAGTGTGTGTGTGTGAATAAGTAGAGCTTATTTTTTGTTGTGCATTTCTTTTCTTTCTGATTAAGCATTTTTTATATTTTATTATTAGTTTCATGTTATCTTTTGTCACCACATTATGGGTCAATAAATTTGGTCATTACTAAAACAAACTGAAATCAAAAAGAAAGTAATTTTCAATGAGACCTGAACTCATATCCCACACCTGAAGAGTTTGTCTTTTATGGACATCACCTTAACAACTTTGGCCACAAAAGTATCAATGATTAACACCTTCATCACCAAAGTATACTAATTAAAGTTTTTCATTATTTTCTAAGACCAAAATGATATTCACAATCTCCTCTTTGAAATTCACATCTTGTCAAAAATCCCAATGCATTTTCCTTACATAGCAACAAGTGTATATAGGAAGTAACTGTGTGTGTAACACAGTTATGCATGTTTGAATCTGTAATTGACTATATATATATATATATATATATATATTATATATATATATACATACACACAAATATACTGAATAATCAACAATCAGGATATTGATTTTGGTAATCATATAAGTGGTGGCCTATATATATATATATATATATATGGTGTATCTTTGATATTCCTTCAGAATATTCTTTCCTGTATAAAATGATAAACAAGTAAAAAAAATGCTTAGAAGAAAAATATGCCATTTTTATTACCTAAATCCTAATCACTTCTTTTTTTCAAAAGTTTTCCAGTTGTTTATGGCATTTAGAAAGTAATGTAAATTCATAAACACTTTCTATGCATTTTTCATTGTGGGAGGGTCCTTTATAGTTTGCAAATTTCTGTTAGTAACAATAGAAATCTGTCACAGCATGAAGGCTTATATGAGTCTGTATACAGAGGTAAAGTGGGCTGTCCCTGGATTCATGCTGAAAATGATTTGTCAGACTTTCAAACAGGAAAGGATATCCCAAAAATGTGTTGGATGTGAGATGCAAGGTAAAGGTACACACACAAAAACAATTTGGAACAAAACCTTTATTTGACAGCTTTCATCGACAACTTGGAAAGCTATTTTGTCATGCTTCACTAATAAGCTTTATAAAAGGAATCATAACTACCACATTACCAAGAAGACGCAAATGCACTAAAAATAGTAAGTAAAAACAATCTATCCATCACATTCTCCGCTAAAGGTGACAACATTGTGCTTATAGAAGCTTGTGATTACAATGACCAAATAAAATTTCTTTTAAATGATACTTGTTTTTGCAGTAAAAAAAAAAAAAAAAAAATTAAAGAATACACAATGAAGAAGAAAAAATTTCAACCATTGAATTAAAAAAAATTATATAAAATATAAAAGTGGAGACTGGGGTCAACACTGAGCAGCGACAGTTTGTTTCATGCTTGAACACAATCTTTGTCTGGAAGATTGCATTCAAGCATGAAACTGTTACTGCTTGGAGTTGACCTCTGTGTTCATGTTTCTATTAGGTTGGTGCAAAAATAATATCGTTTTCTCACATATGTTACTATGTGATAAAACGACATTATTTTTGCACCAACCTAATATTTACATATGCTCTATCTTTTTACATGTAAATATAGCAGCATAAAACTATATTTTTATCATATATAAAAAATAATCAATTGTAGCAAATCAAAGAAGTTTAACATTTTCAAATTCAAGATAGGAAAGTAATTTTCTCCGAATCTGAGTTTCAAAATCATTAAATATGCATGATTTCAATTCATTCTAATATAAAAATTTGATAAGAACTTTCAGTTTCAGGTTCAGTTTCAATTTTTTCATTACTAATGTAGTTATTAGGTTGGTGCAAAAATAATATCGTTTTTTATGTTAAAAATACGTCAAAAAACGATATTTTTGCACCAAAAATACTTGTGAATAAATGAAACTGATATTTATTCAGCGCATTGTCCCCAATCAAAGGGACTTAACTCTGATACATTATTATTAATCCAGAAAAAAAAAAAAAAAAAAAAAAGAGATAAAGACTTAATTTGCTTGATACTTCAATACACTCTAAACAACATTACAGCTTTACATTTTCAAAGATATTATAAGAGATGAACTAGATTTGCTCTTCTGGGCATAAACAAGTACAACTGGAAGAAAAGTTAAGTCTATAAAGGGGCAAATATGCATAGAAGTGTGTATGTATGTATATATTTGTCTGAGGATTGCATAAGTGTGAAACCGACAGTTACAAACTCATATCCATTCAACTATACATATATATATATATATATATATATATATATAATCTCAAATAGGAAGAAACAAATGATGAAGGTACTTCAAAAATGTTTGTTGGTAATCAACATTTGATTTTTCATTACCTTGAAATTAACTAACAGGCAAAGCCTTTATGTAAGAATAATTAGTAAAATAAAAATAAAACCACAACTGTCAAGTTTTGTTGGCCACCCCCGTGGGGAAATATTGCATTTAATGTCACAAAACTGCTATACTTCCTTGTAGATTAACTTAGCACTTATGGCAACTTAGTTCAATTCATACACATACTGATCATCACATCACAAGCAATCAAAATATGACAACTAACACAAAAAAAATAATAGTAGATAATACTAAGATATTATAAAGCACTCACTGTAAAGGATAGTCAAAATACTCAATGTTATTATTATACAAAAGAAACAATGTATATTAAACCCAATATCTTTCACTACAGGAGAGATTTTTTAAAAAATTGATATATTTGTCCTTAGGTGCTGTCAAATTTTGATATCCTTGATAGATTCCATTTTCTTTTTTTTAAATTTAAAATGTCTACCACTTACATATACTTACAAAACATCTTATTTATGATGTCTCTCATATTTAAATCAGAAATATCACATTCCTAAAAATGTCAGGATGAAGTTAATAAAAACTATAGCACTGATAATATCAACATTCCTGATAATGACTAGAGGTGGTTGAAAGTACTCAAAGACATTATGAACTTTAAAATTTAATCTATGCATGCAAGAACTGTAACACACACAATATTTTACACATACAGGTGCATGCTTCCCATTCACCTGTCTGCACATATACACACACACACACACACTATGAAAATGAAAAAAAAATTGCATCAATTAAAAGTGCATATAAAAAGAAAAATCGACAAGTATAAACAGTCAATTGCTGATACCTCCTGATAAATGGACAGTGATTGCCAGAGGGTCTGTCTACAAAACTCTAGAGTCATGATGCTAAAGGTAACATCAATCAGTTAAGTGACAAACCTTTTATTTTTATTTATATATATATATATATATAAGTAATAATAGTTGTTTTCTTAGAAGAAAACATTTGGTATTCATTGACCAAGCAGTTAGTCCTCCTCTCAGATGAAATTTATAAAAGCCTAGTAGCTATGTGGGTTTCTTTCCCCATCTTTTGTTTGGAGGAGTGTGCAATGTCTACATCCTGATTATGCTACATATTTTAGTTGCTGCTGTTGAAAGTCCTCAAGTGATGGGGTTTCTGTTATCTGGTACAGTTTTTGTTTGTGATTCTGTGCCAGTCCACAATGTTCAATGAAGGATTGTCCTCACAGAGGCCTACACATTTTACTCATTCAAAGCCATTTTAACCATCAATCTGAGAAAATGCTTGTATACAATTGATAGTTTAGATATTTCTGAATGAGTTTGGCACCATGCATAGCATCTCTATGAAAGTCTTGATCTGACAAGACTATTTAAGAACATGACTCAAATATTTTGGTTTTGTAGAAGCTTACAATGTTAGGAAAAACTACACCTATCACAGCTTATTCTAAGTTCAATTTACTTATCTCCTATACTAAATTTATTTTAGCCAATCTATACACCAATGTATTTGAATTGTTTAGTATTTACTAATTCCACATCCTGAAGTTTTATGCTAGGATTCAAAGTACCAATAAATGTCATTTTCATTCCAATTCCACAGTGTGTGTGTGTGTGTGTGTGTGTGTGTATATATATATATATATATACACACACACAGAGAATTAGAATGAAAGTGATATATATATAATTGGAATGACAGTAATTAAAAGTTATGAAAATTTTTATATTCCATTTCTTTATTAGTAATTGCTTATAGCTTTTTGCTGTATTTATGTATGCATTTTTTTTAATCAAGTTCATCCCAAGCAAAGCAATAAAGCCACTAAGACACAAGGAGGGTTAGTGGTTTGGAACAACTAGAAAGCAGAGACATTACTAAGAAGCAAAAACAATAGAAGAGTAATCAAGAAGACAATAGATAGCAATTGACATTGCATTCAAATTTGTAAGGATTAAAATTGGTTGGAAAGCATGGAACCAGAAGAGAAGTGTGAGAAAAGAAACTGTTAGCACAAAAATCTATGGTTACATCTAGCCAACTCAACTGTAAATAGATGTGACCTCATCACCAGTCTAGTACTGTGCTTAAATTATAAAGCCTATGTGCCATAGCAAAGAGCTCATCTGAAAAATTACCATGAAAGTATTTTAGAAAAGGTGGTAAGAAAGTAAGACTTGGATACCAAGTCAGGACCAACAATATTGCTGATTCTATGGATTTTATCAAGGATCTATAAACATATAGCAGGAGCACTGGACCATAAGTGGCAGTAATATTCTAAGCATGGATGGTTTGGTTTGGTTTGGTTTACAGCATATCAACCTCAATGGGCAATTTAATGCCAAAAATTTTCATTGCTGGTAAATTTTTTTTTTTAAATGTATTTCTGGTAATATTTTTTCTTCAAAAATGTATAACTGGTAATTTATTTTTTTCAAAAATATATTGCTGGTAATAATTTTTTACAAAGTATTTCTGCTATTACAACTATTTTTAAACTTTCATAGTGTTTCGACTCCAGTTTGTGGGTTAACTATTTGCCCATAGCTGGGACCCTAACAGGTGTCATGGTGGACCTGGGAACACCAGCAATTAAGAGGTGGTTCTATGCACCTCAAAACCTCCTGATCAAAGGCCTTGCTGTTGGACGTAGTTTATCGTCATACCCAGGATGGTAAGCATGGATGAATGGTAGACTTACATCTATGTAGGACAAATTCTGCAGTGAAAAATTGTCTAGCACAATACCATGAAACAACTTTCTTAGCAGCTGACCTAGCAATGGTTTAAATATAGTCTTTCCACTTCATTTCAGCAGAGAATGTTAGCCACTTTCCTGGAGGTTTGCATCAGTCATGTTGATGGAAGGTAGAAAGGATTTGTTCATATAAGATCTGACCAGTAAAGAGTTTCTCAGAATACTTGTAAGTATGCATCTAGCTAATTTTACAAGATTACATATAAAATATGCATGAATGCCACACTATTTTTACTGCATTGAGTATACATAAAGTTTAGCCTAAATTAATCCAGTCATTTGAAAATGCATAAACATTAAATACCACACATTAATACACAATGACTTTTTAATATAAAAAAAATATCAACATTTATGCAAATTACACTATATATTATATGAATTATAATTATAATATTTATACAGTATATTATTAATAATAATAAATTTTGAAAGGTAAAAAATTTCTTTGAATGTAACATAGCTTCCCTAAGCCTTTTCTGAAAATATTTTCATAGTAATTGTTCTGATGAGCTTTCCTCTTTGGTACCTAGACTTTATAAGTTTAAGCACAGTACTAGATTGGTGGCAAGGTCTCATCATTTTACATTTGCAATGTCCAGATGTAACAATATGTTCGATGCTAACAGTTATTTTTCTCACACTTCTCACTTGTGGAACTCTTCCAGCTTTTTTTTTTCCTGTCAATTTTTCATCTTCAAAAATTTAAATGCAATGTCAATCGTTATTTTCTGTCGTCGTAATTCCTGTCCTTTGGTTCTCTCTCCTTAACCTTTACCTTCATTTACAGTACCAAATGTTTACCCTGCTACTGAAAATAACTGATCCATGAACAATAGTGTATTTGAATTTCATAGTTGTGTTGTCATATCCTGCTATGGCGACAGAAAACAAATTTGAGTGAGATTAACAATAAGGATAATGCAACTGACAGGCCCTGAAAAAGAATGCAGTGGTAAAGGAAGTAATATTAATAATGTTGAGTGCTAAAGGTTAATGTTATTTTTTTCTCATTTTTCACCCCTTAGTGGCCTTATGGACTTTCTTGGAATGAAACGATTAAAAAAATATATTATGTAACATAAAATAGTTATTTTGTAGTTATCAATCACTAAATCAAAATTAGCAAAATTCTACAAACACAATCTTAATTTTTCTTTTGAACAAAATTCAATATGAATTGAAATCAAATATGAATCAAAATCTGACAGAATGATAGAAAAAAAAAAAAAAAAACAACAAAGAGGAAACATTTATCAATCTAACATGTTTCACTTTTATTAAAGCTTCATCAGAGAATGAAATATGGAGAAAAAAAGAAAGAAAAATTCTGTTACTTTTTTTTTGTGTGTTGTTTTATTTTCATTGGTTAATCAGGTTTCACATGCATTTAACAACATTAGTATAATTGTGGCAAATAAAGAAAACAGCAACCAGCGAGTAAATTCAAGCTCTCCCAGCTGGTATTTCAACCTTGAGTCGTTCCTTCTTGAGTTCTGTCTCAAAATCACACTAACAGACTGTTCTTGCCGCCAACTGTGAACGTCACTCCAACCACTCCCCGCACTGGGAAAAAGTAGTTGCTTTTATATTTGTCCATATACCCATAATCACTTGCGTCTTCCTGTGATCCCATAATTCATTGCGTCCATGTCCCATAATGCATTGCATCTTTATTGCATAAAAATGCAATGCAAGTCCCCCCTCATTCTTTTACGATATCTGGCCGAGGACAGATTACGGCAGAGCGGTAAGTGCTTTTTTCTCCCTTATTTCAACTGCAGTAGCTTTACATGCTAAACACAGGCTCTTTTTTGGCGGGGACAAGGCAAGTCACGACCAGTTGTGCTCGTCCCAGGTTCTGTCTCATGTCTCCCACAATAATCTATAGCATTCTGAATTCTTTATGTTAAAAGTACTTTGAGGGAGTCTTAATAAATATTTTACCCACTATAAACACACATCAAAAACCTATTACATCACCAACCTTTATTAAATCCATTCTTAAAGAATCTTACATATGCTTAGCTGCCACAACCAATGTTTACATAATAATATTCCCAAATCAACATGTAGAAACCATCAAACATAAATAATGTCTGCTAGACATATACACTTACAAATATAGATTATCATCTGAATTCCACAGACAAGCTAAAATTATGATACACTTTCATAAAGCAATATTTTTGTTTTTTCAGTTAGGCTTGGCATCCATTACTTTCTTGGAGCTTCGAAAACATGTCATCTCTCATTGAATTTGGAATTTCATAAATTATGCTAACATTGTTTAGCAAGTCAAATGCACATGAAGCCTGAGTAACCAATGAAAAGTCAAATAATACAACAATAAAAATGCCAGAATTTTTCTTTCTCCATATCTTATCCTAACTTTAATAAAAGTAAAACATATTTCAGAAAGTTTTTGCAATCCGTGATCACTTTTGAGAAATAAATGAAACAGTGACTAAGTGACATTGTATACATTATAAATTCAAATTAACAAAAAAAAATTTGATTAGGTAGCTGAACAAATGATAATAGCAAGTACCGAAAATGTCTGTAATAGAATTGATGCAGCACAGCTTCACCCAGTATGGACTTCCCTAATTTAATGGAAAATAAGAAAAAACAAGGAATTTTTTTTTTTCTTCTACTCTGGTTTGGAAATGACATTTCTTTCTTTCTTTTAGCAATTCTTACACTTTCAGCTTACACACGTCTTGCAAACTCAATTTGATCAATTTTTTTTTTTTCGTTAATTTGAATTTATAATGTATACGATGTCACTTAGTCACGGTTTCATTTATTTCTCAAGAGTGATCAAGGATTGCAAAAGCTTTCTGAAATATATCTGTTTTAACAATAAATTATCCATTGGAATTACAAGTTTTTATTCTTTTTTAATTCAACTCCACCAATAGAATCAAGCATTTTCACAATTTTACAAAAGTGAAACACGTTATATTTTCCATTTGTTCTTTACCCTATCAAAGTTCAATATAGAAAAATAAATTTCCTCAAATTTGCCAAAATTTCTTTCTCTTATGGATAGGAAAGTTCCCAGATGAAGTCTGGGGGAAAAAAAAAAAAAAAAAAAAAAAAAAGTACATGACCACTCCAGTAAATAATGTAAAGCAACCGATAGATCAGAGACAGTCTTTGCAGGTGAATTCACAAGTTTCTTCTGTATTTTCTAGCATTTTCCAGATGACTGCTCACCAACTCAAACCAACAAAACTAGAAATGCACAAGCCACTAAAAAAATCCTGCATTCAACCTAAAGAACATTTGTCAAAAGCCTTAATTAAGCAAATTGTGCATATTTATAGCAGATCTGCCAACAATCATTCAAAATTTGATGCAGACATATTGTTTGAATTTGTTAACCATTGTAAAGATCACAGCAATTCAAAAACATTAAAAATATTTGGATACTTATTAAACACAGATTGACAGTACAAGGCCTATTAACGGACTGACTTGGTATGATAGATACTAATGAGCATTAGCTGTATGTATGTATATATATATAAAAAGAGAGAAAAAAAAAGGAAAGAGAGAGAGAGAGAAAAAAAAAGGAAAGGAAAAAAAAAGGAAAGAAAGAAAGAAAGAGAAAAAAGAAAGAAAGAGAAAAAAGAAAGAAAGAGAAAAAAGAAAGAAAGAGAAAAAAGAAAGAAAGAGAAAAAAGAAAGAAAGAGAAAAAAGAAAGAGAAAAAAGAAGAGAAAAAAGAAAGGAAAAAAGAAAGGAAAAAAGAAAGGAAAAAAGAAAGGAAAAAAGAAAGGAAAAAAGAAAGGAAAAAAGAAAGGAAAAAAGAAAGGAAAAAAGAAAGGAAAAAAGAAAGGAAAAAAGAAAGGAAAAAAGAAAGGAAAAAAGAAAGGAAAAAAGAAAGGAAAAAAGAAAGGAAAAAAGAAAGGAAAAAAGAAAGGAAAAAAGAAAGGAAAAAAGAAAGGAAAAAAGAAAGGAAAAAAGAAAGGAAAAAAGAAAGGAAAAAAGAAAGGAAAAAAGAAAGGAAAAAAGAAAGGAAAAAAGAAAGGAAAAAAGAAAGGAAAAAAGAAAGGAAAAAAGAAAGGAAAAAAGAAAGGAAAAAAGAAAGGAAAAAAGAAAGGAAAAAAGAAAGGAAAAAAGAAAGGAAAAAAGAAAGGAAAAAAGAAAGGAAAAAAGAAAGGAAAAAAGAAAGGAAAAAAGAAAGGAAAAAAGAAAGGAAAAAAGAAAGGAAAAAAGAAAGGAAAAAAGAAAGGAAAAAAGAAAGGAAAAAAGAAAGGAAAAAAGAAAGGAAAAAAGAAAGGAAAAAAGAAAGGAAAAAAGAAAGGAAAAAAGAAAGGAAAAAAGAAAGGAAAAAAGAAAGGAAAAAAGAAAGGAAAAAAGAAAGGAAAAAAGAAAGGAAAAAAGAAAGGAAAAAAGAAAGGAAAAAAGAAAGGAAAAAAGAAAGGAAAAAAGAAAGGAAAAAAGAAAGGAAAAAAGAAAGGAAAAAAGAAAGGAAAAAAGAAAGGAAAAAAGAAAGGAAAAAAGAAAGGAAAAAAGAAAGGAAAAAAGAAAGGAAAAAAGAAAGGAAAAAAGAAAGGAAAAAAGAAAGGAAAAAAGAAAGGAAAAAAGAAAGGAAAAAAGAAAGGAAAAAAGAAAGGAAAAAAGAAAGAAAAAGAAAGGAAAAAAGAAAGAAAAAGAAAGGAAAAAAGAAAGAAAAAGAAAGGAAAAAAGAAAGAAAAAGAAAGGAAAAAGAAAGAAAAAGAAAGGAAAAAAGAAAGAAAAAGAAAGGAAAAAAGAAAGAAAAAGAAAGGAAAAAAGAAAGAAAAAGAAAGGAAAAAAGAAAGAAAAAGAAAAAAGGAGAAAAAGTAAGGAAAAAAGAAAGAAAAAGGAAAAAGGAGAAAAAGAAAGGAAAGCCAGTGAAAAGGCCAAGTTTTAACTACATTACAGAATGTAACCAGGTAAAATTTTAAAGTTGTCAAGGAATGAAAAACACGTTACAATATCATTTTGACACAAGTGTGAAAGTGACTGACAAGTAATTATAACTTAAGTGGTTGTAGTGGGCAGCAGTAAAACTTCTCTAATATGAAAAATCATTGAACACTAACTGAGAAGTTGACATTTATATTAAATTCTCAATGCAATTTATTATGATTACGAAATTAGACAAGGAAAGAAGATATTTTTAAAGATTAGATTTTGCATTTGTTTTTTTTTTCTTAAATAATAAATTTAAATAATGTCAATAATAGTCCCTTTAGAATAATATTAAACCAATTTTTGTTTTCTAAGTTAAATAAATTAAGAAAAGTATTAGTTACAAGTTGACATCAAATTTAGACTGAGGAACCTGTGAGAACATATCCGAAAATACATAAAAATATATTTTCAAATTCCCTTTACAACTACAATTTCATCAAGTCCAAGAATAGAGACATAAAAGCAGACTTGGGGCCATTCCCCACACAGATGTCATTCAATTTGTATATAAATTTATTCTTTGTTTGGAGCATGTGAAGGATCATTTTGACCTTTCTCTTGTTTGCTGCCAGCCAAAAAATCACCTTCCCTTTTCTCCACTGAAGGGATTAGTAGTAAATGCCTTTATTTGACTGTCAAAACAAAGCTAACAACAATCAATAGTACAGTATGACTGTTATAATACAATTATTGACATCCATTAAATGCCATTGCAAAAAAATAAACTCGCACAAAATAAGGTTTCAAGAATATTAGAATTAATATACAGTGTTCAAATTGACTAAACCTTTAGTGAGCAATATTAATGTTTGGTTTGTTTTGTTTTACAGCGTATCAACCTCAATGACAGTCTTAAGGAAAAATGGCAACAAAAGGACAATTATAATTTTTTTTTTTTTTTTTTTAAGTCATTTCATGACAAGCAAGGCATTAGAGCCACTAAGACAAAGGGTTATTGAATGTAAAATAATATATGAAAAAGGAAAACAAAAAAAAAAACAAACATAAAATGATAAAACCTAGCTGCCAATCTAGTAATGAACTTCAATTCAAATAGTCTAGGTACGATAGAGTGAAGTTCATCAGAACAATTACCATGAAAGTATTTATAGAAAAGGCACAGAGAAGCTACATTATGGCAGTGGGAAAGTGACTGAAGCCAAGATGCCAGGTCAGGACCAATAACATAGCAAATTCTTTGGATTTTATCAAGAATCTCTAAATATATAGCAGGAGCACCAGACCATATATGGCAACAATATTCAAAGCATGGACAAACGGTAGACTTACAAATATTCAAGATAGATTCTTACAAGAAAAATTGTCTAGCATGACACAGTAAACCAACTTTCCTAGCAGCAGATCTAGCAATTGATTTAATATAATCTTTCCACTTCATGTCAGCAGAGAACATTAGTCTAGGGGGACCTTGCAGGCACTACATGATTTCAGTCCACTACAACATAGTGTGTTACTAATGTCATCTTGGTGACTGTGGTCCCAGCTGCCTTGAGATCATCAACAAGCTCCTGCTGTGTAGTTCTGGATTGTTTCCTCACCTTTTCATCAGGTTCATTCTACATTGGGAGATCTTGCGTGGAGCTCCAGACCAAGAGAGATTGATAGTCAGGTGGTGTTTCTTTCATTTTCTTATTATCACACCAACAGTTGACTCCTTCTCACCTAGCTGCTTTCCAATCATCTTCTAACCCATTCCAGTCTTGTGCCTGTATACAATTTTGTTCCAGATGTCCTTAGACAATTCTTTCATCTTGCCGATTGTGGAGAGATTAGATTCTGATTCATTAAAGGATTCTGTGAACTAGTATCTTTTATACAAGTAATGAGTACTTGATTAGGAGTAATAGGACTAGTCTATAGGCCTCCTAGTTACATAACAAGTCTGTGGGGCATGAATCACTGCTGTTTGATAGGGGGTTAAATATTTATTTTTCAATAAAATTAATATAAAGTGATTTTCTAGAATTTTTTTTTTATATTCTATCTCTCACTTTCAAGACAGGCCTACACTGAAAATTATAGACTGCTCCCATTTTTGTAAAGTGGCAAACTCAGAAAATCAGCTGGGGATGAAATACTTATTTCCCCCACTGTACAACTATTAGGATGTTGTAGAAAGACATAATCAAAGACATTCTAAAGTGTCACATACAAGAATACAATATTTCTCATTTTCTTACAAAATGAAACTGCAAAAAGATCAAGATTTTTCCATCCAGATATCAATTTCAAAACTTCAGCAAACCAAAATCAAAACTTTTTTTTTTTGTAAAAAGAGGAAAAATGTTGCAGTTTCTTTTCTTGCACTTCTCCCCTTTGGAACTCTCTTTCAATTTCTTGCTTCCCTGCTACCTACAATCTTAAAAAATTTAAATGCAACATCAATCGCCATTTTCTGTCTTCCTGAACCCTGTTCCTTTATTGTCCTTTCCTTACTAAAATCTTCTCATTCCCTTTCACTCCTTGTAGCCCCCTGCATCCTAGTGGTATTTTTACCTTGCTTGGAGTGAAATAATTAAAAAACAAATAAATAAAATAATATAAAACCTTTTATAAATCAAACATACAACAGCCGTTTACAAGGTACTAAAGATATATTTCCTCAATTGACATTCTCTATGGACATTAAACATATTTATAACTGCCAAGATCTTTTTAACCTACTATGATAACCAATATCCATTGTTACAATGAAAGATTAAAAAAGGAATAAAATGTCCCCCACCCAAGCCTCACCAACCTCTATACAACATCTAACCCAAGATGAAGAGCTCAAATATCCAACGCACATGACACTTGAGTCATGTGACGTCAAATACTATGCCTAGAGTGAGAGTGAGCAAGAGTGAGAGTGAGCAAGAATGTCCTAAGAGCCAATGAATATGGAGAAGAAAGAAAGAAAAAGAAAGAAAGAATCAATAAATAACCACCAGTTCAATTGGTTCTTTGAGAAAGAAAATAAAAAAAATGATATTTAAAAGAACTACTGGCAGAAATAAAGATTGCTCTCAGAAATAAACAGATCAATCACTTAATACAAAAACAAGAAAGAAAAAAAGATAAGGATGGAAAGTACACTGAACAAGAAATTTAAAAAATATATTTTTGTCCTTTGATAACTATATGGGTCATGTAATTCCGAGTAGTCTCTCATCTTAAAGAGTTTCAGCAAAGATAATTAGTGGTTACAATAATGGCTGATTGCTACCCATAGAGAATAAAGATTTTGATTTTTTTAAGCAATTCTCAAGACAATACAAACAGTCTATTATCTCTAAAAATAAATGTTATTCAGAGAAATGTTTATCCAGAACATATCTTTAAATTATGAATCGTAAATTGTCAAACATGTATTTAACAAGTAGATATTTTGAATAACTTTCAAGATAAATGCCAGAAATCAAAACTATAGCTTGATAAAGAAACTGTATTTTTAATATAGTACCAGCCCAAGAAAATATCTATAACTATATAGTTATTGACTTGTGGCAGCCAGATTTAAATCAAGATCACTAGCCTCATTCTGGTGTGAAATAAAATCAAGAATAAAAGGATTTTTGTATGAAGACCTGGATAATGGGTAATTGTATGTAAAAGTAACAAAAGTCCCATTTTTTTTCTTTTTAAACAAAGGCAAAGAAGAATTTTCCTCACATGCCAACAGTTCAAGGGAGGCAATCTTTAACACATTGCAAAATTAATCTTTAATACTGTAATGCTCTGTATATAGATTGCTAAGGAGCATATGGCACAGTTAAAAAATCAGAGAAATTCCAGGAAAAAAACTTATGCAACTGATTTTAGAGCAAAGAAAATCACCAAAATGTTGTGTATGATATTTAAAATCTGCCCAGGTCATTTAGACAATTAGTTACCATTTTATAAAGTTTGAATCAATTGGCAATTAACTGATGTTTTGCCAACCATCCCAATAAACAATCTAATAAATAAATAGTGTTTATTATTTGTTATCAATTCTCAAAACAAAGCAAATGTATAAATTCACCTTCATATGTTTAGGTTTTATTAAAATTCCTTTTTTAAAACAAATATTGCCAAGGAGTAAAGGTATTTAAAATAACAGCTGTGTCAAGGGAAAAAATGTCCATTATTTTTGCGGGCACAAAGGAACCAAGATTGCCTAATTTGCTTTAGCATGATAAAAAAAAAAACAACCAAAGTGACAATGATGGCTTATAATCTTATATTAGATATCAGTACAAGGCTCAAGGTAAAGGGTAAAAAAGATAATGCTAATGATGTTTTATATGAATGAAAGAGAATGTGGTAAATTATGAGAATAACAAGAAAAGATAACAGCTGACCATTGACTTGATGAGGTCAAGATAAAAACCAATATATTGCTAAGAGTAAAAAAAAGAGGAAGCTGAAAGAGGGAGTCAATAAATGCAAAGTCTACCTTGCAATGACTGTTCTTGCCTTGCATGCCTTGCTTGCTATTGGGACTAAAGCTGACCAATATCTTAAGTGAAATTCATATATACAATCCATCATTAAAAATACTGTAAAAATTGTCAGTTCCTTGTACCAATCAAGTTAGTATCTGACTTCTGGTTTATTTTAACATTACAAAAGTCAGATCAAACCAAAAATAGAGTATTGCTGTTCATTCCTCACTTGCCAGTCTTGATAAAGGTCAGAAGCATCTATATGACTTTGTAGGTGATGAATTATTTTCCACCTTAAAACCCCTTTCTTACAGATGAAATGTTGCAGGACTCCTACTACTATCACTATTTCCTTGATAAATGTTCTGACAAACTATACTTATTGGTTTCACCAGTCCCAGAGCTTCAAAGTTAAGACCCACCATGTGATGTACACTGGGACAAATCATCATCATATTCCATTAGCAAGAAGGAAGTTTTACTCAGACAGCTTATTCCCAAGAACTGCTACTTTGTAGAACAAATTCTTGAGAGGATGTTTTCCCAATCATTACAATTTTAACCCTCTTCAAGGCTAGGGTTAACTGTTATCTCTCTTACATAACCTCATAAACTTCACTTCTTATTGCTTCCTCATACATCATTATCATTCAGTATGCCTTGAATAGGTTGACAATTAACCAATGTTTTGCCAACCATTCCAATAAACAATATAATAGTGTTTATTATTTTTGTTGTCAATCCTGAAGAACAAAGAAAACATACAAATTTACCTTGAGTAGCTCTTGGGTCTTGCATTAGGTAAACATTAGTTAAAAAGAAAAAGTACATAATTTATAAAATTTACCTAAAATTTCAATAACCTTTATTAATACAAGATATAAAGTTAATGGCAATCAAATTTACAATTTTAATTGGTAATTATTTCAAGACCAATTGGGGCATTATATAAGTTATGTCTTGGAAGACATTACAAAATCCAATTAGTAGACTCAAATGGTTTGGACTAACATAATTTGCAGATTTTAATTGCACAAGAGTATGTTACTTATTGGACATGGGTGAAACTGTATGCCACTAAGATACAAGAAGTTACTGAGAGTGATAGAGAGTTAGAAGACTTTAGTGATGAAAAAAGACAATAAAAAAGGGGGTTCAGGATGACAGAAGATCTTATGTGTTAAAGATTTACAGAAAGGCATAAAAATACCTCCATACACCTGTAACAAATTTCAAGAAAATTGATCAAATTCTCAATTAATATTTGGCTTCATTTAAGAGAAAGCTAGAAATCTATCAAAAGTATCCATCGTTTTTCTTGCTTTGGCAATTGGTCAACCTAGACAGATATTTGGTGCCAATTGTTAAAACATCGATTAGATAAATGGACAGAACTAAACTAAGCATGCCTGAATGAATGATGATCTGAAAGCTGTGCAGTTGGACAACAGACAACAGCATACAACTAAAGCACTTCAGAAAAGGTTTCTCAATGACAAAAGAAAGTATAACTATTCATGAATGTAAAAATAGTTATCAGACACTGTTTCATCACTCAACCACCATAAATACTGAATTTATTGCTGCATCTCTCTCTCTCTCTCTCCTTCCCTCTCTCTCTTCAGGATATAGGTGAACATGACCCCCCCCCCAATTTCCTGTCCTTTGTAGCTCTTAATAAACTGTCTTTTTGTTATTTCTCCTAAAACTTGTTCCACCATCCATTTACTCAAGTAGATTATACATTGTTTTCCTCTATCCCACTTACATTCAATCTGTCTTGTGAGTATCAGATTTTCTAAGCCCTTTTTCTTCATTATGTGCCCTAGAAATTTCAACTGTCTCTTCCTGATGTTAAATATAAGTTTCCTTTTTGTTTCCATTTTCTCTAAAACTGCTGTTTCTCACATGTTCAGTCCATGGTATCCTCAGCATCCTTCTGTAGAACTACATTTCTGTTCAATAGTATCATAACAGAATATTACTTAAGTCATAGTCTATAACTATAAGAGTCAATAGCATCCCAAATTTTGTTTGAACAATTGAAATACTCTTATTTACATGTGTTGCTAGTTAGCTCTTCTTGGTTATTATACTCCCAATGTTCCAGTCACTGTACCCTCAGGACTTCTTCAGAGCTCTATCTTCATACTTGGTAATCTTCTTGGAATTTGGAACCAAACCCATTATTCAGTCCACAAGGGTAGATTGTTCTCATTCTGCTTTCCATGCTTAGGGGAGATAACTTATCAGTTTGCATTATCAGTCTTATTCACCTTCATGTTGCTTATTTGTTTCTTCCACGAGAGTATATGATATTTTAGCAATACCAGACCCAGGAATTGAATGCACAACTACCAAGGAGCCAAATATATTTTAACCAACACTTTAATCCATATGTACAAGAAAGAAAGTTTTTCTGATCTGTTTTTAAACCTCACATCAAGTATATAATCAGTAAGTCAAAACAATAGTTGCTCATGTTAGTTTAATCCATTTCAGTAGTTCTAAATACAGACAAAAGTCATAACCATTAATCCATTTATCCAAGTGATTCCACTCTAGATATGGGGGTGTTTTCTTCAATGTCTTCTCTGCCAAGCAAGGAAGGCCACTATTATTGAAATCTATGCTTAACTGACTGATACACACTTCAGACAAAAAGCAATTGGTCCAGTTGTTATATTTGAACCATTTCTGTGTCAACATTGCTTTTTTTTAAATAGTGTTTCTTTTCCTTTTATTTACAGATTATATACTTGTAAAGAACGTGTGATGTGGTGTAATAGACAATGGCTCAGAATGAGAAATCAGAGAGCCAAGTTCAAATTCAAGCTGGGTTTGTTACATTCACTTTCATGCAACTTACCCTTGGGAAAGGGTATGCATCTATCTCTTCTCCCAGCTATGGGTTGCACAGCAGGACAGACTGGACCCTATAGTCTTCTTTGGCAACCAGTCTACTGCAGAAAGAAATAGCAGTTTATTGCAGGAAATCTTCTGCCTAGTCAGTCATGAAATGGAAGTAACATGATTGATAATGCAGTTATGGCACTTGACTTCATACTTGTAAAAGCCTGAAGAATTGATCAGGTGAAATATTGTGGTACAAACATCAAGAACACAGCAAGGAATAAATAAATTCATTTAATGAAAAATAATTTCCATTGTTTAATGATAATATCGTTATAGCAAGAATGCTTATAAAATGTCATTTTTCTTAACTCAGCCTTTAAAGTCCATTGTTAGACATAGGTCTTCCCTAAGTAAAATATAGTGAGTGATGGGTTTTACTCTGCTAAACAGGCCTATACGTTAGCTGGTGTGAGAGAAGAGGATTCATGGGTATTAGTGTGAAATGAACATAAATTCTTCCAGCTAGAATTTGAATTTCAGTAATTCCATTCTCTGTGCTATTAATCACTAGACCAATTGCACCTCTCATTGTTATAAGTAATTATAAAATCAGATTTAAACTTTCAATACTAATAATAAACTTTGAAGATTAGCATTTTTTTTCATTGTTCACATCCTTTTTATGAATTCATACAGAACTGTTCAAACTTTTGAAAATGCTAATGTTAGTGTAGTGAAACCTGATAAAAAATACAAAGAATTCACATTAAAATAAGACATTCGTTCTTTCCTTTAAAACCCTTATCACTTTCTTTCTCTCTCTGAACTTCTCTTTCTATACCTCTCTTTCAACTAACAAAAAGGCAACCCTCAGGTAAAAAGATGAAGAAAAATAAAAATGACTCAAATTTAAATAAGGCATTTGTGCGTTCCTTTAAAACCTTATCTCTTTAAACTTCTCTTTCTATACTTCTCTCAACCTATAAGAAGGCAACCCTCAAATGAAAAGAGCAAGAAGGAAAAACTGAACCCAGCCAAAAACACCAAGAGCTTGCAGGAGCAGAGTTTACTTATTTGTGACTGAAACGTACCAAAATTCAGGGAAGCACCATGCATAACTTCCATTACATAAAAAAAATGAAAAAGAAAGGAAAGCTTTAAAATAAAATAATTTGACCAATCAAAAAAATTGACACAAAGAGACTTCTGAGTTAGCTGAAAATCATGTTCACACCAAATTCTCAAGCCTATAAGAGCTTGACACCTCTAATTCAGTGAAGGCAGACCAGAACAACCCCAGGGGAGGATAGAACAAAAGAACACAGCCATGTGAAAAAACAGTCAAGAAGTCATCTGTTATTTAAATTTCCATTCAGTTCAGGGCCAAGAGAAAATAAAGCAGATTGACATCTGACCTAATTACTACTACCGCTACAGTGGTCTGACTTCCAACTACCAAAACGTACATTTCTTTAGACTAACATCAGTGTCTGCATTATTAAGAAACTTTTTGCTACAATGAATACCAAAGGACTCGCTCATCACTCTAAAGAAAATAAATAAAAATATCTTATCTATTTTAAACACTTGAGTCAGTTCATTTCATTCCCAAAGTTTCTGATAAAATAATTATCCTATACCTATCCAAAAGGCAATATTCAGAAATGAACACATTATGAAACATTAGTATTATTTATAATTTTGAAAAGAATCATCATTTCAAGAATTAAATGGACAACTGTTTTGGCCTATCTATTCTATAGTATTCTTCAATAATGTGTACTGACTGTACAGGAAGAGAGATGTGTCTTATTGTAAAAGAAAGCAAAAAATGACAGCAAACATAATTCAAAACATTCAGGTTAGGTTATTTCAGTTTTAATAATTGTTCAATTTTTGCAATACTGTTTATTCTTTAATTTATAAAGTGATTGCTTTCTCAAGTAAAAATGTCAATATCATACATTTGTTAAGTAACAAGAACCACATATGTATAATATACCTGAAGAAGACTGCAAAATGAATCAGCCAAAACATTGTGGGAACATAAATAACACAAAGAAATTACATGCAAAAATTGTTCAGATGAACTCTGCTAGAGTATCTAGACTTTATTAATTTAAGCACAGTACTAGATTGGTAACAAGGTTTTATCAATTTACATTTGAATTGGCTAAGACAGTTTTTTTCTCATACTTCTCACTTGTAGAAATCTTTTCTGGTTCCATGCTTTCCAACCAACTTTGATCTTCAAAAATTTAAATGTAATGTCAATCACTATCTAATGTCTTAATTACTCACTCCTTAATAATGATTAAAAGAAAAAAAAGTAAAATAATATAAAAGGCACTTTATTTTGTACAGCACCAAATTTTCTAAGTTTCCTTACTAATTTTCACTATGTAATATTTTTTTGTCTGAAAAAAAATTTAAAGTTATTTTGGTACATTAACATTATCAGCTAGAAATAAAAAAAAATAAAGAGAAAAAAAAAGCAGTTGAATTTACATAAGAGTCATAAATCATGTTCTTTCCTGAAGCTGGTAAAAAAAAAAAAAAAAAAAAAAAAAAATGACATGTCACTGTCCATCTTACACAAAGACTAGAGCAGAAATGAAAATTCATTTTAATTTTTTATTTTGTTTTGCTAAGAATACAAACAATAGATTTCACACCAATAAAAATGGATTTCAGATCAATAACAACAAAAAAAATAAAACCTTATAAAACAAAGAATCCCTTACAATGTTAGAAAATTTGAATCCAACTGATAAGAATTACCAAATAGATAAAAATAAAAAATATTTGGAAGTATAAATTAGTATTATTTACACTATTTATATTCAGACAATTGTCTTTATCTTTGTTGTTGTTGCCTTCCTCAGATGTATATCAGTCTAAGTAATCTACAGGGAATTCTGAACTGAGCCCTTTAATATACGGGGGAAGATTGTTCTCATTCCACTGCCCATGTCTAGGGATATCAAGTATTTATTATTTAGTACTGCTCAGTTATTGCTCACCCATTTCTACTGATTGCAAATATACACTACCCAATCCTGGGAGTGAACTCACAATCACTAGATCACCAAATACAAAAACCAAGACTTAAATCCACTAGACCATTGTCCTGTGAACTTGGAACCTTAAACCTAACCTGCTGGCTGGTGAGAGTTGCTGCTGCTGCAGTTGAAGACTTGCTATCATTTTTCCTTATAAATTAGTAATAGAAAAAAAAGAAAAGAGCTCTCCTATCTTATCTCTGATATCAGACTAATGATGTTTATTAGATAGGTATGGTAGCCAAATTGAAACAAGAAGAAATAGTTCATATTCCTTTCAGTTAGTACTTGTAAAACCTATATCTCCAAGGTATAATAATTTAATATATAAGCACAAGAAAGTAAAATGTAGGTTAATATATTTTCTATACCAAAAAAACTATCTTTCAATTCTCTTCGTACAGAAAATTAATACCAAATTCAAAATAAAAAAGAGACAATATCTCAGGTAATATATACATTCTTGGACAATGTTATGAATTTACAAAAGCTATTATTAATATGCTGAGATTCTCATCTGGAAGTAATGAATATTTGTTGCTTCAAAACATTCTGAGGCTTCTATATTGATACAAGCACCACCAGACAATTTGGCACATAAATCTTTGGACACTACCAACATAACTCATCTCCAATCAAATATATTGCGTAATTAAATATCGACTATATAATCCAAATATAACTGACAGTATCCAACCAGAAGTGATATTGCTGCAATTATGAAAACCAGAATCTGCAAGGTGTTTTAAAAACAGTCATAATTTAACAGAGTAAATAAAATTTACTACAAATAAGGACCACAAGTGACTGTTTTTCCTTTTCAGTATTTATCTCACAAAAGGAAAAAAAACAGCAATGTTTAACCATAGTTTTATTTTTCAGCCAAAAAAAAAAAAAAAAAAAAAAACAGTGTGTCAAAAGGACAGTTATTCCTTTGATGCCACTATTACTGTATACACTTTTGACTCCCTCAGCAATGTTTATTTATAACATAAAAATATGTGAACAAATTATGATGTAATATTTATTATTTACCTTTTATAAAGAAATAAATTTTAAAAGAAATCTTTTTATTAAAAATTTTTTTTAAATTACAAAATTATCAAAGTATGTAAACCAATTGCAATTTATTATTAACCATTTTATAAATAACTATTTTATTCAATCTAATAAATAAATAAATGGTGTTTAACATCTTTGTTGTCATTTCTCAAGAATAAAGAAAATGTATAAATCCACTTTTGTGTATTTGGGTTTTATTAAAATTCTAATAATAGCTTTTTAAAACAATAAACATTGCCAAAAGTATATGCAGTAATAGTAGTGTCAAGGGAATAACTATCCTTTTGACACACCATTTTTTTCTTGGGGACAAAAGTTAAACATTTCCACAAAAAAAAATACAATATCATAGATAAATATGAATTTTAAACTCTTTGTTATTCACTGTATATTTTTGTTGTCTTAATTTAAAATATGTTTCAAGATCCCCCCACATGATAAGAATGCCACATACATCTTTTAAAAATGTATAAACATTATTTATAACTTTCAGTAATGTCATTAACATTGCATGATTTTATTAGGACATGGAATGCATTTTTTGTGGTGTTAATGCTGTTAACCCTCTCTTGACCAATTTATTCTATAACTGTCTTCAGGCATATTTATCATCTATAACTTTAAAAAGAGTCAGTAACATACTGAATACTTTTCAGACAACTGAACTACTTTTTCGTATACTATTGTTATTGTTCCAGTCAAAATTTGGTGTTAACAATTGCAAATATATGAAGAAATGGTTTAATTGTCCAACCAAGATGAGGTATGCACAAACCTTTCACATGTCTTCAAGTTTAGGAAATGCTCCAACACCTTTAAGTGCAACAGGAAGGTGCAATGTAAGAGACAAATACCTAATGCTCTGGGAAATCATATTTTGCAATTCTCACCAAAACTAAGAATCAGAGTCTCCAAAGACTTATCACTTCACTGGTACAAAGTAAGAAAAAATAGAAATAACCAAATTCTCAAACCCAAATATCTGAATTGGTCAAAGAAATACCAAAAACTTTATTCATCCCATTATGTTTACAACTCTTATCTTTACAGAGTTTCCATACCTTATTTTTATATATTTAGATGACAGAGAATTTGATTTTAGTGCCTATAATGATCTTAAGACTAAGAGAATTTCAGCAAACCTTAAGAAATTCTCTCAACTTTCAATACAACAGAGAAGTGCAGAACTGCAGACAACTATCCCAGCATCCAGCCAAATTACAATTTATTTGTTAAAACAAAACCAAAAGAAAACTAAGAAGTTTACAGGTATTTGAGTACTAATTACATTTGTACAAGGTACATTTTTCTTAATTACTATTATGTCAATTGTAATTTTCCTTTCAACTTATAAGATAAACATATACTTCCATAATAATTAGCTCATTACTAAGACAACAGACAGATCATCAGTTACCAAATGGACACATAGAAACAAAGCCTGAACAACTGAAGAGAAGGTGAATCAACAAGATGGATACCATTATAGGTTCAACATTGTCATGCCCTGCCAAGAATAGACATTTGGGCGAGGATACAGTAGGGCTTCAGCCTTCAAAAGTGAGAAAAAGTGTGATGATACTGCATAGAAATTATTGATTCAATTTCACAACTCTTCAATTGTTATGTAACAGTCATTTTGACTTCAGGTTTCATGAATAGATACCTATCTTTTATTGCAAAGTTTTGAATAATCCTCATCCTCTGTACGCCAAATTGGGGATGACGGTATTACACTTCACACAAAGGTAACATGGAATCTGATTCTCTACATCAGGCACCAGCAACATTTTTTGAGCATTGGACCATATGATCTATGGCTTGTTACAAGGTGGCTGCACTACTAAAAAGATTAAAATTAATTTTTCAAAGTAGGTACCTCAGCTATTTTCACTACAGAATTGATTGATTCATTCATTCATTTTCCACAACTTATCAATCCTTTACAGGTTATTTAAAGCCAGAAAATATTTTAGATTGTAAGAATTTTTTGGAGATAATGATTTTGGAATACAAGTCTTACTAATTAACCCATAGCTGGGAGGAGAAGAGTTGGATTCCTACCTTTCCCAAAGGTATTTGTACATAAGTGAATATAATGAACCCAACTAGAATTGAAACAATTCCAAGCAATTATCCATTACCCCACCTACACATCCAAGCTTACAGCACCTGATATTCCCAAGTGGTCACTCATCTAGGTACTGACCAGGCTTGATGTTGCTTAACTTCAATGATCGTATAGGAACAGGTATTTCAACATGATATCGTCATAAGCCCTTCCCTACAGAAAATCATATGCATAAGCATATACCTTAGAAATGGGGGAAAAGTTGATTTTTTTTTTTCTTTGGAGAAAAAGATTTTCTATAATTAAAAAATTAAAGTTTTGGTATAATAATATCACTAGTGACAATGTGATTAACACATGTTGCTGCATGTGATTTGATTCTAATTTATTCATTTGAAATTAAAAATATTTCTTCTTTAAAGAAATAATTATTATGAATGTTTCCAGTTTCAAAAGCGAAAGATGTTTACACGTTATCTTCCTTAGTGAAAATTATGGAGTAATCCACAGTTACCTCCCATGTTAAGAAATGGTATCTGCCTTGGCTATAAAAACAGAACATCAATGAAGAGGGGAACAATTTTAAATTCTATGTGCTAACAAGTTTAGACATCAAAACAGACAATCAAAGACTTCACCTTCTCTTCTTTCCTTGTCCTAGAATTTAATACATTAAAAATTATGCTGCAAAAATCACCAATGGTTTAAAATGATTAAAATATTACTTTTACTGAAAGTTTACAAAATTCATGAAACATTATACTTAATCATTGTTTATGTGATAATGAAATGAAACAAAACAAAATTCTAAAAGGGGCAACAGTCTGCCCATGACGACTCTACATATTCACTTACTGTTCTTTTGTCACCTCTTTCCAGAACAGAGAGAGAGATACATTCTAATCTGCACCTGCAAAGATTAATGGAAGCTAACCAAATGTCAAGAGTTTGTGTTAATAGAAAATTGTCTTCACAACTCTTTGTACTATTTGGTTGCTATGCTTTGTACATTGGTCACTTCATAAAGTAAAGGTGTAAAAGAGAAATGACCTTCAGAAAGACAAGGACAGTTCTCAGTCTTTAATCCAAATATCAAGGAATGTTAACAGTAGGAGAATGTTCCTTAGCAAAATTACAGTGAACGATTGCCAGGAATAATCAAAATGATACCAGGAATCCATGGTTACCATGGAAGAGTATTGGTGCCAGCCACCATCAGCTGCTCTATATCATAACAAGTCAGAGTAATCAGTGAAAAACAACAGAATTATTTCTTTCCCAATCACCACTTTTGTTTTGTTTTGTTTTTTTTTCTTTCAGAAAGATTTCAAGATGGAAATGGCTTTGAAAATTACTTCTTGTTTCAAACAGTCTCCAATGATTAGCTGCTCTGTGTGTGTCTATGTTTATTTATTAATGCATTAGTATCTGTATAGATGAATACATGTGAGTATGCATATATAATCACAAGTGTGCATGTGCATATACAGATTATATTTAACCAAGTAAAGTATATGGGAGATCCTGCATGCTGCCTATAATAAATTATGTTTGCAGTCACAATATAATTATGGTATAGAATTGTCAGTATGCAGATATGCATAGAATTTTTTTTCTCCTGCACACACATACATATATATACGTGTGTGTGTGTGTGTGTGTGCGTGCTTTTTAGGTAATTTTTATGTGCTATAGATAAACACATGCAGCACAAATACAATGAAAGTACAGGAGTTAGCATGCTGATCTCACAAGACATTGAGAGCAAACTCATTCTTCATCAAGTACTCTAGAAAAGTTGCCTTGAATCAAAATTCACTGATTTTAAAAGTACCATTTAATATATTGCCTTTATTTTACATATGGTACATATACTCTTATAATTTTGCTAGTGTACATGTATTTAAATGTATATATCTGAATGCAAGTGTGTGTGTGTGCGTGTGCGTGTGGTGCATTTGGACACTAATCTTTCATTTATACATGTTTGGATAAAGACTAATGAACTTTATTTAAGAATTTTTGTTGGTTTTTAGCTTTTATATATTTTATATGCACAATACAAGGTGCTGTTGAAAATTTCTTACTTCAACCCACTTCCCAAAATCTGACCAAACATCAGAATTTAATTTGAAATCCCTTGTCATAACTTTTCAACATCCCATCACATACAGAACTATATTGCTAGCATATATTAGCATGTACTTATGTTCTGTTTTAATATATATATCTAAGCTTATCACTATACTTAAGGATGACTATTACAGAATAAATGTCCCAAGTTTTTTTTTAGTTTTTTTTTTAAGCATTTCACCCCAAGCAAAGTAGGAGTGCCACTAGCATGCAAAGGGTTACAGAGAGTGGGGACAAGAGTAAAGAGGTGTGATAAAGGAAAGGATGAAGAGAAGGACGGAGAATAGATCAAGGCATCTGGAGATGTCTTCCACAGATGGGAAGTGTGAGACCTGAAGCTATTGGCGTAGAAGAGATGGCTACATTTAACTGTTTCGTCAGTGAAAGTGTGGGACTGAGATGCCAACCTAGTAGCATGTTTAAATTCATACAGTTTGGGAACCAGCGAAAGTAGCTTGACAGAGCAGTTACCATGAAAGTATTTGTAGAAAAGACTTGTGCAATGCATCTTTTTCACCCTAAGCCAAAATGTCATACCCCTCCCCTTTCCAAGATTGTCCAACTTAAGATGCATTCCAAATAATATGCATATATTATTGAAAATCTTAATATATATATATATATATATATATTGACATGGATTTTTTTTTTTTTTTTTTTTTTTAAGAGGAATTTTACAAATTTGATAGGACGAGGATATGTTGATGGATTTTTAAACTTGAATAAATGTACAGTAATTTGTTTTAATTCATAACTACGGATTAAATAAACTGAAGCATACTGCAATAAACAAAGTTCAATAGAATGCCAGTGTACCGTAATTCAAGAAATAAAATTCTATAAATAAAAAATTTTTTAAAATTACAAGATTTCACCCCCACCTAGAAACCATAAGAATCACATGATTGATAACCCCTGTCCTAGAATAAGATACAAATTATTGAACTTGGATTAAAAACCCATGTATACATAGGTGCAAATATTTCACATACTTAATGTAAACTCATTTCATAACCTTTATATATATCAACAAAGGTGTAAATAAAGTAATTAATATGTACATAATTATGCCTGGATTTGCATAATTCCCTTTGTCTAGAATATTTAAGTAGATATGAAAATGTTCTGAAGAAAACATATTTAGATATTTCATGTGCTGCTAAATAATAGTAATCTATCTTAAGGAAAATTATGACAAAGTGGAAAAAGTTTACGTGTGACACGTTTTTTCCTTTAGGACTTCATCAGATTAAAGTGTTTATGTTTATGTTGATGCAACTAAACATGCACCTGAAGGAGAGAGGACACTGAGAATTTTACCTTAAAATGTAGAACTTTTCTTTTTAAAATATATACACTGGCTATATAGTCTAGCCAATTTCATTTAATTTATTTTTATTTATGTTTCTATCACTTCTGTTATTATATACCCCATATGGTGATAATAAAAGATCTGCCAAGAAAGCTGAAATGTTGTAAGAACCTGGACATAAATTTACTGTGGATGATCTAGCAATTAAAGCACTTTCTATATATTTTCATCTTAGTAAATTGCTTTTTCTTTTAATTGGATTAGCATTTCTTTTCTAAATCAAAATTATAGTCAGACTCATTATGGTGAGCAACTAATGCATTGAGTGTGGCATTTTGTAAAAGATCCCTTTTGCGTTCATATCTCCTATGTATTCCTTGTGGCAATTATTACAGGTGATAGAGTAAATTCCATCTTCAAGTTTTAGATTATTATTTTGTTTTGTATAAAGTCTTTTATTGTTGTAGTAGTAGTTATAACAAATTTTATGTTAAGTTTATATAAATTCTATCAACTATTACAACTACAATTGAAAAAAATTTATCTAAGCTTAACATAAAATTTGTTACAACTACTTTTAAAACAATAAAAGACTTAATACAAAACAAAATAACAAGCTAAAACTTGAAGGCAGAATTTACTCTATCACCTGTAATAATTGCCACAAAGAACACATCGGAGAAACCGCAAAGAATTTAAATAAAAGATTATATGAACACAAAAGGGATCTTTTACAAAACAATATACTAAATGCATTAGTTGCTCATTGACTGACCATAATTTTGAGTCATCCAATCTATCTATATAATATGCTTCATATATTTTTATAATAGCAAAAACTTAACACAATATACCAACTTTTTTATAACATGGGTAAACTAATATTATAACATTCTACTGGCCAGAAAGTAGGGATATTAATTTTTATAATTTTTAAATAATAAACTGATATCCCAAAATTACTTAAACTGCAGAAGGTCACAATCATAGCCAGATGATAAAATACTGCATCAAGGATTTTCTTTACATAGGCACAGGATTACAGTTAGCATAATTGAGAAAAGTATACTAAAAAATTACCATGTGAAAACCTAATAATAGTAATACCTTAACAAAATATACCATCATTTTGACAACATGGGCACACTATTAGTATTCTGTTTCTATTAAAAAGGTTTATATAATCATTTATTATACTGTGTACAGGAATGGATGTAAATATGTTTGTTCATTATTTCATATCTTTATAAAATTACCAACATTCATTTCAAATTATGACAAGAAAGATCCAATCAATTTAGCATTTTTATAGCCAAATAAAAATCATTTAACAATAACAATGTCTGCTGAAGAGTCAATTTATTGGGACACTTGATTTCTCTTTTACTAATTAAAAATAAATGTTACAAATTAATATAACAATCCGATTTTTATTTTTATGTAACAATATTCATAATCTTGTCTGGCCAAATCTGGTATGAAAAATAAGAATTTTAAATAAGAATAAGTTTCAAATTTATTCATATCAGCCTAAAGACTTGAAAATATTTTCCCTTCAAAATTTGATTTAAAAGACAATTTATTTTAAAACTATATTTAAAGCCAAATGCCCAGAACAAAACGTAGATCTATCAATTTCTAAAGAATTAATGCATTTATTTTTAATCAGATATTTTTATTACTTCAAAGTTTATTTTTAGTAGATACCCGATTTTTATTTTACAATGTGTATTATGTCTATCAGTCTGCACACTCAAAAATTCTTAATAAAGAAAATGTGCTCTCTGGCAAGATTCAAACCTATGTTCCTCTTCAGGCCAACAGATAAAATAGACACTGTTTAAAATAAAAATGGAGCATCTATTTCAAACTCGGCTATCCACTAAAAATAATATTTGAAGTAATAGCTCTATCAGTAATATTTAAAAAATATTTAATATATAAACATACAATGCTCCTAACACCCAGCTTTCTTCTGACCAGATCTATATATAAGATTCTGTAACTTCCATTAGTCAGTCCATCCATCCATCCGTCCATCCATCACACCCCTTAAAATCGCCATACATTGATTGATGGAATCCAAATTTGTGGGAGAAGTGAAAAAAGGTAAGAGGGTGAAAAGTACAGTTAGTGAGTAATTTAGTACAATAAATTTTCATTAATTTGGGGGGAAAAAATTAAGTGTTATTATTTAATATATAAAATATTCCTAATATTTTAAAACAATTTAATAATTAGAATAAATAATTATTTAATAAAAATACAATATTGTTTTTTTGCATATCTTTTCTTTAAGTTTATATACAAGAGAATTTTTTTATATATCGTGAGAACTATAAACAAATCACAAGGACAAATGCTTCAAAAAGTTGGAATTTGGCCACAGAAAGAAATATTTATGCATTGCCAGTTGTATGTTACATGCTCAAGAGTAAGAAATTCTAAGAATTTATTCTTCATTGTTAAAAAGAAAAAAGGAAAAAATAAATTCTTAAGAAATATTGTTTAAGTCCTATGAAATTTAATTAAAGACATTATTAAATCACACTATGGTTTTTGTCAAAGTATTTTTCCAAACAAATCAGCTGAGTTAAATTTCCTTGATTAATTTACAACATTAAATGAAATGTAAAGTTTGTAAATTTCAACAAAAAATGTTAGTGAATGTTGCCAAAAAATTTTAGTGTATAAAAACCTTCATCTCTTTGTATTTGTGTCTTGGAAAGGCCTATTGCAAGCTCTCAAAAAAACAAAAGGGGAAAATAAGTGCCACAGTGAGAAATAACACTGTTTCCAATATATTTAATTGTTTATTTCAGAGATTCACTTGTATGGTCTAAGTGGGTGACACTTGAGACAGCTTCTGACATGTCAATCCAACAGATAAGCTCTTCCCTTCAATTCTTTCTCCTACCAACTCTCTACACCTCTCAACATTACAAATTTCTAAAAGGCAGCATCAGGACTACCCAAGAGACAGTCTTTCCCTGTTAACAGGTGGTTCAGAACTCAAATACTTCAATCCCAACTGTGACTTAATATAAGTCTGTGACTGGAAATCCTCAATGTCTGTTTGTGCTGTCACTTGACACACAAAAGTTTATTTTATTCCCTTTCAGTCAAGCGAGTGGTCATCCTGAAGACCCCAATTCACAGATTTATCACTGATCATAAAACACAAAACAAGTGAGACCAAGATAAAAAAAATAAATGTCCCAATCATAGTGTCTCATATATATTCTAAAAGATTATAGAAAATGTTAATTGCAATTGTTTTTATCTAAGTAGTACTCAGCAGGTAAAGAATCCTCTTTTCTGAAGAGAATTTAAAGATTTTAGGAGGGAATTGGGACAACAGATTGGCAGATTCAAACTGTTAAATTACTGATCTTTCTACAGTTCTCTAATTCAACTTTTGAGTCAATTCTGGAAAGAATCACATTCTGGAATACGCACAAAAAAAAAAAAAAAAAAGACTGAGATCCATTGTTTTATACAAGTAGATAATAATAAAGAAAAAGCAACTTTTATTTCTTTACTTTTAACCAAGGCAACCATCAAATTTTTTAAACCTGCTGAATGCCAATGCATAAAAACAATAAAATAAATGTTATAGGCTTCTGTAGTTACAGAATACAATTATTTGACAATAAACTGAATTAAATTCACATTAAAATAATATTTCATATTTACCTTCTCTCTGTGCAAAAAAAAAAAAAAAAAAAAACTATTATAAATCACTTAAGAGCTGACTTGCCTCAACACAATCAAACTCCAGGAGTCCCAAGTCAATTATCAACATCCCTTGCCATTATGTACCTACTATATAACACTGCCTCTTGAGTTATTTTCCTACAAAAACTTATGAAAACTTATGCATCCCTAATTATATATATATATATATATATATATATATAGCAGTTAATTGTTTTTTTTTAATGGGTTAAAACTGAAACATTTTGGATTATACTTTTTGTTTTTGCAGGTGAATATTGCATTATCAATTTTTAGAGAATAACAATGATTTTTTTCCCCCTGATACAAGTCCTACAATTTAACCCATAGCTGGAGGGTGGAGATAGATTCATACTTTTCTCCAAGGATATTTGCACATCATATAATGACAGGAATTTGAACTTGGCTCATTGATTTTTCATTCTGAGCTGCTATCATAGAGTGGCAAGTTTTCCATGATACAGAAAACAGAAAAAAAAAACAAAAATAAAATAAAAACAGAAAACATGGAAAAATAACAAAAAATGGGATTTTTGCTACAAGAAAATAAAATATTCCAACAGTAAAATGTAAAATTCCTGAGCTGGAACTTGACAGAATCATTATTTTGTATAAATTTGCAATACACAAATTCTCATGTGCAAGCACTATGACCTATATTGCTGCAACATGTCATTCTATAAATAACATGGGGTATCTTCCAGTACTGTGCAAGTGCCATAACCCAATTCATGCTATTAACCTGGCCAAACTGGATACCATTGATCACTACAGTGCAAATACCCACATGTGATATTAGCACATGAACAGCATGGCATGCACCATCAAGGGTAGTAAAAATAAAAGTTGTTTGTTTAGTAATTAAATTAAATTTTTAAATGCCTTTTGATTATCTTTCATTTTTCACACAAAATTAACATGCCTGCATTCTTTGACACATAAAACTTAACTCACTGAAAACACTTTCCAACTCTAACAATCCCACATTCAGCTCAGCCAATCAAAATCGACACCTCTATTTTATCTACCAGCTGACCCTATGGTCAGCCTTAGAAGGTCTGAGCCAAATACATGTCACTAAAAAATAATAGTCTGAAACTATTATTTAACAACATTTAAATTATGAAGTCCAACAACGATGATGTCTGATCCACTAAATAAGAAGAATGAGAATTGAAGAAATCACTGGTTGATGATATGTTGACGTTGATGGTTGCAAAGACCAAAGTTAGATGCACAGTGCCATCCACAGGTTGCACACTGAATTCTGACACGAGGTGCTGATCACACACAAACTAGGCAATCATGATGTTGTTGCCAGCAAAATTGCTGGTCTTGAGTTTGACTAGTTTCAAATCTTTCACTGGCCTCATAGCATAGTATCCACCAACTTGTAATTGGCTGCTCTAACTTCCAGTTCCACAGATTTAATACCACTCAGTTTTAGCATTACTTTCAGGTGGTCTTTGAAATGTTTTTTCTGTCCTCTAACAGTGACGGCCTTCTGAGAGTTCTGCTTTTTGGGAGACAGTCTTCAGGCATCCTGATAACATGACTAATGTACTTAAGCTGTTGTTCAATGATATGAGTCTCTATGCTTCTGCTGCTAGTATGCTGGAGAATATTGACAAGCGGTATTCAATCTTGCTGTGACAATCTGAGAATGTGCTGAAGACGTGGAATGTTTCAAGACCTTGTATGTGAGTCCTATATTGAGTCCAGGATATATATATATTGATGTAGGAATCATCACTTCTACCTGTGATCAGATTAGTTCCTGTATACTCAGTCTAACTTAGTACTGTAGTTAACAGATTAAAAGATGATCAAAAGACTTATCTATCAAACTTATCAAAAATTTTTCATATTATCAGTCACTGATGAGCAGTGTCAGATATATATATATATTATATACACACACACACAAAAGTGTGATGCATGTACGTATATATTTCTAAAGAATTCTTCTATGTGCCATGTCCCTTCAGGACATATGCAGTCATAGCTCTCCACAATTTCCTGTCATATGTATCTTTTAATCCAACATTTTGAATACTTCAAACATTATTATAATGGATACTTGATATCTGAAAAAATACAGTGTATTTCAAATATGAGTATCCACTATAATAACATGTGTGTGTGTGTGTGTGTATATATATATATATATATATATATATATATATATAGATAGAGAGAGAGAGAGAGAGAGAGAGTGAGATTCGTTTTCTATCACTTATCAAAGTATTGCAAGTTATGTATAGTCGGAAAATATTTTTACATTGTAAGAATTTTTTGATGGGAGAGATAATGATTTTGTGATACAAATCTTACTAATTAACCCATACCTGGGGCAGAGAAGAGGTTTTTTTTCATACCTTTCTCAAGAGTATTCATGCATAAGAGAATATAACAAACCCAACTGGAATTGGAACTCGGCTTTCCAATTAACAATTCTGAGCCATAATCCATTACACCATCTGCACATCCAAGCTCACATTACCTGGTATTCACTCATCTAGGTATTGACCAAGCTCTATATTGCTTAACTTCAATTATTGTACAGGAACTAGAGTTTCAATATGACGTGGCTGTAAGACTTTTTCTGTATATAATTTGTACAGAAATCAAAAGTATAGAGTATAGTAATAATATTTTCCAAGGAACGTTAAAGATGATTTTAGTAAAACCTACAACTGAAATATTTGTTCAATACAGTTTAGCCATTCTTTCTTTATATTATATAAATGTTAGGAAATTTGTCAATAATAAAAAGATCAATGCTATTACTAAAAGAATCATTCCATTCTCTATGATTATATATTTGCTGAACCTATAAAAGAAGTAGAGTACTTTCCCTGGCACTTTACCAGAAGGTTTAGTTTTCCATACTAGAATGATGCAATTAGCATAGATCTTTTTTCCCAGGACTGGACAGAAAGTTTGTTGTAAATATTGTATCAAATTGTTGTCAAGGCTTCATTTGCACATCAGTAAGTCAAGTCCATGGGAAAAAATACTTTGCATTTTGGACTCCCAAAAGAAAATTGAAAATTCTCATTGCATTTTTTAAACCACCAAACCATCTTCCCTGTACCAAGATAATTTGAGAGGATATATTAATAATTATAGTAGTAGTAGTAGTAGTAGTAGTAGTAGTAGTAGTGGTAATAGTATTGTAAATACTAAATGAAACTGAGTGCATGCATGCAAAGACTAGCATATATCAAGAGACAGTATAATGAAATGCTGATGCTATCATTTTGGAGGACTGAGAACATAAGAGCTGTGTACCTTCAGATAGTAACTTATTTCCCGAAATGATAGAATCACCATTAAAAATCTAGTAGTAATAATAATGGTAGTAGTAGTATTGCAAATGCTAAGTTAAACTGAGTGCACAGATACTACACTGATCAGAGACAGAAGCAAAAATTCATACTTCAATAATCCTGTCATTATTTTTCAGTTAATATGCCTATAAAGTCAAAAAATCATCCTCTATCAAGTATTCCAAGAAATAAAACTCAAGATAAACCTTTCCAAAGAAGAAACTATGATCTGGAATTAGAATAAAAGTAATAATAGCACCATGAATCCATCTTGAAAATTCAGTATGTGAAATTAGCAAATACTAAACACTTCAGATACCTTGGCATATAGGTCAGTTATAACAAATTAAGTATAGGAGAAAAGGAAATTGAGCAGAGAATAGACTGCACCAATTTTTTCCCAAACACTGCAAATTGCTAAAAAAGCAAAACATCAAGCGGAAAACTCATGTTCTTAATAGTCTTGATCTGACAAGGCTTTCATATGGATGTCATGTATGGCACCAAACCTGTTCAGAAATATCTAAACTGTATACAACAGCTTTCTAAGATCAATGGTGAAAAAAGACTGAGCCAGTGAAGCATGAGGGTCTTGACAAAGACCATCCTTCTTTAAATGTTGTAGACTAGTGTTACAGAATCATAAACAAAGAACTTTACCAAATAATAGAAACCATATCACTTGAGGAGTGCCACCAGCAGCAACAACTAAAATGGATAGCACAATAAAAAATTAGAAAATAAATAATAATCAAAATGATAACTTTCCATACTACTTGAAATAAAAAGTCCCCATCAGTATCGGAAAGAGCGGTAACAGCTACTGAACTTGAGAAACCTGTTTTCCTGAGAAATTGTTTTAAAAGAAAGATTTTATAAAACCTTATTACCAAAGCTTCTAATGGGATGGAGAAAACTATACCATTAAAATAGATATAGCTTAATTTTAAATTTTTTACAAAGTTGAAAATGCATTTACTATAATCAGGAGTGAGACAGTTAATGTTAATGTGCATATTTTCACAAAATGATAGATCTAACCAGAGAAAAACTGCAAGAGAAGAATATTCCAGTATTGTGTCAGTTTATATGAAAGTATTACAATTCTAACAAGACATATTTACTTGTTTACAAATCAAAGTCCCACCTTTGAAAAATAGGAAAACTTTTTTCAAATATTTTATAAAATATTGGCAGCTGATCTCAAAAATTACTTAAAATCTATTGTTAAATGGGGCAAGAAATGGCTTGTTAATTTTAATGCCTCCAAAACAAAACTGCTCTCTTTTAATCATCTTAGAGAAAATTTGTTTGCCTTCCATCACCATAGCTGATGCTAACCACCAAGAGAATGACTTCTCTAAGCTTTTCAAGTTAATGTTTTCCACTGACATGAAGTGGAAAGACTATATTGAATCAATTGCTAGGTCTGCTTCTAGGAAAATTGGTTCACTGTGTCATGCTAGACAGTTTTTCTCACCAGAATCTATTTTACATATTTATAAGTATACCATTCATCCATACATTGAAAATTGCTGCCATATTTGGACTGGTGCTTTCACTATGAATCCAAAAAAGAGTCTACAATGTTATTGGTCCTGACCTAGTATCTCAGCTTTAGTCATTTTCTCACTGTCATAACATAGCTTCCTTGTGCCTTTTCTATAAATAATTTCATGGTAATTGTTCTGAGAAGCTTTCCTCTTTTGTACCTCAACTATACAAATTTAAGTGCGGTACTAAATTGGCAGACAGGTCTCATTATTTTTTAGTTGAAATTGCAAGATATAACCTTAAGTTTCTTCTCCTATACTTCTCACTTGTGGGAATCTCTTTTAGGTTCTTGCATTCCAGTCAACTTTAATCTCCAAAAATTAAAGTGTAATGTCAATCATTAGCTTCTGTTTTTTTAATTTCTGTTCTTTTATTGTTCTCTCTCCTTAATAACATTTTATTTTCTCATTCTTTTGCAGTCACCTTATTGGCTTTATTGCCTCACTTGGGATGAAATGGTTAAAAAAAAAAAAAAAATTTTTAAAATGGAAAATGTTCATCAAAATACCAAAATCACATTTGCACCAATTCTCAGCATCAAGAAAAATCAAGTTTTGTTGATTTACTTATACAAGAAAATGTCTGAGAATATTTAAAACAGAATTCACATAATTGCAGATTTAGATTATTTATTTCTGCCACAAACAACTTGTCCAACTTGAAGTTCTTTTGTTGTTTTTACTATAGTTTTTTGTATGAACTTCATTGACAGCCATCTAAAATATTGCTTAATTATTGTCATCTGCCACTAACCCGACTTCCTCCAAAAGTCATTTTTTGTCTCTTAACTAAAGAGAAGACCTGTCAAAGAAAGTTGTTATTATGACAGTATTTTGCACATGCCAAACAAGTTGAATTTCTCATTAAAAGATAATTTTAGATTCTACACAAAACCTCTTCTGCCTGTCACACTCAAAATTTTAAGATTAGATTATGAAACAAAATTAAATACATATAATTATGTATGACATGACATTTTCAGTACTAAGGCTTGTAGCTATACATATCCTAGCAGTGCTTTAAAACATGGCAAACAATTTACTGATCTAATAGAAAAATCAAAATTCTGAAAATCTCTGAAACTTGCATCTTCTAAAGATCTAATATTACTACTGCTACATCTGTTGTTACTAACAACTATTTATACTACTACTACTACTAAATGTATTATTAGGTTGGTGCAAAAATAATGACGTAATAATGTCGTTTTTTGACGTTAAAAATGTCAAAAAACGACATTATTACGTCATTATTTTTGCACCAACGTAATAGTTATGCATTCCAAGTCATTTTTTTAAAATTTATTAAGCTCTAAGAAAAGAGCATAATAAATTTTCTAAATCATTGAACTAGAAAAGCATTCATTAATAACATATCAAGCAATGCTTTGTCAATATTTAATGGATGACAATATAAAAATAGCAACTTCTGGTTGAAATAAATACCACTTCTCCATGATAACTTGAGTTAAAATGCAACCTGTAAATACAAAATGGGTGATGATGTGAGAAGTAATAAATGCCATCATCCATTGATGGCATTTCAAGTTTAAACAAAATTAAAGTTTAAAACACTTAAATTTAAATTAGTAACTCAAAGTTTACAAAAAGTAATTTATAAAAGTAATTAGTAATTCAACAAAATTAAAGCTTAAAATTCCATCAACCACTGAAGGAATTTTAAGTTTAAACAAAATGGGTGATGAATTGAGAAGTACTAAATGCCATAATCCAATGTAGAAATAGATCCAAAAACCAAGCAAAAAATACTTTGTCTGTGACTTACAGGATGGCCAAAGAACCACTGAAGGATTTGTAATTGCTCTTGGAACACTGTTAAAATACATTCATTCTTGGACAAATACTACCAAAATAATTATTTGAATTCTTTAATAATTGAAAAAAAGGGGAAATGAGTCAGGCTCTTTCAATGGCATATAATTTGCTTCTAAACTTGCCAGGAAATTGGCAATCATACCTTTTTCTTGCTTAAAAATAAATTTATAACTAACTTTAATTATCAGAATCAAATTTTACAATAAGATAATTTGTCCTCATTTATTTAAAAATTTGAAAATCATATTTGTTTCTTCTATTTTTAGATAAACCTCATTTCATAATTGAGTGGGGAGGGGTTGATAGCAAAATTGTACTGTTGCTTTTTGTGGCTACAATTTTTTAATAAAAAAAAGTCATTCTTGAAAAGTTATTCTCTTTGGTCTTGAATTGCACAAACTTCTAAATTTTTTACCAAATTGTCACAGAAGTGTCATTTCATAATTGTGGACAACGTGTTAATGAGATTAAGTATAACTTCTCAGATTTGATATTAATTACCTGACATTTAACATTGTATTTAAATGAACCAAGACAATTCTTTCTTTCTCTCACTCACACACTTGTATCTAGTCTACAGTGGTGCCCTCATTGTCTACATTTTTACTTACTGTAGTTTCAATTAGTCAATGCCAGAAGTAAGCAATTCATAAATTTTACTTAATAATAGTTCCAAGGCATAAGAGTAATCATGTCAGTAATTTGGATATGCCAAAGAGAGGCTTTATAGATTCCTCTAAGAGAAAAAAATGTCTATTCTCATCTTAATAAGGAATGAAATAAAATTGTATGTGAAGATTATAAAGAACAAATCTTCTTTTGACCACATAAGTTTTAATTTCTCCCTGAATTTCTAAGATGAGGAGTTATTATTTATACTCAGACCATTTTTGTTATTATCATAACATTTTGAATGCTGCGCCCTCTGACCTTCATAAGATAGTTCTCAATCTAGGTAACCTTCAGAGAATTTTATTATAGTATATTGTTATAAGTACTATAATATATTAGAAAACACAGCATATATAGAGTTCAGTAATTATTCAGGGAAAGGTAGCCCATGTAGGTAAAGGAAAAGTACTGTATACTCACAAACTTGTATTTTTAACAAGAAACAAGTCAAAGTATATTGACAATTTCCTGTCTCAAAAATTAAATATGCAATATCCCTCATTGACCAGTAAGCACATACAATATCCTTTATCAACCAAAATAGATACCTGAGGATAACCAGCAAGTACTTGAATATTTAACAAAGAAAGATGAAAACAAGTAAGTCAAAGTATATTGACAATTCCACATTTCAAAAATTAACAAGAAATAATTTAATTAAAAGCAAAATTGTGTGTTTATCTTAGTTGTCAGAGTAATGGGTTTAAATCTTTAGAGGTGTAATGTTTCAGTAAGAGCAACAAATTAAAGACCTATTACCAGAAACTGAAGTGTGGTATTAGATGAAAAAAGTTCATTAATGTATTAACTTTAAGAAGGATGGCAGCATTCAGATCAATAAAGGTAATAGCTGCATGGCTTTTTAATGTTTTTCTTTTACGTTATAAATTAAATATAAATTTTACCTCAAGATAGATACAAGATCAAGAGGTTTAAGATTCTTTTTCAATGCTTCATTCTGAGGAGGTAATGAAAAATTCTTGATCTGACCCATTTTTCAAAATATGACCAAACACCAGAATTTTTTTTTATTTTTTTATTTGGGTCAAGAACTTTTCAGCACCCTAATTTAATACCATAAAGAATTACCAACAATGAAAAATATTATTATTATTATTATTAATAGTTTGATTCTTTATTGTTGCTGCTTTTTATCACAGTACTCTGGGTTGATTTTCTTCAGCTCAAGAGCAAACAGCACAAAAATCATAAATGAAGAAGTAGCTTCTATCAAGAGTTGAACTTTCATTTGGAACATGTATATTCATAAAATAATAACATGACTTCATGTAACATCATTTAAAAAAATAAGCCTATTACATGTTTAAAAGATATAGTTGATATCAGCTTTAACTTGCACATCTTTGCAAAGTTCTATAAAAACAGCACACTAAGCAGTAAAAAAAATTATATTCTTAAAAGTTAATCAAGAGATGAAGATACTTACTCATTGTCAAAGTTCTAAGATAAAATTCTAAAACCAAAATTATATTGGATTTGGCTGGATTAGCAAGAAACAACCTCTGTCCAAAAGTTTCACCAGAAATGACCTCTGTCCAAAAGTTAAGGGCTTGCCCATCAAAATGCCATTTAAATAACCAACAGTTCTTCCATTAAATCAGCATCTTGTTCTGGTTAAAACTTTTCTCAACAACTGACAAAGAGCAATACATCAATTTCTCCAAATTCTCTAGATATTTTATTCCTCACTCTTCATTATCTTCATAATTATAAAGGTTTTTGGAGAAACTGACTCGGTTTTTGAGAAATTGTACTCGTCAGTAATAGAGAAAGAAAAAAAATCAAAAAAAAAGATGCTGCTTTTTGAAAAAAAGAAAAGGCTGCTGTTATTTGAATGACATTTTTATAGGCATTTATGTTTTTTCTTCAATAATATTTTTAAAACCTGGGCTTAAAAGTTATTTTCATCTGATAGTATCTAAATAATATCATTTCTTGAATTGGGTTACATTTTAAGACTTCTGTTATATCATTTCTTGTAAATTTTCAATCAATAAGTCCTGCTCAGTTCTTCATATAAACTATTCATTAGCATAGAGACTAGTCTTGAGATTAACAAACACTTCTCATCAATAATATTTTCAAGAGCCTTTTAATTGCTTTCATAGTTATAAATTTGTTAAAAAGACTACAGAACTAATTAGCATTATGATTTTGTTTACTTCAATCAAAAGCCACAATAACAGAAGAGACAGAGAAAAGAAATTACTAAAAAGTTTGATGAGATAAGAATTATCTGATTCAGATCAAGGTTACTGTGTAAAAATTAGTTTTTTATCTCTTTTGAAATCATCAATTTTTAATACAATCTTCATTTCTTTAAATTCTATTTTTTCTGGTTTCTGAAGAGAATATTCTTATCTAAGAATCAAACACTTTATTACTTGCATGATTATTAATACTTTTTTTTTCACCCAGATTAGAAAAAAATATCCTTCTGCATCTCCAAAGCAGTTCAGACACTTTTACTGCTTTCTTCTTCTGTGCCATGTCCCTTCAGGACGTGGGGGTTCATGGCACTCCACAAGTTTTTAGCCTAGTAGAGTGTCTTTTTCTATCTCTCCTAATCCTTGTTCTGCCAACCATTTATACAAACTCATTAGGTAGGGATGTGCCGTTTTTCTGTCTCACTTTCCTCTAATATGACAAGAATGTCAAATTCTCCAAGCTCTCTTTCCTCATTATGTACCCTAGAAATTTCAACTATCTCTTTCTGGTTCTATGTTTGCTTTTTGCTTCCATTTTATCTAAAACTTTGTCATTGTTCACATGTTCAGTCTATGGTATTCTCAGTAATCTTCTCTATGACTACATTTCTGTTGCCTCAAATCTCTTCATCTGCGAGATTGTCCCGCATTCACTGCTATATAAGAAACTGGCATTACATAACAGTTCAGTAGTCTTTTTTTTGTTTCTAACAAAGTTTTCCTGTTTAATACTTTGCTTAGTTTCTGGAAGGCATATTTTGTTATCCAAATGTGTGTTCAGATTTCAGTGTCACATTTTCCACCCAATGTTAAAATACTTCTTTGATACTTAAATTTTGGCACTTGCTTGATTTTGGTATCTGCAATTTGCAATTCACAAGTTGGGCTATTCCTTTTGCTGGCTTTTTTTTATGCTTAACCATTTCTTCAGTTTTCTACCTTCCAATAATGCATGATTTCAGTAATCAGAAGTATTTTGGTCAATTGGGAATTCTTAAAATTCTTTCACATAAATATCATAATTTACTATATTTTTTAACATAAGTTTTAATTAAGATCTTAAACAGAAATCCCAGTCTAAAACTAATTTTGTTTTATTTAAATATATTTTTTGAAATTCAAAAATTTTAATATACAGTGTAACCCGGATATAAGAGAAACCCGGATATAAGATATTTTCTCTGGTCCCAAATTAGAGCCATACTTACCTAAACAAATTAGACCAAACCCGGACATAAGAGACGACTTCTCCGGTCCCGACAACTCTCTTATATCCGGGTTACACTGTAGTTTTGAAAATGAATATATTAAAACCAATATATAACAGAGGAACAGAGAGCAAGGAAAAGGAAAAAGGAGAATAAAAAAAATACCATATACCAAGTAAAGTGAAACAGGAAAAGAGAAATCAAAAATTGTGAACCAGTCATTGTCTTTTCTTGTTTCACTTTACTTCATTTCAGAATTCTAATTGAAGAATAAGAAAATGAACATCAAAATGAGATCAGATAGATTATTTGATAAAAATTTAAGACTCAAAAATTCAGTATTTTCCCCTTGGTATATAATTATAACTAAGTACATCCAAAGAAAAGTGATACTTAAGGTTTAAAATGCATTTTTAAAAATGAAAAATTCTTCTTGAAGTTTTTATGTTAGTTTTAATTCCAAGCTAATTAAAGGTTAAATTTAATATTTCTAATAAGCAAAAAGCTTTGTTGTATTTCAACCAGAATGTAAATTGATTGGAATTATTTTTGTTATTTTTTGATTATCAGTAAAATCATCAAAATTGACAAATCTGTCAAAACAGTATAATTCTCTTTATTAAAAAAAAATCTTTCAAAAATAAAATTTACTTTCCTAAAACTTTATTTGAGGATGATTAGCCAATTTAAAGTTTAATTAATCTTAATTAAAACAAATATTACTTTTAGTTTAAAATATTGCCAAAAAGCAATTTTTTAACATGAAGGTGAATATTTTTATAAGGTGTTGACATCTCTATTAATAATCTGATGTTTATAAGATTTATGTAAGTAGTGTCCATAATATATTTTATTCATAAAAGCAATTAAAAGCATTTCGAATTAAATAATGTCAGTTTTATTGCATTTTTTATTTTACAATTCAGAGCACATTTTCTGTAACTGGTGATACAATTTCACCCAAGACAATTTAATGATTAAAATTCTCCTAGGACTTGTCCTTATAATATAAACATTAAACACTACAAAAAGAATTTCTCAAAATTTCATAAAATTAAATATATGTGGGGTAACAAAAAGATTTTTACTAAGATTTTGTAAAGAAAGAAAAATTTAAAAAAATAATTTAACTCATTTATGAATAAATTTTAAAAGTTTCATTAAAATTCAACAATTACTTGATTTTTGCAAGAAATCCCAAATCTATGTGTTTTTCACCATAAAAAAAAGACACTCAAATTTCTTGTACTATGGTCCTTGGTTGACACCAAAGAAACAAGATTTTTAGTCTTACCTCTTAATAATAGCAGAAAGATGATAAAACTTTGTTTTTACTAAGTTTGGGGTATTTTTTTCATCATGTAGATTCATTTGTTAAAAAAAAAAAAAAAAAAAAAAAAAAAAAAATCACTGGAGATATCTAAATAACAGATTTTTGCATTTATATTGCCCCCTCCTAGACATATATAATTCCATAAATAAAAGAATTACTTTAGTCTGATGAAGTCCTTCTAGAGGACGAAACATGTTACACAGAATTTTTCCACTTTGTTATTCAATTGCTTAACAATGTATATTTTAATCATTGTGCACACTAACTTTTAATCCTTGATTAGAACTTTGAAGAGTGAAGAACAACAGATGGTTAGCACACCACTACCCTACCTATCACTACTGCTTTTCCTGTTTCACTTTGTTTTATGGCATGGTAATTTTTTTCTTCTTATTTGTCTTTTTTTCTTGTTCTTTGTCCTCCTATAAGATTGTATCGAATGGGCACTATGGGTTGTAATGGACAAGGTCAATGCTGGTCACCAGTTTGTAGCTGATTAGAATAAAGGCTTTAAATGGTAAATGAATTCAACATTTTTAAAAGAAATGAATTCAACATGTGAAGGAATTTTATACATATTTATATAAAGAACACTATCACTCACAAAAGAAGGGAAAGAAAATTATATTTACATATATACAGGTAGTTCAAAAAAGGAAAGTAAATGTGTGCATGCATGTGTGTGATGTGTATTCATTTTATATGAAATTAACTAATTGATTTGACAGGTGACTAAGTCTCCACCTGTGGGGAGACTGGATACATTTGCTAATGACCTCATCCTGTTTTTAAATACACATAGAGAGAGAGAGAGAGAAAGGATTTATATCACTTGCTTTTATAGTCCTGAATGAAACAACTAGTGGTCATTGTGGCAGACAAGGTGTGGTAACCACCACAATATATTGCTTTTAATATGTCCATTATCAAAGCTATATTAAAATTCTATTTTATTATTAATTTTTGATTAGTATTTCTTTCATCTTAATTTCTGCTGACAACGCTTCATCTAAGAAATTCAAACATTACAACACTGGTTTGTGGAAACGTGTGGCATTGACGAGAAATAAGGAAGGTAGTTATATATTTAGATTTCAATGACTGAAAATGATGATCATCGTAGCCTAACTGGAAAGGCAGGTGTCATGGTAAGACAGGCTCCTAATATGAGTCTTTCACTGATAGTTTATTAATTTCTGGTCTATTCTCTTTACTAAGGATTGTGTAATAACAATCTGGAAACTAATAAAAAGCCACTTAAACTGAGATGAAAGAAATACTAGTTAAAAATTAATAATAAGATCTCTAGAAATCAATAAAACCTGTCACTAATACTGTTAAATTCAAAACAGTAGAAAAGTTAAGAAAATCAGCAATTGAAAAACTGCTGATGGTTACAAAATGTCAAGGAGCCAATATTAAGTAAAAGAATAAAATGTTTTTTATTCATATATTCGGAGTATGGTGTTAATAAAGTTTCTTTTATTTTAGTGCTTATATATTTTGAATTTATAAATAAAAATTTAATGGTACTTTTTTTTGCATATTAAAACCCGATAACACACCCTACACTCTAAAAAAGTTAACAGCAATAATTTTAATAATGATGATTAATATTATCAGGTGAAACTCACAGGATATATTACATGTATAAATATATCCTGAAAATTTTACCAACATTAGTTGGTTAAAACCAATTATAACCAAAAGATCACTTAAGTATAAGCCTGGTTCTTGGAGATCCATCTCTCAACCAATACTTCCCCTTTGCACAAAAAGGCCTTTGTTTAGTGGAAACACAGCAACACCTATGGCAATAATGATAGGACTGAACAAGAGACACTACCAGAGACAAATCTATGAGTCTCCATGATTAACCAAGGCCTTGTGCCACATTCTGTCTCTATAAGAAAAAAAATAGATACCTATTTGAACCTTAACCATATTTACTTATAATAAATCAATATTTTAGAAAATTACTTATTCAATACTGACAGAATCAAACATTGTTCAATTTTGATGGCAAAAGGTAAATCAGTCTATCACAATGTTGCAAAAATAATGTCCTATCAATAATAAATAATGTCCTATCAATAATAAATAAGCCCAAAAGCTGCAGAAGAGAAATGAAAAGGGGAAGGATTCCAAAAAGAATTCCAAAAATTACTGGCCTTTTTTGCCACAGACTCACTATCACCAACATGACATTTCTAATTTCTAACAGAAAATTCCCTCTCGTGTTGCATTTATAAAAATCTCAATTCCACTGTGATATAAATACCTATTTAAATGTCTAATTCCACATAGACCACAAGGACTAGTGTCTGTGGAGATGAGATGAGATTATTCCTAGCTACCACTGTCATTAAACTGTCATCTGATCCATACAATTACTGGTGATAAATGCAGAACATAACAACCAAAACATTTATGAAGTGAAGATAAAACCTATTGCTTCAACATGGAAGCCCAGGACAGTTTATAAAATGCAACACACTTTGTACCAATCAATATTCACTACTATATTGCTATTTCTATGAAAAGTGTTCAAATTATGTTACTTAGTTCTACCTGTTCTAACCTTCACAACTAAGACCCACAATGTCATGTACATTATAGCAAATCAACCTCATTCCCTTCAAATACCATTGGTGAGATATGTTCCACTCAAGCAGCTTCCTCCCACAAACTGCAGCTTTGTGAAACCGACTCCCAAAAAGATGGTTCTCAAATGACTACAATTTTAACTTGTTCATGTCTAGGTTAACCATTATTTTCCCCACATATCCCCATAAACAGTGCTTATTACTCTGTAACCCTCTACCATGAATGACTCTTGGGCCTTGTACAGGGTGAACATCATTGTAAAAAAGAAAAGTGAAAAAGAAAAGTGAAAAAGAAAAGTGAAAAAGAAAAGTGAAAAAGAAAAGTGAAAAAGAAAAGTGAAAAAGAAAAGTGAAAAAGAAAAGTGAAAAAGAAAAGTGAAAAAGAAAAGTGAAAAAGAAAAGTGAAAAAGAAAAGTGAAAAAGAAAAGTGAAAAAGAAAAGTGAAAAAGAAAAGTGAAAAAGAAAAGTGAAAAAGAAAAGTGAAAAAGAAAAGTGAAAAAGAAAAGTGAAAAAGAAAAGTGAAAAAGAAAAGTGAAAAAGAAAAGTGAAAAAGAAAAGTGAAAAAGAAAAGTGAAAAAGAAAAGTGAAAAAGAAAAGTGAAAAAGAAAAGTGAAAAAGAAAAGTGAAAAAGAAAAGTGAAAAAGAAAAGTGAAAAAGAAAAGTGAAAAAGAAAAGTGAAAAAGAAAAGTGAAAAAGAAAAGTGAAAAACAAAAGTGAAAAACAAAAGTGAAAAACAAAAGAAAAGTTAAAAACAAAATAAAAATTAAAATTTAAAAAAAAAAAAAAAAAAAATACTTTATATCATCTATTCTGTTAATATACTAAATGTTAGTCCAAATATAAAGAGGCTTATAGATGTTACTATATTCTGCATAATAATGAAAATAACTTCTATTCTGTTACTATATCACAGGTTAGTTAATTATAGGTGGTATTTTCTTCTTCACTACTTATCAAAATAGCTCGTCTTCAGTTACTTCAATGCCAATGATAGTGTGATTATCAAGTTTTGCAGGCTATTGTTGAGAATTCTATCCTGACTGTGTCCTACTAGCTTTGATTGAAGTTTATCCTAGTAAATACCTGCTATACCAATTCCTAAAGGAAATGCTGCAACAAATAGAAATCAATGAGTAAAAGAAATCATGAAACAGTAACTTCTAATTAGCATAAATTAACACTGGTTTTCTTAACTATAATAAAAATTATGTCCAATAAGCATGGAACCTGTCAAAAATCATCAGTAAAATAGCTGTTCACTTTGACTTAATATTTGTAAGTTAATTATACTATGCTGTAAAAGCAGCAGAACATTAACACAATGCTTGCCTGTTTACCTCAAATTTGGGTGTTCAAATATGGACAGGATTCCGTTGTTGATTTTAAGCATTTTTTTTGCTTTAGAATGACAAGTTATGAACAAAGAAAAAAAATGAAAACATTTCTGTTCATTAGATAGATTTCATTTTTTAATGAACTTTCCAACTAAAATATTCAATATTTAAAGGATGACAGTAAGTCAACTGAAGTTGCATACAATAATGAAAAGTACATAATATATTAAGTACAAAAACTAACTGAATCAAAAACTTAAAGATTAACTCTTATCATAAGAGAAACTGACATATATGTGTCAGTGACATAAAATTCAACACTGCATGGTGGATGTTTTTTTTTTCTACTTTAATTGATCAACATTGATTTGATGATTACATATGGTGTGAAGCTAACAGTTACCATACAGTGTTGATTCATATGTCCACACAGTTTATATTTAAAAATACCCTCAATATTTAACATTCTTCAACAAATTTTAAACAAATGCATATAGAATTTATGATATATATATAAGTCAACATAGAAGTCAACACTTAGAGGCGACAGTCTGTTTCATGCTATATGCAATTGTCAGCTTTATATATATATATACACACACACACACACGGGGGAGAGGGGAATATTTGTACACCATGAATTTTTTTAATTAACATAGTTATAACTTATGAACAAACTTAAAAATCCATACAATATTTCTGCACCATTGCATAATGCTGTAATAAACAAAAAGCAATTAGAAAAAACTTTGTTATAAATTAAATTAAGTGTTATAAAATTTCAAGGCAAAAAAATATCAAAAGGCTTAAAGTACCTTTATTTACATAATTCTTTGTAAGATTTTGCTAAATTCTTCCAATTATTTTATTACTAGAACAATCTAGAACATTCTGCAATTCATTTCTTATATAAGGTTATCTCTGCACACAAATCATACACAATAATTATCATCATGTGGAAAGGCAAGGAACTATCAAATTCACAAAAGGGATTGATCATCAAACATTGCAAGGAATAAGATAGCAGATATCCTGAATATACCATTTACTACTATTATTTCAGTTACTGCTAAGTAAAAATTGAACTATTTGAGCATAATTCAAGGACTCACATTTGGAGAAAAGATTGCACAGCCTTTGCACTGAAGAACACAATCCCACCAGTGAAATTTGGTAGTGGCAATATCATGATTTGGGGATGTTTTTCTGCTAATGGTACAGGTAATTTAGAGATAATAGATGGTAGAATTAATTAAAAAATATACCAAAATGTTTTGGACTAAATTGTTTGGGTCACTAGTAAAGCTTGAACTCCCTAATGAATGGGTTTTGCAACAAGATAATGACCCAAATTCTTTAATTTCATATCATTTCATTAATATCACAAATTTTTTCTGAATTTGTTTTTGCATATTGCAGCATTATGTCACGGTATACAAATATTATATGGTTTATAAAATCTAAGTTAAATAAAAAAAATTAATGGCATACAAATATTTTCCCCCACTGTGTGTGTGTGTGTGTGTATATATATATATATATATATATATATATATATAAAATCAATATTACCCCATGCAAGGCAGTAAAACCACAAGGGGCTACAGAGTGTGGAAGAGTTAGAAACAGAAACATTAATAATGAGCAGAAAGAATAATCAGGTGTACAGTATATTGACATTGCATTTAATATTTTGCAGATTAAATTTGGCTGGAAAGCATGGAGCCAGAAGGGAGATCCACAAGCAAGAAGTGCAAAAAAAGAAACTGTGAGCATAGAATTTACTGTTACAGTTAGCCAGTTCAACTGTAAATTGATGAGATCGCGATACCACTCTAGTACTGTACGTAAATTCAAAAAGTCTAGGTACCATAGCTAAGAAATTATCCGAAAAATTACCATGAGTGTATTTATAGAAAAGACAAAGAAAGGCAACATTATGGTTGTGGAAAAGTGACTGAAGCTGAGCCACCAGATCAAGACTAATAATATTGCCAACTCATCCTTAGATTTTATCACGGAGCTCCAGGTAAATAGCAGGGGAACCAGACCATATGTGGCAGCAATATTCAAAGCATGGATGAATGGCAGACACATAGATATGTAAGATAGATTCTAGAGAGAAAAATTTTCTTGCACAACACAGTGAACCAATTTTCTTAGCAGCTAACCTAGCAATGAATTCCATATAGTCTTTCCATCTCATGTCAGCTAAGAATGTTAGCCCAAGAAGGTGGAATGAGCCACTTTCCTGGAGGTTAGTATCAGCCATGTTGATGGAAGGCAACAAGGGACCTCTCAGATGATTAATGGAGAGATGCTTAGTTTTGGAGGAGTTAAAATTAACAAGCCATCTTTTGCCCCTAGTTAACAATGAACATGGTCATTTTGGACATTGGCTGCCATTTTAACTTTGCTGGACTGATGAGCCTTATTATTCTAGAAGTAAATGGTTATGTCATCAGTGTAGATACCAAGTTCAGAGCTGATGTCATTCAGAAGGTCATAAATGAAAATTAATGACAGGGTAGGACCAAGAATGGAGCCCTGGGGGACACCCACATTAATACAAAAGGATCTAGATGAGTGGCCATTCAGGATAACCTTCATTTCACAATTTGATAGGAAAGACTGGATCAGTTCAAAAATGTGTCCAGAGACACCATAACTTTTCAGCTTGTGGAGAAGACCTGTATGCCAAACCCTGTTATATATATATATATATATATATATATATATATATATATATATATATATATATATATATATATATATATATATATATATATGAGTGAGTATATCTGTAAAAGGTCAATATGAATAAAGACAAGAGGAAAACTTATCTTAGTCAATGCATTTGCCTTGATAAAATCCCTCAGAGAAGAAAACATGTTGGCTAAGTTTTCCTTTTGTCTCATATATATATATATATATATATATATATATATATTAGGTTGGTGCAAAAATAATGACGTAATAATGTCTTTTTTTGATGTTAAAAAATACATCAAAAAACGACATTATTACATCATTATTTTTGCACCAACCTAATATATATATATATATATATATATATATTGTAACCCGGATATAGGAGAGTTGTCGGGACCAGAGAAGAAGTCTCTTATATCCGGGTTTGGTCTATTTTGTTTAGGTAAGTATGGCTCTAATTTGGGACCAGAGAAAATCTCTTATATCCGGGTTACACTGTGTGTATATATATATATATATATATATATATATGCGTGCATATATTGAATAATAAATTATATCACAAGGTATAAAGTGAAATTATTATTTTTTGACTTACACTTTTTCATATTACCCTGGTCTTTTTTTTTTTCATTCAGGTTGTCATAAAACCTGCTGCTGATAATAAAGGATAAAAATTTGAGTTTCATTGTAAGTTTATTCTTTATTTCTGATATATAAACCTTACTTAATTGTCATAGAATAAGTGTAAAATTGAGACAAGAATTGTGATTAAAAATAAAAATGAAGGAAATAAAATAAGACCAATAGTAACAATGCTTTCTCTAAGAAATTTACATAAGAAACTATTCAATTAAAACCAATTTGACCAAAAAGGATGAAAGTAAAACCTAAAACCATATTTGCAAGTAGTCAGTATTTTACTAATGAACAAATATTGTTTACTCTTAATATTAGGTTGGTGCAAAAATAATTTCGTTTTCTCACATAGTAACATATGTTAGAAAACGAAATTATTTTTGCACCGACCTAATATTTCAATGTTTATTCACATCATTAGGGAATCATGCTTAGCAGCTGATTTCTATGTAAATTTGCCCAACTCGGCATTTACTTTTGTCTAGTCAATATTCAAATACTAAAAGATGAAAATAACTATTAAAACAATCATATAAAATCAATATTTTGAATAATAATGATGTGAAGCTATAAATTTTTTTATTATTCTCAGAACACTATAACTATCAAAATTTTTGACATTTATACAAAATTCTGGTGTTAAGACAGGGTCTAAAAACATGTAATAACCAAGGCATCTTACATCAATTTGCAGTCTTCAACATAACTATCAACTACTACTGCTACTAATACTATTACTATAGAAATAAGCATTGGGTATTGCTACTAAGGAAGTAATACTCTCCTCGTGTGACTCTCACTGACTATCCCTTTGGCAGTTCTAGTCATAATTATGATGTAGCTTCTCAGATATAATATTACTTTACTGCATAATTTCCCCTGAGTAAAGTCAGGCATGAAAAAATAAAATAAGTCATTGTGCTCTGCATTTCAGTTTGTCTCAATTTCACACATTTTATTTTAAATTTAATTTGAAACGTTAACTGCCGATTAATTTCCTTAATTAGTCATACTTGCCTAATATACAAAAAAAGAGTTGAATAAGATTTAACTAATAGTCATATCCAACAGAGGTTTCCACTGATCATAGTCCTCTATAGTTTAATTTTCTGCAGTCGGTGATCCATCATCAATATGAAGAGAATCTTGACTAAAGTTAGTTACAATAGTCTAATAAAAAAAAAAGATCAGAAAAGGATTGATTGAAATATTATGGTAATAATGAAAACAACAAAGAGAATAAAATCAATCAATCAATCAATCCTAACAATTCTTGAAATGGTAACCCATTTCAGAATTATAAAAGGTAAAGATATCAGTCTCTGAATGCCAAGTTCAGAAACTGGTAAAATATTGACCAATCACACCTGGACATATAAGATTTACTTCTTTTTTTTTTTTTAAAGATTAAAAGGTACCAACAAACAACACATTCATAGAATAAGGCTAGATAAAAAATGTATGACAGTACAATTTTAAAATAAGATATACCAGGTAAAATGGATTCATTTGACTGAAAAATCTAGCTTATAAAACTTGCTTTGTCACAACCCACATAAGTGTAAACATCTCCTAAATGTTCTACTTATAAACAGTAAAATCAAAGATTCACTCCTTCTGAGAGAACTACTAAGTGAAGATGAAACAGTTGAAACATCACAAAAATCCATTATGCAAAAACATATAAAGAAATGACACAAAAAATAAAACCAATACAAAAAAAAGACTTGCTATGAATAAGAGGTAGATTGCAGTAACTGATACTCAGACACTTCAAAGAGAATGAAAAGCAAAGAAATCAATGATGTACATTTACACATGACCCAGACAAGATTTCTTAACACATATGCAGATCTCTTTAAATATGTGAATACACAAGTTAATGGTTTTTGGTCTATGGGAACCCATTATAACAAAATTAATTACTAAATAACTTATCTTGATTAGATTCTTTTGATGGCCTTTCTTAACTGCATATTAGTATTTTATATACTATTTACACCAACCAAAGAAGCTATTTGGTGTCAAAATTGTTTATGCTTATTACCAAACTGACAATATTCTTTATACCAATACACAGTATTAAAAAAAAGGATACATATAAAGGGGATATTGATTGGGGATAAATTCTTCATAAAAATGAACCTACTCCTGCCTCTGGAATAAATGGTGGTAGACATATGCTTATTAATATTTTTAAAATCCTTTATTAGAACCCTACTTTTTGTTAAAATTCCATGATGGCAAACAATGCATGTCCTGAAAAATGAATGTTTATTGATCTTGATTGTGTATCAATTGTATATTCCATTACAAGGTTTCCCAATCTGGAAATGAACAACTGAACAGAAAATCATGAGCTATATAGAATTTTGAGTATTAAAAAGGTATTTCAACATATGCTACCCCCAAAAAATATTCAATGGAGATATGCAAAGAACCTGCATTAAAAAAACAACAAACAGGAGGTTAAATAGGAATAACTGGATTACCTTCTTAAATCTTACTTATTATAAAACACAGATTGTGTGTGTGTGTGTGTGTGTGTGTGTGTGTGTGTGTGTGTGTCTGTACATTTATATATTGGATCGGATTTCCTATATTTTTCAACCGATTTCAACAAAACTTCATAGGACTACGTAAAATTACCTTGCGGTGGTTCTGACAGTGCCAAAAATTGAAAAAACAATTGTTTTTGCATGAAATCAATTTGAAAACACGATTCTGTCGCCAGAATGAAAGGGGGACAACTAATATCGAGTTATACTTATAAAACCCAGGTTGTTTGTGTCTGTGTTCATTTATATATGGGATCGGATTTCCTACATTTTTCAACCAATTTCAACAAAACTTCACTTCACAGGTAGTATTTCTTATTGTCTTGCACACTTTTTTCTTTATTTTTACATTTAGAATGCTTTAAAAATTCCATTTACAAGACAATTGTTTATAATAAAATTCTATTCAATCGATAGACTCATAACAATTGAAAACAATGTTTTTGTTCGAGTTTGACCAATTCATAAAAAAAAAAAAAAAAACTAATTAAGACATGCATGTCCGTCAACCTTAAACAATAATCTTTGTCAATTTTATTTTTCAGTCTTTATGATGGTCAATACTTGATCTATCTCTTACTGTTACATTCCCGGGCAACGCCAGGCTCTACTGCTAGTCTAATATAAATATTCCCACAAACAAGGAATATTTCAGTATTTTCTATAGTTTTGAGAAAAGTCATTAACATTCAAATAGTTCTTCAAATGAAAACATTTTTTTTATATATAAATAAGATAAAGAAAGACTAAGAACAACTTTACCAGTAACATTAAGAAATGGTCACAGGATAATTTTTTTGTTTAATATAAAATAGTTTTTACTTTTTTTATATCACATTGGCCATCTCAAATTTATCAAGGCAAGAAAAGTGCCCATCAAAACATAATTTACCAATAACTGTATGCTTTTGAATATTTACTATACAGGTGGGCAGTGTAAATTTTTTCCACTTGTAAGTGAGCAGAGACACAAAAAAGGTTGGGAACACTTGGTCTATTATTTTACAAATCTTAGAAATTGAAAGACCCCCACCTTTTAATTAATAACTGCCCTTCCACCATTTAGCTGAGAGTTAAGCATACACTTGTACCTAAAAAAAGGGAAGTTATGATTTTATTTTTAGTTTATTAATACCATTTATTTATCATAGATTTAAAATTACAAAATTAACTGATGACATGCAAAACATTTCTTCAATGTCTATAGATATTTTCATGAACTGAGATTTGTCAGTTAAAGAATTAACATTTATTAATTAAATGTTGAGTCACAAAACTTATGCCAATGTCATTAATTTATTTCACTTGGAGAATTACAATAGGAATTGTTGAAGATACATTGTTTTAGAAATTGGGTTAATCCATTTAAAAGCAACGTATAAATAATTAATTTCTTAAGTAAAAACAATATAAAGTCACTCCATTTAAGTAAAGTCATTATATAAATAGTTAATCCACTTAAGAGCAATATATAAATTTCTCAGTATTAAAAGCTGCCCTTTAGGAATTAAATGTTTTATCTTCTTTACAGACATCACTTGCAGGTGGTATCTATACAAAAAAATATCACTTAGATTGTTACAATAAGAAAACTGGCTTTCTACTCCAATTTATAAATTGTCGTTTGCAATAGAACTTTTACGAGTATACAAATAGAGTTAATTAATAACAACAGTCTTAACATATGAAAAGCTTAAGCAAGAATTTAATATTTACCCATGAGCTCAAAAGTGTACCTAACATGGCAAGCAGATATCACAGAACAATTTACTATTCAGTGCCCTACCAATATGACCTTGTGAAAATGGTATTCACCTTTTTCTTCCTCTATGTATCATGTCCCTTCAGGACATGGGCAATCATGGTTCTCCAAAGCTTCCTTGTGACTTAGCTTTTTTCTCATTTCACTAAGGTTCCCATCATACATTCACACATCTTTCTTACTCTAGATGTTTTTTTTTCTTTCCGATTTCAGTTTATTTGGTGTAAGTCTATTTATTTCATTATTAATTTTTTTTTTTTGCATTATACTTTCTTCTGTTATTGTCATTTATTTTAAATATTTGTCCACATACATAGCTTCATTTAATGCCTTCTGTCTTCAAACAGTTCAGTTTTGGTAGCTGTTGAATCTTTTAAAAAGAGAAGTTTTTTTTTTGTTGTTGTTTTTTTTTTAATGTATCTACCTTATCTGTGAAGTGTTCTGAGGATGGAGAGTGTGACACTGAGATCCTAAGACATATTGGGATGGGAAAAGATGCATTTCAAAAGCTAAGCAAAGTATTAAGAGACAGAAATTTATGGCAGTGAATACTGGGCAATCTCCTCAAAGATGAAGAGATTTGAAGCAACAGAAAAGTGTCACAGAAAGATGCTGAGGATACATGTGAGCAAAACAACGTTTTGGAGAAAATGGAAACAAAAAGGAAATTTATACATAACATCAGGAAGAGGCAGTTTAAATTTCTGTGACATGTAATGAGGAAGGAGAGCTTGGAAAACCTGATACTCATGGGACAGATTGAATGAAAGGGACAGAGGAAAGCAATGCATAACATACTTGATGAGCTTGAGCAAATAGATGGTAGGACAGGGTTTGGGAGAAATAAGAAAAAACAAAACTTATTAAGGGGCAGGAAGATTTGGAGGGCCATGATCACCTAAGCCCTGAAGGGATACAGCACATAAAAGAAGAAAATCTTGAAAGAAAAAAATGTTTAACTCTGTTTCTCGATCTGCTTGCAACTGGACAAGTATTTCTTTGTTCATCTGTTTTACATCCCAACATATCTGGCTAGGAGCAGAAGTAGATTTAGCTATAAAAATCTCAAGGATAATTCCTTTTTTTTCAGCAATGCCAACTTACCAAAAGAGGAGATATTTGATCAACTAGATTGGATTTTCTGTACAGGATGATATAATTTAAATAAGGTGTATTATGGCAGCAAAAAAAAAAAAAAAAAAAAAAAACATGTTTGAGAGAATTCTTGCTGGCGAAATACACCTTATTTAAATTATATGATCCTACAGCAAACAAAGACACCAACACCACAAAATTTTGATGTTCTCCCATAGAAAGAGAGATCAAAACATCCAAGGATAAATTGATTTTATCAAATGTGAAAATTCCAGAATTAAAAAGTAGTCGTGTAAAGACACAAGAATAATCCTTAAAAACGAACAGAGCAACATTCAAAAGTACTGGGGTGGATTATCTATAATTCTCAAAATATGTGTGTGTGATTGGATGTTGTTTATGTGTTTTCACAGTTTTCATCTGATTTCAATGAAATTTTTTTGTTTGATAGATAATTCTTCATTGCCGGTTTTGAGTTCAAATTGTCTGGAAAAAATTACAACCCTGAAAGTGAAAAAAAAAAAAATTAAAAAAACCTGATTTTTTACACTTTGCGCAAAAATCAAAGGCAAAATTTAATGTCTGTAAAAAACAGCATACAATCAATTTAGAGAGTTGAAATCTAATGCAAAAGATTATTATAAAAAAAAATTATATTATAAATAAAAATTACCATATATTATTATGATGGTCTATGGAAGATGTTCCTTCCTTGCAAGATTGAGAATGTAAAAACAGCCCTTTTCAGGGCCACCCCCCATTCAATTTGTTACCCCCACCATTTGAGGACGTACTTCAGTTGCACCCAATTGAACAGCAAAAATTCCCAGTAATGAAAGACCCGGTCAAAGACGGGTTATATTGCTAATATAAAATAAAAGTTAATATGAATTTTAGCAAATTTACCTATAAAACAAACAACTTATTTGGAAATTTTAATGATTTAATAAAAAAATTGATGGAGAGAACTTGTCTATATTATTAAACAAAACCTAATTCAGAGAATTCTTACTGCCAAAATACACCTCTCTCTCTATATATATATAGATATATATATATATATATATATATATATATATATATAAAATACACTGCAATTAGTATTTTCTTTTTGTCTTTAACTTTTGCTTAAAGTTACTCTAAAATTATTACTATTTTTAGAGTTCTCTTTTTGGTCTGGCAACACTAAACAACAATCTTTTTGTTACAATAATAATTAGAAAAATATATTTAAAGCCCTACACATGAAAACCCCTATAATAGTAAGGATTTAAAATATCAATTTCATATATGATGTTTATTTTTTATAGAATGTACTAGTACTTTATATAAGTGAAAAAAAAAACTACAAATTCCATCTCAACTTCTAAACAAATATATCTCATGTCTATTAGAGATTTTACAAGTACAAAAAGAAATTAATTGCCAGAGCATATAATGAGAAAGTTGCTTGGTTTAAGAACCAACTGACACAACCAAGTAGATGTGGCTTGAATATGCAAGCAACCATCTAAAAACGACTCCTACAAGATTCATTTTTTTTTAACCAATTATTGTGCTTATGCAACTTGGAATTAAACCTTCTGTACTTGTAACCTTTGATGTTCCAAAGGAAATCAAACTGAGGAAATAGACTTTCATTTTCAATTTGCCTTTTGGTAAAATTCTGGAAATACTTTAAGAAATTTGGAAATTGGATTTAGAATTGAAAATCTTTTGTAATTCCTTTTCTATATGTTCATCTGTGTAGAAATAATGTATAGATGGATGTATAGTTTCATTCAATTTTCTTTAGATAATCTTAGATATTCATGCTGACATGGAAAGAGAAAAAAAGAAAAAATAACACTCAGTATTGCATATTCTGTCATCATAACAGATTGGGTAATGATGAAATGAAAAAAGAAAATTAATTCAGAAGATAAATGCATTCATTTTCATTTTATTTTTTATACTATAGTTCACTAAATAAAAGATTCAAGAGCCACTCAAAGTAGTGGCTTACTGTTAAAATGTTTATAAATGAAGTGCGTGACATGAATAAATCTTCATAGCAAATTCCCTTCTTACAATGCGGTATGGCAAATTCCCTTCTTACAATGCGGTATGGCAAATTCCCTTCTTACAATGCGGTATGGCAAATTCCCTTCTTACAATGCGGTATGGCAAATTCCCTTCTTACAATGCGGTATGGCAAATTCCCTTCTTACAATGCGGTATGGCAAATTCCCTTCTTACAATGCGGTATGGCAAATTCCCTTCTTACAATGCGGTATGGCAAATTCCCTTCTTACAATGCGGTATGGCAAATTCCCTTCTTACAATGCGGTATGGCAAATTCCCTTCTTACAATGCGGTATGGCAAATTCCCTTCTTACAATGCGGTATGGCAAATTCCCTTCTTACAATGCGGTATGGCAAATTCCCTTCTTACAATGCGGTATGGCAAATTCCTTTCTTACAATAAAGTATAGTAAATTCCTTTCTTACAATAAAGTATAGTAAATTCCTTTCTTACAATAAAAAAATGGCATCTTTATTCTAATTTTATAGTTCTCAACTCCGTAAACAGACAAGATTGTTGAAACTAACACTGTACAATTCCTGTAGCTTATCTATGTATCTTCTTTTATCCCATTATTTTTCCCAATGCATCACAGTATGTGAAACCTTAATTTAGAAGAAAGGACTCAATGTACATGCTGCTCTCCACTTCAAATCTTCACTTCAATAGCGAAGAATAGAATCAAAAGCACAAGACGAAATAATGAAAATTATAATGAAACAATCAAGGAGTAAAGCAAAAAGAAAGAATACAGAAAAATGAAGAATGAAAGACAATGAAAAAGCAAAAGGAACCCCCAAAAAAAACTGAAAGAAAAGCCATGAAAGATGAAAGCAAAGAATAGAAATAATTTTAAAAAGTGAAAAACAAAGAAAATTCAGTTATGGTAAAACTAATCTGGAGATGCGTTTGGCATAATTCTAAATTGCTAACAAGTGGAGAACAGAATATTTTTTAAGCAAAACAAAAGCCAGAATGAAAAGGTCAGTTGTAGAAAGCTGATCTATTCAACATGTCAATCTTAAGTATGTTAAAGTGTTGACCTGTCAGATGTGATGCAAAATTCAAATGCAGTTGATTTAAAACAGGATATGTTAAATACAAGGACATTCTAAAAAGTAAAAACTGTGTAAGTTTTTTTGTGAAAAGTGTGTGTGTGTGTGTTAATATACCTACATGTAAAATACTATGAATAGGTTAAAGCAAAAGCTTTGAAAAGGAAATGCTACAATTTTGTACAGATGCAAGCAAATAGATTTTATACTTCGACAAAGTATAAAATCTATTTCATCAACCAGAATATAATTTTAAGTTTTAATATGAGATTATATATAAATAGCCTCTGACCAAAGTTTGGTTTTTGCTGATTTCTTTTCTTTTTTTTTTTTTTTTTTTTTGTTTCATTACAAATCAGCAAATATATTTCACTTTTCGGGTATACTGTTCTGTAAGTTATTTATAAGTTCACTATTCATCCCTGCACTGAATATTGCTGCCACATCTTGTCTGGTGCTTTTGCTATATATCTCTAAATTCTTGACAAAATCCAAAGAAAAATCTACAACTTTATTAGTTTTGACATCTAGGCTACAGTCACTTTTCCACCACTGTTACATTGCTACCCTGTGCTTTTTCTGTATTCTCATGGGTGCTATTCTAATGTGCTTTCCCCTTTGGTAATTTGACTTCAGGAGTTTAAGCTTAGTACTAGATTGGCAGCTAGATTTCATCATTTTACTTTTGAAATAGATGTAAGTGTAAGTTCCATTGTAATAGTTTCTTCTCTTACATTTCTCACCCATGGAACTTTTCTAGCTTCCTGCAAAACATGATCTTCAGAAATTTAAATGCAATATCAATTGCCATCTTTTGCCTTTTTGAATCCTGTTCTTTTATTGTCCTTTCTCATCACTAACATTTTCTCATTTTCATGCACTCCTAGTAACTCCTTGTTTCTTAGTAGCTTTATTGCCTTGCTTGGGGGTAAAATTAGTAAACACAACTATTTGATGAATGCATATACAAGTGAGATTGGTGCCAAGTAGTAGGACATAAACAAACAGCAGATATTAAATTTTGGGCTCTCAGACATAGAAAACTAGCAATATAACCCGTCTTTGACCGGGAATTTTTGACGTTCATTTGGAGCAGTTTAAGTTTAAAGTCAGCCCACCCAAAAATCAATATTAGCAGCAAGATTTGGGTGAAACATATCCCCAAATGAGGGGTTAACAATTTGAATAGGGAGGCTGAAAAAGGAACTGTATAATAATATTATTGTAATAATTTATTTATTTCTATTAAAGTTTTTATGAAAGATATATATCCAAGAACAGATAGTAAATAGTAAAACATTGCTGAGAGTTATAATGGACAGGAAGTAGTGAAGAGCCATTGTCGCCAACAATTTGGACTCAAAACAGGCACTGAAGAATTATCTATCAAACAAAAAATTTCATCAAAATCGGATGAAAACTGTGGAAATGCGTAAACAACATCCAATCACACACATTTTGAGAATTATAGATATAGAAAATAGTGAGAGGGGAGAGAGAATCCATTCACATATACATATAGGGAGCTGCTGAAAAGTTTCAGGATGTACTAAGAAGCTCTTAATTAAAAATATTTATTTTGCTCAGATTTTGGCAAGTTGACCAAGGCCAAGAATTTTTCAGCACTCCTGTGTCAAAGTGCAAGAGGTCTTGATATTGCCAAATCAAAGAACAGAATACAAAAAACTTCAAATTTCAATTCTGTTTTTATCCATTTTGTACATAATGCCCATGAAAAAGCATAAATTCAACACTTCTTGTTCTGTCCCATCACGTGTCATCTTGAGGGTGTTGTCATCAGTATGCCAGAGAGAGAATCATGGGTGCATAACTGGCCAAGCTATGCACCTAAAAGTACTGTAACTATCCAAGCAGTAGCAGTTAAATGACTGTTTATGAGTAGATACAAACCAATTCATCTTCTCTGTACCATGTACCGTTAGGATGTAGGTAATCATGACTCTCTACAACTGTCATTTGTAGCTCTTAGTTTTTTTTTCACTATATCATGTAATCCCTGTTCTGCAACCATTTGCATTAGCTCATTAGTAAGTCTATGTGCTGCTTTCCTCTCAACCTGTGAGTATCAAATTTTCTAAACCCTTTTTCATCATTATGTGCCGTAAAAATTTCAACTATCTCTTTCTGATGCTATGTGTAAGTATCCTTTTCATTTCCATTTTCTCTAAAACTTTATCACTGCTCATGTGTTCAGTCCATGGCATTCTCAGCATCCTTCTGTAGAACCACATTTCCATTGACTCAAGTCTTCTCCGTCTGTGATAAGATGATTGCATGCATACACACACGTGTTTACTAGTGTGCCATAAAGTAATGAAGTACTCAAAATATCTATTTTAACTTTGATAACTTATAAGCTACAATAGAAGTTTTGATGGTCATAAACTGTATACATTTTGTAACAAATATTTTATTACTCATCTATCTTGAACATATTCAGTCATTTTGAACATCTCTAAAACCAGTTGTATAGCCTTGATATAATCAGACGGTACTACTGTGTCTGTGTGTGTGTGTGTGTATGAGAGAGAGTGAGAGAGAAAAACACTCTTATAATTACGCAGTCAGCTGGCACAGAGTGAGCATGCACAATGCGTGACCGTTACATATACAATTAATGAACAAGTAGACACTTCATATCTGTAGAGTTTTATTTTTTTGGGAAAACATCACATCATCCAGAACAATCAATCTCGCACCAACCACCATTAATATCAGCCTTTGCTCCTTGTAACTTTTGGCTTTTTTCTAAGCAAAAAAGAAATCAACATAGAAACACTGAAAAAGATAAACTGATGACATATTTGATGGTAATCCCATAACAGGACTTTGCAGAATGCTTTGAAAAGTGGAAGGGACAATTGTATAAGTTTGTGAGGTCCTAAGAAGATTACTATTTTTGTTAATATTAAATAGTTAAATATTTTCCAGACAGACACACAGATATATATATATATATATATATATATATATATATATATATATATAGTGTAACTCGGATATAAGAGAGATTTTCTCTGGTCTCAAATTGTTCCCATACTTACCTAAATAAAATAGACCAAACCTGGATATAAGAGACTTCTTCTCCAGTCCCGACAACTCCCTTATATCCGGGTTATATATATATATATGTGTGTGTGTGTGTTTTTGTAAAAATTCACTTATAAATACAATGTCTGTAAAAAGACAACATGAACAAACACAAATGAAAAACTTATTTACCAATGTGTTTTGTCCTCTGAAACATTGGTAAAAAAAAATTTTCAGTCTCTCTCTCTCTATATATATATATATATATATATATATATATATATATATAGTTTTAATAAAAAGAAAGAGCAAAAGGAAAATTTACTTATGCAATGCTTTTCATTCTTTGACAGACTTCAAAAGCAAATGTAGATCATTTGAGAAAAACATTTATACATAGAGAAAATGTATGGTTGAGAAAAAATAACGTTGGTTTTCAAATTTTAATTTAAAAACATAAAATATTCAAAAAATTTTTACACTGCATATATATATATATATGTGTGTGTGTGCATGCATGTTTCAAACATGCTCAGAATATTTGATACTCCTGTCAAATATTTTAATAATTCATATTTATAAAACAAGGTAAATTACATAGAAAATGGACAGCATTACCATTTTGCTAGTGGAAATAAAAATTAGTACTTAGTATCCTATTAGACAATCAATAGTTTATACATAAATAATCACCAGAAAAAACTTGTTCAGCTTTCATGATATTTCCTATTATAAAATATCAGTGGAAGAACAAGTTCAAAATGACTGATTCTATGAATACATGGGGAGTTTTAAGTTTTATTGCTTTCTATACTAATGTCTGATAATCAGGATTCAAATTGCTTTGTCCTTTTTATTCACTGGCATATTAATTATCTACAAGGGTACCATCAAATATTACAGGCATCAGATTCAATGTCTTTAATAAATAAAAATTGTCAGACTTTGTCCATTTCTTAATGTGTGTATGTATATATGATGGGCGCATGGCCAAGTGGTTAGAACATTCACTTTCTGACCATGAGTCCTAAGTTTGACTCTCACCATAGTCGGTTTGTCAGGAAGGAAACTTTCTGATGTTATCATTCTGGAGGGGGCGATTCCAGCATGCAGCACCTTTGGAAAGTGCCTGAAGACCATACCACTGGTTGACCCAAGCCTTGTGAGGGAAATTGGGTAGATGGAAACAAGTTAGCATGACTGAGGCTTTGAGTGTGCTGGCCTTGTTCAGCTTGCTAATCACGCTAGATCACACGCTCTCTCCCAGAAACTGTAATTAAGGTCTGCTCAGCATAGTTGCAGTATAACCCACAGGTTGGTTCTGTGGGTGTTGAACAAAACACAAATGTGCTTGAGCGAGCATCTGAAATAGGGATTGTCTAGCCTCCCTAATAGACAGGTATCTTCAAATATAAGTAGCCAGGTATTATTATATATTACATACATACAGAGTGAACCAAAAGTAGGTAGACAGTAGGTTGAATAGGGTTTGTATTAATGTTATATTATAACTATAAGAGCAGTCCATAGGTACCTTGATGAAACATTTCCTGAGAAATAGAATGGCTGAAGTGTTGGTGATTTGAAAAATTTCATCAGAGATGCATTTCAAGGAATTAATACCCAAAGATGCTTGTGCAAAAATGTTTGTCAAAACGTGGAAGGTAAACTTCAAAGCTGTGTAAATTGTGATGGATACCAGTTTCAGCACCTGCATTGATAAAATTTTCAGTGCTTTTTATTGTATTATTGTTCACAATAAAATTTAATTGTACATGTAATAATTTTTTCATCAAAATTTAATTGTATCAGTATGTAATCTCAAAGTAAATGTTATTTAATATCCATCTACTTTTGGTTCACCCTGTGTGTGCGTAGCCACACTGATGAGCTGTGATACAGCAAAATAGGCTTCAAAAAGTGTGGATGGTCCTGCATGAAACCTTCTCCACTATAATCAAATCTCATGTGCTATACATGCGGGTTTGGGGAGCGCTTGAGAATTCCAAATTCACATAAACTCCAATATTGGAGCCGGCTCAACCCACCCCGGGTGAATGGTGTTACAAGACAAGACAAGAAGAAAATAGGCTGTCTCTGATGACTATATATATATATATATATATATATAAAATATGGATCAGAATCTGACAGAATGATGAGACAAAGAAGAAGTAGGAAATGTTTATCAATTTAACAAATTTTACTTTTATTACAGTATTCTTTTTCTCCATATCTCATTCTCTGATGAAACTTTAATAAAGATTAAACATGTTAGATTGTTAGACATTTCCTATTTCTTCTTTATCATATATATATATATATATATATATATATATATATATATAGATATGTATATGTGTGTGTGTGTGTGTGTGTGTGCATTCAAATCCAGATTAATTTAGAGAAAGAAAGTTTTAGATTTTTTTTTTTTCCAACCAATTGAAGGTTGGGATATGAAATGTTACATAAAAACTTAAAATATGCTTCCCAAGAGCTCATCTAATATCAAGATAAAATCTAAGCAAATAAAAATAAAATAGCTAAAGAAACTAAATCCAAACAAGTTTTGTTAATGATAACATAAGTTATGTCTTATATTTTTGTAATAAATTTGTTCTTGTTGAGATGGAAACTAATTCACCAACAAGAAAAACTCATGAAAAACTATAAAACATAACTTTACTTTATTATCTTAAAAAAAAAAAAAACTTGTTTGAATAAACATTTGTTGCCTAGATAAAAACCAAGGGAGGTAAATCTTATGCTGAATTCTATTTTCAGAATTCTAATCTAATAAAAAAAATATAACACTTGTTTGTATTTTATGGGTATATTATTGAATGTTATGTGCTGGATTTATAAGCCAAGGAGCACCAAAAAGATAGAGAAATTAATGCACATTCTTTTGTATACAGCAGATGTTCATTTAGTATAAGTATTGCTGTTCAGAGAATTATATTACTGAAAATCTGTACTCAGGTAAATTTCTTCATACAGAAAGAGATTCAAGCAAATCCTGAAATAGATGAACTGAACGAGACAAAATTGTACAATGATCTTTTAACAAACTCATTGTTCTTGTAATTAGCTACTTGTTCAAAATCCCATCTGCAACAAGAGCTGGGCTATAAATCAGCTCAAGATAATAATGTCATTGAATTCTCAAAGGCTCAAATAAAAAGATCAAATTAGAATGAACAGATCAGATTAACTTGACTTGCTTCTCATCATTACAAGTTTCTCAGAAGACAATTTCTTGACAATTTCATTCTTTGTTTTAACATCTACAGGGAAACACTTAAGATAGTACACATTGTAATGGTGTACACAAGGCCTGTATCAAAGCAGAATACAGTGGTAGAGCTCAGGTCCACTGATGATAAAGCTTGGGGTATTGTCTTGAGAACAGAAGGATTTTACTGGGCCAAAAAACAAATCAATCTTTATGTATGAAAAGAAATCAATTAGAAAAATTTTGTTTGTAAAAAATAGTGTGTATGTATGGGATAACAATATATAAATTTTTATATATCAGAACAGTTAGGGAGGGAAGATGCATGACAAAGTGGGAAAAAGTTTTTGTATGACACGTTTCGTCCCTTAGGACTTCATCAGACTAGGTTTGTTTACAGTGATGCAACTACACATACACACAAACAAGAGATGCTAGGAATTTTAAATTTAGAAAAAAAAATTTTTTTTTTTTTTTAAATGTGTTTTCGGAATATAATCTAGCCAATTTTATTTAGACTTTTCCTTTTTATCATATTTGTTATTAAATTAAAAGCGAAAATAATTCAGTAAGACCAAAATGTTTAGAAAGTGCTTTAATCGATAGCTCATCCCCAGTAAATTTGTGTTCAGGTTCTTACAGATCTGTTATCACAATGTGGAACATTTAATAACAAAGATGATGGAAACAAAAAGAATCCACAGAAAAGTGACTAGATTAAATACCCAAGACACATTAAAAAAAACTAGTCCAACAAAGTCCTAAAGGATGGAATGAGTGACATAAAAACATTTTCCACTTTGCAATACATATTTCCTATATATATATATATATATATATATATATATATATAAAACAATTGCAGCCTCATTTTATAAACAAGTCTTATTTAAAAGAACAGACATTCTATGTCTATTCAATTTACAAATTTAAATGCTGCAGATGCAAAAATTATCCAAAATCTTTATCTTCAGGGGTTGGAAGTGAGAAAAAGTAGAAGTACTTTACTGTTTTTCCCTCCCCCAAACATAACTCATGAGAGTTGAATGCTTGGACAAGCCCTTGATTCTGGATATTTTTTATCTGCAACAACCATATCTGCAGGCTACTTGCAGTTTGGAAAAGATGATAGATAAATTGAATAGACACAGAATGTCTATCTTTTCAAATTATTTATTTATTTTTATATATCACACGCACACACACAATTTGTATAGTTTCTTTATCCCAAACCCTTCATTGTACACAACAACTTCAACTTTGACATCAAATAAAACATTGTTAACCTTTCACTGTCATTTTCAATTTTGGGAACAACCAAAATTTTGATGGTGCCAAATCAATGATAGACAATGCGTGTACAACATATTTCAGGCTTCCCACCATCTGTGCTATTTGTTGACTGCAATGAAGCCTTGTGTTGTAATAATGCCAAAAGGGGAAAAAAAAAAAAAAAAAAAAAAAAAAGAATGCTTTAAGGCAGATACATTGTTTGAGTGCTTGCAAGATTTCATTGCTTTGATATGTCTGAATTTCAAATAATGCACAGGCATCTGATGCTAATATTTCTATTATTGATCACTGCTTTATATCTAGCTAATAAATTAATTATATCTAAGTATTACTAATAAATACTATTACTCAATGCTATCACACAGTGAAATGATACTCAGCACATTTGAAGAGGGCTTTATATGCTACCAAATACATATTCAAACATGTTTTTGTCTCTACTATTAATGATAACATTCAGTAGGGGATTTTAATTATCACTCAACTATAGTACCAATAAACCCAGAGGTTAATGATGAAAAAAAAAAAAGTATCATTTGTTTTACATAATAAATTACAACAATCTTTCTTGTCAATTTATGTAATTCATTGTGAAATGATAATCAGAGTGATTAAAGGGTGAATTTCAGATCTAGATTAAGCTAACAAACAAGTTAGGCTATGAATTTATTGATTCACTCTCATTATATATCATTACAGAATACAAATAAAATTTGTCACTTAGCTGATTGATGTTATCTTCAGCCTCTTCACTAAAGTATTGTAGACAGACACTCCAGCAGTTGCTTCGTCCACTCATCAGGCAATAATAGATAAAGAAAAGTTCAAACAACTTATCTTTACAACAAAAACTTTAGTTTCACATATAAACTACCCATCAGTATAAGAAAATGATAAATGTACTGAATTCATTAACAGATATCATATTTATATATACTATATAAAAATACTAATTATAGAAACCAAACAAATTTTAAACTTGTGTTATGCTATAAAACATTATCACAATAGATAAAGAGAAAAATCCCTATATTATGAAAACTTAAAATAGTGACTAATGAATTTTTATTTCTTTTATTTTTTTATTTTTATTTTTTATTTTATTTTTTTTTTTTTTTTACAAGGCCTATCAGAAATGTTCCTTTAACTTCACTTTGATATTTAGCCAACAACGCCAAGTCCTATTAGTATTAGGTTGGTGCAAAAATAATATCGTTTTCTCGCATATGTTAATATATGAGAAAACGACATTATTTTTGCACCAACCTAATACTTGTTTTAATTTGACAATATGAAAAAAAAATCTGTACATAAGAAAACTGAACTTGTTACAAAATAACTGAAATATACCATACCATAAGATAATCATTCATACCATTTTATTTGACTATTTTAATATTCTCTGCAAAGTATTAAAAGTGAAAGAGAAAAATATTGATGCTTGCCCAACATAACAGAACTGTGCCACAGGTTTATTGGCAACTTGTGCACAAAAACATGCCACTACTTTGGTAATCAGTTCTGGCCATAAGGAATATTAATACTAAGAAAGGTGGATGGCAAGAATCTCCCCTACAGGACAAACAAGACAAGTCTTCCTTTTTCTCAGTGTCTTTCTATAAAGCAACTGTCACAGTTGTCTGATACACATTGCAGGCTGAAGTAACTATTAGAAAAGCAGCCCAGGCCAACTTGGTTCAGTCTAGCCTCTCTCAGTAGGGGGTATGTAAATAACTCGCTTTCAAGAAGACAAAGTAAGACTGAGTAGAATTTGGGGGGCTTGTAGTAGCAGTGCATGTAATTAATTATTATAATTACACTAAGGTTGATGAACAGTAGAAATAAAACCACTGATAATTGCAAAAAGTGTTTGAGTAAGAAGCTAAGCAGAAAGAATAATAATAGTATTACTAAACCTGATGAGCTTGTGTGAATGGATGGCGGGGCAAAGGGAGAAAAACTACTAAGAGTCATACGAAATAGGAAGTTGTGGAGAACCATGATCGCCTATTCCCTGAATAGATATGGTAGATAGAAAATGAAGTAATATTACTGTTAATACCTAAATACAATTTAAAAAAAACATAACAATAATAATGACATTTCATAGTAGCAGTAGTAATAAAAAAAATTTATACCACACAGTTTCTTTAATTTTTTTTCTTAAGTATACACAATTGTTGTAGGTACAGTACAAAAATAATTCTTTGGTACATACTCTTATGTGCTGAAGACTTCATTTTGTTCTTTTTCAGGTCTTTTTGTGGTAATTTTTCCTCCTCAAGCTTATTAAGACTCCCTTGTCTATTAATGCTGGACTGTTGACTCTTTAAATGATTTTCAAAGCCCCTTTTATTAAGAGCCCTGTTTATTGCATACTGTAACCACCCCGCCACTTGATTATTAAGACCTCACCATTGTATTAGGCACCCTCAGATTATATACCCACCTATTTGTTTATACAGACCAACACTGTATAAATATGGCAAGTTAAAATAGAATAAATAACTTTCCTCGGATAACTTAATTTGCTAAGCCAAGAAAAACACAAAACCACAGCAGATACCTCAAGTTTTTTCTTTTGTTTTTTTAAGCATTTCACCCCAAGCAAGGCGGGAAGCCACTCGGACACAAGGGGTTACAGAAAATTTAGAGCAAGGTCAGATAGGAGTGATAGAAGAAAGGATGAGGGTAGTGGATAGATCAAGGCAACTGGAGATGTCGATTGACATTACACTTAAATAGCTGGAGACTATAGCTCACAGGGAAACAGGAATAGGGAAGGGAGTTCCACAGGCGAGAGGTGCGAGACATGAAGCTATTGGAGTAGAAGAGATGGCTACATTTAGGAGTTTCGACAGTGAAGGGGTGAGAGCGAGATGCCAGCCTCGTATGGCACTTGAACTCATGACGTCTGGGAACCAGCAAATGCAGCTCCTCAGAGCAATTTCCATGAAAGTATTTGTAGAACAGACAGAGACAGGCA
>OZ010591.1:62064302-62091802 GCA_963932145.1 Acanthosepion lycidas
ATTTTAGCGAATGATTTTGTTTGATAAATGAGAATGATATTGCCAATATTATTTAGTTACTACTGTTTTGTTTTCTTATTTTGTGTTTGTGTATATCTGTAAGTTGTGACGGATGAGTAGCCAGGACTATGAAACAGAACAGGTTTTTTAAGTCAATAACCCGTGCAAAAGAGGATATGTTTGATTCGGATCAACCCCTCTACACAGAACTTACAGATAACCATATAAACAAGCTAAGCATCATCATACCTATATACTACATAACATATCCATGCGTTTATGTGCACACATACACACTATGGAAATTTTTGTTGCATTGTATTGTATATAATATAATTTAATACAAAAATTCACATATCTACCCACAAGTATTCAATCAACAATATACACACACATATTTTTGTGTAAAAAAAAAACGAAAAAAAAAAAAAAAGAAAAAAAAACGAAAAAACATAAAAAATAAATATATAAAAAAAAAAAACGCATACAATTTGAATTTTATTCTCATCGCCCATACATATTGATTGTCGGTAAAATATGTGCCTCTATGAAGGCATTTTAAAAAGTTCTCAGCAAAACCAAGAGATTATTTAAAAAAAAAAAAAAAAAAAAAAAAAAAAAAAAAAGTTAATGTTTGGTCAGATTTTGTATTAGGTTGAGAATTTTTCAGCACCTTCTTACACAATTGCGCGTGCGTGCAATTAGCTACGTTTACATTTTATGCAGACCAGGCTTCAGTTTAAGATGCAGATAAGTAAAAAAAAAATATATACATAAAGTAAAAAAAAAAAGTACATACACATTTTTAAACACGTAATTAAAAACACAAGGCCTACGACGTGTATGCATGTATAAAAAAAGTGTACTCTCTCTCACTCACACACACAAATAAATAATTTTATTTTTAGCAGTAAATTTCTTTTTCTTTTTTTGCTTATTAGCATGTACAAAAAACATTTTGGTGGGGTCAGTTTATGACACACACACAAAAAAAAAAAAAAAAAAGGAATTGAAATTAAATATTACAAAAGAAATTTTAATTTCATGATTTAATAAATAAATATTTTGGATAAAAAAAAGTAAAAACTTAAGTGACTAAGTCTGACTAAAAAAGAAAAAACAAAAAACAAAAAAAAACGATCGTTTGAAAACTTAAAAAAATTTATCAGTATCCATACGAAAGAAAAACCCCAGAGAAGTTGCAACAAGGAGCTCTACGCATAGTATCAAGTGTAGCATAACATAATGCATTAAAACAACCATAAGGACATAGCACACCACAGTTTGAGAGAGAAGAGGAGTACAAGCAATTCAGGGTAGAAGAGTGTCTCTTTCCCTCTGGCACCTCTCCTCCTCTTCTTGGACCCAGGTCCCTAGTTGTAGCTTCAGCAGTCAGCATGTCTGCAAGACCAGCAAGTGTTTATAAGCAATCAGACTTGGCAGATCAACGACACACAACATAGCAACAGGGCAGGAAGCGACACACTTCAGCTGGCACGGCAAGCCAAGACACAAAGGTTAATATTTGGTTCATGTTATATCGCAGAGTGACTTTATTATGCAGAAAATAAAATTAAACATTTAACTAAATTTATTATTTTTTAACGTACCAAAAAGAACACACAAATGCACTTTCCTGAAGGTATAATGTTGAAAATACAAAAAGCGGTAGACTGATCGCAAGTCAAAAGGGGTTTCGTTTTCAAAATAAGGGACTTATTGTTTTGCAACCTATAGTAAACCAAATAAAGCACACAAGTTTAGAATTTCATTAATTTCTAATCTTCAGGTTCTTCATTATATATAGGTCTTTAGATTATTCAGACAAATTGCATTCCAAAACACAACAGACCTGATGAAGACCAAAGAATACACAAATGAAAAGTGTTAAAACAAAGACAAAGAAATTAGTACAAATTAACTTAGAATGGTTCTTTATCTTCAAAACTGATGGAGTTCTAAAACAGTGAAAATTGAGCATCGATAGAATTTTTATCAGTAATAATCTGAAAGGGAATGAATAAAAAAATAGAAATCTAAGGAAATAATAATAATAATAAAGGTGTGAAGAACTGAAATGATGCTACTATGTACTCTCATGATATTAATTTATTTTATTTTCTCAGAATAAGTAAAAATGGTAAAAGACAGAGAGAGGAGAAATGGAGAAATAGATTAAAATTCATATGAGGATGAGAAAAGAGAGAGGGAAAGAGAGAGAGAGGGAAAGAGAGAGAGAGAGAGAAAAGAGAGAGAGAGAGAAAAGAGAGAGAGAGAGAGAAAAGAGAGAGAGAGAGAGAAAAGAGAGAGAGAGAGAAAAGAGAGAGAGAGAGAAAAGAGAGAGAGAGAAAAGAGAGAGAGAGAAAAGAGAGAGAGAGAAAAGAGAGAGAGAGAGAGAGAGAAAAAACAAAAAAGAGAAAAGGGAAAAAGAAAGAGAAAAGAAAGAGGAAAGAGAGAAAAAGAAAGAGAAAAGAAAGAGGAAAGAGAGAAAAAGAAAGAGAAAAGAAAGAGGAAAGAGAGAAAAAGAAAGAGAAAAGAAAGAGGAAAGAGAGAAAAAGAAAGAGAAAAGAAAGAAAAAGAGAGAAAAGAAAGAGGAAAGAGAGAAAAAGAGAGAAAAGAAAGAGGAAAGAGAGAAAAAGAGAGAAAAGAAAGAGGAAAGAGAGAAAAAGAGAGAAAAGAAAGAGGAAAGAGAGAAAAAGAGAGAAAAGAAAGAGGAAAGAGAGAAAAAGAGAGAAAAGAAAGAGGAAAGAGAGAAAAAGAGAGAAAAGAAAGAGGAAAGAGAGAAAAAGAGAGAAAAGAAAGAGGAAAGAGAGAAAAAGAGAGAAAAGAAAGAGGAAAGAGAGAAAAAGAGAAAAGAAAGAGGAAAGAGAGAAAAAGAGAAAAGAAAGAGGAAAGAGAGAAAAAGAGAAAAGAAAGAGGAAAGAGAGAAAAAGAGAAAAGAAAGAGGAAAGAGAGAAAAAGAGAAAAGAAAGAGGAAAGAGAGAAAAAGAGAAAAGAAAGAGGAAAGAGAGAAAAAGAGAAAAGAAAGAGGAAAGAGAGAAAAAGAGAAAAGAAAGAGGAAAGAGAGAAAAAGAGAAAAGAAAGAGGAAAGAGAGAAAAAGAGAAAAGAAAGAGGAAAGAGAGAAAAAGAGAAAAGAAAGAGGAAAGAGAGAAAAAGAGAAAAGAAAGAGGAAAGAGAGAAAAAGAGAAAAGAAAGAGGAAAGAGAGAAAAAGAGAAAAGAAAGAGGAAAGAGAAAAAGAGAAAAGAAAGAGGAAAGAGAAAAAGAGAAAAGAAAGAGGAAAGAGAAAAAGAGAAAAGAAAGAGGAAAGAGAAAAAGAGAAAAGAAAGAGGAAAGAGAAAAAGAGAAAAGAAAGAGGAAAGAGAGAAAGAGAAAAGAAAGAGGAAAGAGAGAAAAAGATAGAGAAAAGAAAGAGGAAAGAGAGAAAAAGATAGAGAAAAGAAAGAGGAAAGAGAGAAAAAGATAGAGAAAAGAAAGAGGAAAGAGAGAAAAAGATAGAGAAAAGAAAGAGGAAAGAGAGAAAAAGATAGAGAAAAGAAAGAGGAAAGAGAGAAAAAGATAGAGAAAAGAAAGAGGAAAGAGAGAAAAAGATAGAGAAAAGAAAGAGGAAAGAGAGAAAAAGATAGAGAAAAGAAAGAGGAAAGAGAGAAAAAGATAGAGAAAATAAAGAGGAAAGAGAGAAAGAGGAAAGAGAGAAAGAGGAAAGAGAGAAAGAGGAAAGAGAGAAAGAGAGAAAGAGAGAAAGAGAGAAAGAGGAAAGAGAGAAAGAGAGAAAGAGGAAAGAGAGAAAGAGAGAAAGAGGAAAGAGAGAAAGAGAGAAAGAGGAAAGAGAGAAAGAGGAAAGAGAGAAAGAGAAAAGGAAAAGGAGAAAAGGAGAAGGAGAGAAAGAGAGAAAGAGAGAAAAGAAAATCAATCTGAGGAATAATTCTGTAACTGAGCAAAAATCATTAATACATAATGAGAATGATTTTACACTGATGCCTCTAACCAATAAAATGAAAGATTTTGAAATTGATTGCATTCTGACTGACTAAAATATTATCTATCGTTATCATTAGATTTCATTAATATTTGTTTTCTAAATTACTTAAACATTTATCAATGCAGTATACAGTTTCTTTTTCCTTCATTTTTTTAAGGAACATTCATAAATTAGGGAAATAGGTATGGGAAGATCATGCTGCAATAATTTTTAAGCTGGGAAAAGCATATATTTTCTTATGTCATCATGCTTTCTTACCCCCAACCAATAAAATTAGTTTAGCCTGTTACAAACCAAATAGGATACAAAAGCAAAATGAAAATGCGTAGCAGCTGACAGACATCAAGAAAAATTCTTAAGTCTTCTTCTAAACATAAGGAGGTACTGCATGATGAATTGTTCTCCAGTGTTCAAGCTGCTGTTATTAATAAATATTAAGTTTTTGCACAAGAACAAAAGTTTTGACTGAGAATGAAAGTTTGTCTCCTTTCAGGAAATAAAATGCTTTTATGCTAGTTAAAATTATTAAATGTAAAAAGATTGGACAAAGACAAAAAAAAAGTAGATTTACTTTTCTTGGTATTATAATGTAATACTAAAAAAGGGACAAGAACATATAAAAGGAGGAATTCTTAAAATGGTTAAATGGACAATAGGCTTCTGGAAGTATAGCACAGAAAGCAATAAATTCCTCCCAATTTCAATGAATAATATTATCAAACATTTTCTCAAGAGATATTTATTAGTTAATTTATTGAAAAATATGAAGAGGTGTTGAACAGTTGACCTCAAAGTTTAAAAAAGGAACCCCACCTCAAAAAAAAAAAAAAAAAAAAAATTGACACATCCAGCCATGTACACCAAGTCAATTCATCCTTGCCACCTTCATATTTCATTGGTAAGGAGAAAGTTCCACTCACCCAACTTCTTCCTCAGAACTGACTCCCAAAAGGATGCTTCCCCAATTATCACAATCTTAATCTCTTTGTCTTAGGTCAAACATTATCTCTTGGTCCCTACATGTATGCCCTTACAACCTCATTTAGCAACCCTCTACTTTGAGTGGCTCTTAGACTTTATATTGGGGGAACAATAATATAAAAAAAGTTTAGTTATTTGGTCAGATTTTGTAACATGGGTCAACTTTTCAGTATTCCCTTATAATTTCTTATGATTAGATTGAATTTAAGCATGCAAAAAATAAATGATCAGTTTCCTTCCTGCAGTATAATTGTTGTAACCTAGGGAAGGTTACTGAATAGAATAATCAAACTAAGTCTGGTAATGAACAATAATACCTAGGACAAGAACAACACATATATATAAGATTCACCAGCATCATGTAGAAGTAGTCAACTGCTAGAAGTGAGTCAAGTGAATTCCAAAATGAATCTCCAAATGCAGACCAGCATACAGTATTTACTACTGTATTTATGTGAATGGAGACATACCCATTATCATTCGTAAGTATGCTACAACAATAATATTCAACAAAAAGAAAACTTATCACCGTTATGTGAATATATTTGTTAACAATGAGTGATGTTTTCAGAGCTGAAAAAGACTTCAAAAAGGAAGAATATTATAAATTTGAGAAACTGTATTAGAGAGAATAATAATCAATATGGAACTTGGGGATATCAATGACTTTAGAGGATATCATGGCCATTCACAATACCTACAAGATGTGCAGATATTTGTTGGAGTGAAAACAACAAATCACAGTGGAAAAGAATTTATAACCGTTATATAAACAGGGCAATAATTTACACTTCATAATAATCAATAAAATACTTATAGGCAGCCATAGAAGTAATAATAAAATAAATTCTATCAATATTCATGATGTCTAAAAGTATGAGAACAAATACGTTGGTGACATCATGCTTTCATTCAAAATAGATGAAATAGATTTAAGGACACATTATTCATTATATGGGTCATATGAGGCAAAAAAAAATAATTGCTTAAATTTTAATGAAAACAAATCAAAGATGACCAGTAATTTGATAGGGAAACGTATCGATCTTACATAAGGGATTGAACAAATAGTTGTACTGAAGCAAATGTAACACAAGGAAATGTTATATATTTCATTTACACAAGGGAGTGATGAAAAGTTTTCAACCTGACTTCACTTCCCAGATGACCAAACTTTATCCTTATTTCAAAGCACTTCTACTATGTGCCATGTCCCTTCAGGACATGGGTTATCACAGTTTTCCACAACTTCCTATCTTGTGTGACTCTTAGTAGTTGTTTCACCTTCAGTTCTTCCACCTATTCACACAAGCTCATCAGGTAACTAGCGCACTGTCTTCCCCTACCTCTCTTGCTTTCGATATGCTGTGAGGGATAAATTTTCCAAGCCTTTACCCTTAATTATGTGTCCAATGAATTTCAGGTATCTTTTCCCAATTCTAAATAGAAGTGTCCTTTCTATCTTTAAGACATTCTTGTTGCTTACTCACTCTGTTCATAGAATTTTCGGTATCCTTCTATAGAACCACATTTTTGCTATCTCCTTATCTGTGTGGTTAGTGTCCAGCATTCACTGCCATATCATAGGATGGATAACATATAGCAATCTAGCACTCTTTTCTTTGTTTCTAACAATTTTTTTTCTGTTTCTCAGCATCTTGCTTAGATTTTGGAATGTTTCTTTTGCTAGTCCAATGTATGTTTGGATCTCAATGCCACATTGTCCATCCTCTGTTAAAATGCTTCCCAGGTATTTAAACAGCTGTACGTGCTTGATGTTAACTATTTAAAAAAAAAAATAAAATAAAAAAATAGAACTCATCACCAATCGAACCTTGAAATATAACCAATCATGATGAATAAAAGTTCCTTCAGAAAGGGCACATGTCTTGAACACCTATTGAGACAAACTCAATCCAGACCTCAAGTGGAACTCATACATATGATCCATCACTAAAGATGCTGGAAAAACGGTTGGTTCTGTTTTATTCCAGTAAGTACCTGACTCCCCCTGCTATCCTCTATCTTTACAAGAGCCAGATCAGGCCAAAAATGAAGTACTTGTGTCATATGTGGGCAGGAGCAACCTAGTCTTCACTTTCCACTCTCAATGTAGTCCAAAAGTGTCTACATGTCCTTGTGGGTGACAAAATATTTTTCACTCTACAACCCTTTTCTCACAAATGAAAAGCATCAAACTTCTTACAACTATCACTATTTCCATGGAAAGTGCTCAGATGAACTATATTCATTAGTTCCACTAGTTCTAACCTTCACAGCTAAAGACCCACCATGCTACATACATTATAGCGACAAACCCTCATTCCCTTTGTATTCTATTGGTGAAATGCAAGTTTCACTCAAGCAGCAGCTTCTCACAAACTGATGCTTTGTTGAAGTGACTCCCAAGACGATGCTTCCCCAATCACTACAAATTTAAACTGTTCAAATCTAGGGTTAACTGTTATCTTCCCCACATAGCTCTATAAACTGTGCCTCTTACCCTGTAACCCTTTGCTTTGAGTGACTCCCAGACCTTGTACAGAGTGAACATCATTGTTAAAAGGAAAAGAAAATCAGTACAAGATCCTCAAAATTACTCAAATAAAAAGTATTTACAAGAATGCATTACAAAAACATTGCAAAATATGTCATTTGCATTAATCATTGTTACTTCTATCTGATAAGTATATAAGTTACAAAATTTTTTTTACCTAAACATGTTTTGCCAAAGAACTGGCATCATCAGAAAAACAATTACATAAGAACAAAATCTTTATTAGCAACAAGAAAAGTGATTCATGTTAAACATATGAATGCTTGATTTTTATTTTTACTGTATCATTATAGCAATGGTTCATAAACGGTGTAGCACTTCTCACAGGTGTAGCAAAAGAGGATAGCAGGTGAGGCAGAATGATTGAAAGACAATCAAAGATTTAGAAACAGTTTCAAAAAATTCATATGCCAAAAATAAATATTTCCATGTTTAAAATATTATCGATTGGTTGTAATTGCATGCATGAGTCCCAGCATAAATAGTTATAAATAATTATCGACTGATTTTATCATTGTGATATTTTTGCATTGTACCAAGTATTAATATAGTAACTAGGGTCTGCAAATTGGAGGAGAGTTATCAATTATAATGTTCTGACTTTGAATCCAGTTATCTCCCTTTAACTCTCTCTCTACTTTATTGTAGGGCTGCTTTTCAACAGGACTTCCCTTTGGTGAGGCATGAGCAAATTTTCATTCTGGAAATGTGGCTCAGAGAAAAAAAAAATTTGGGAACCACTGTGTTATAGTAATTAGAAATGTCAATGTTTGCATTAAGAATTTAGGAACATAATATTCAGATATGTAATTCCAAAGAGCCTGGATAATATTGGATGTATATTTATTGGACAAAGTCAACTTTGGTACATGACTAATTTCACAGAACATCTAGTAAGTAACAAAATAAAATACCAAGACCCAAACTAGTTTACAAATTATGATTCTGTATTTCTTGTTTACGTTATCTGAGAAATGGAAAAGTGTAAAAAAAAAAAAAAAAAAAAAAAAAATTGAAAGCCCATCCCTGAAAAATGATATAATGGGCACAATTTATAAAATGTAATAGCTTTATCTGAAATGCAATCACTAATACAACAATTTACAAAATATATCAAGTATTATTTTAGAATTAAAATAACTGTTTTGTAACTTGATGGAAGAAAGTGAAAACTTTTTTTGAGGACATTTCAAGGTTAAAATCTAAATAAATAAATCACACCGAGAGACACAAAATAAGGATATTTTTTTGTTTTTATCTTCACACAAATATTTTTCATCTTTTCACTTTTTCATAAAATTTTTTCTTTTTCATAAAATTGTTTTGTTTTTTTCAATTGAATTGTTACGAAATGATAAGTATCCACAAACCATTGTTCAGCTTCTCAAGCAAAGTGGAGAAAATCAAAATGTATTCTCTATTAAATAATGACTGCATCATATAACAGAAACCTTATTTAATCATAAGATAACAAGTGATAAATGTGTTCAGGTCAGTTTTGTTTTGTTTTTCTATTTTTAATGAAAATTGGCAAAGAAACTGCTGTTAACAATTGAAAAGCGACAGCTGAAATTTCTGGGATTTTTACATTTTTTTATTATAGTGATGTTCACCCTGTACAAGGCCCAGGAGCCACTTGAGGTAGAGGGTTACAGAGTAAGAAGCACATCTTATACAGATATGTGTGGAAGATATCAGTTAACCCTAGATTGAACAGGTGAAGACTGTAGTGATTGGGGAAGCATCCTCTTGGGAGTTGGTTCCACGAGGCAGTGGTTCATGGGAAACTGCTGCTTGAGTAGAACTTGCATCTCACCAACATAATACTACACTGATCCAAGACAATGTTGGGAAGTAACACTGATTTTAGGCAGAGTACATTTATACTTTGACCCAAGGCAGAATTGCTGATCTATATTTCTTTTAACAGTAAAGTTCACCCTTTAAAAGGCTCAGGGTCCACTCAAAGTAGAGGGTTACATTAAGAGGTAGTTTATATAGATAGGAGGTGAAGATAACCTGTTCAAGTCTAGAGTTAATGGTTAAGATTGTAGTGATCAAGGAAACATCCTCCTGGGAGTTGGTTCTACAGGGTGGTGGTTCATGGGAAGAAGCTGCTCAAGTAAAATATACATCTCACCAACATAATACAAAGGGAATGAGGGTGGTTTGCTAAAATGTGTGTGATATGGTGGGTTGAAAGTTAGAACTGGTGGAACTAAGAAGTGTAGCTCATATGAACATTCTCTATGGAAATAACAATAGAGCATCTGCGAGAAATGGATTGTAAGGTGGAAAACAATTTGGCTCTGACAAAGACAGAGATGCTTTTGAACTATTGAGAGTGGAAAATGAAGACTGTGCTGCTCCTGCCCAGTTATGGTAGCAGTACTCTATTTTTGGCCTGATCTGGTTCTTGTAAAAGTAGAAGATGGCAGGACAAGTCAAGTACTTGCTGGATCAGTAGAGGGAACTGACCATTTTTCCAGCATCTTTAGAGATGGATCATATGTAGGAGTTCCACTTCAGGTCTGGGCTGAGTTTAACCCAACAGGTGCACCGGACATACTATAGGCAAGAGAAGTTGATAACACAACAGATAGCCTACTTGAGTTCGAGTATGGCAGAACAAAGACAAAAGAGTAATAAAAGTGAAAGAGTTAAAGAAATAAATGATAGGAAGTTGCAGAGAGCCATGACTACTCTCATTCTGAAAGGATATGGTATATGAAAGATTACTTAATATTTCCCTGGAAAAATTAGTAATCTTGGAAGAAGTTTTAAAAATATATGTGAAGAAGGATTGAAAAGTGCTTGAATTGATTAAGAAACTCTTCCACAAAAACAAAATCTGATGTCATTTAGTCGGATTTTAAAAAACTGGTCAGATTGAGAACTTTTCAGTACTCCCATATAATATGAGAACAAATGAAAAGCATTTTTTTTCTTACTAAAATAGCTATTTATGATGATATAGATGATGTCTTTCATGTTGCTAAAACTTGCCAGGTATAAAAGGCTATTGAGAGGAATTCTTCTACGCTTTTCAATTTCCATTTTGTTCTTTTTCTTCTAAAACACTTTTTCTCATGATACTATCAATGCAATTTTTATTCTGAGAAAACTAATACAAAAAATAGAAAATGTCTGGTTCAGATCTAAAATATGAATACAGAGAAATTACTGATAAAGGCTAAGCTTGATGGCTTTACCTTTGTGGTTGTTTTGATCAAGGACTCTACATTAAAATTTTTCCAGCTATTTCATCTTAATCGATTACACTCTTTTTTCTTTTGCTTTAAATATAAATATAAAGTTATTTTTTTTCTCTTTAGTGACAAAAACGTTTTCAGTTTATCAAAATATATATATTTTTTTAAATAGCATCAGTTTCACCTAAGTTTATCAATCAATTCTATCACCTTACACCATTTAAGACTAACTTCTATGCAAGAGCAAGAATTTTAATCTTCCAAGTGATTTTGTCAGTACCAGTATTTGTGAACCAAATCATTGCAATTAATTTAATGTAACCTTCTCATCTGAGAGATACCTTAACTCATTACTGAAATAATTACAGGGCCTTACAGGTGATGTAATGGAGACATTTGAGTCTATCAAGAGGTGGATATGATGTGAATGTTCGACTTTTAGAATTCCAAAAGCATGACATTTGTTGCCAGCAGGCCAGTTGTAAAGTGTGTGTGTGTGGGGCGGGGACTCGCAGAAAATCATTTGCACTCTTTATTGTGAAAATAATTTGAACTAATGTTAGTGTGCAAATTCTTACTGCCCCTGCCCCTTCAAAATGCACTAGCAACCACCCTGGGTGTCAGTTTCACAAAGTACACCATTAGGTAAAACAATGTATAAAAATAAATACAAAATGGGGAGAAACCAAATGCAGTGACCTCAAATAATTTTTCATCTCAGAAGCAATGGAAATTAATTCAAATTTTATTAATGTTGAATAAGCAGGCATTTTTAAGTGGGAGTGATAAAATTCCCAATAACAATAAAAATAACACAGCAAAATAGTACAAAATATGAACAATACAAGATAACTATAAAACAATAGCAAAGTAAAGTGATTATAAGATTGTAAAAAAGAAACAGTGTGCATATGCAAATGGGATACAGTTGAGTGGTTATAGCCTTCTGACTTCAAGGTTAAGTAAAGATGTGCGAGTAAGACCAAGAATTGCCCATTTTTATTGACTAAGAAAAAATTACAGTATGCATCTGTAGAATTTGTTTATAAATTTGGAGAGGGGGCATTGTTAGCATTCATTCCCAGAGACTAGATGCAACAATTACTATATCAATTATTATTAAAATTAAGTTTCTTGTTTTGTTTTTTCACTTTTAACTTAGATAAAACTGCCCAGCCTATTTGTTACCAAATATGAGTTTTAGCGCAATTCTTGTCAAGGTTTTCCTGAAAACAGAAAAAGATAATGAAAATAGCAAATCTTCATTGCATAATAAAACTGGTTTTATTTTCATATCAATCAGGTAATGTGTGCAACAGGACATCAAATAAATGTATTAAAATATTTCAAAAATGTAAACGCATACAGAATATCTTAAAACCTCGATCTTCACAAAAGGCACAAAGTTGTGAAAACATTCAGTTATTGTTATATTTTCTTCTATGTACCATGTCTCTTCAGGACATAGGCAATCATGGCTCTCCACAATTTCCAGTCCTTGCAGTTCTTAGTAAAGATTGTATTTTTGCTATCTTTCCTAATCTCTGTTCTGCCAATCATTTACACAAACTTGTTTGGTAGGTTATGTGCTGCCTTCAATAAATCCTATATATAAAATTTTCTAAACACTCTTTTCTTATTATGTACCCTAGAAATTGCAACTGTCTCTTTCTGATACTAAGTATGTGTCCTTTCAGCTGAAAAGTAAGGATTGAGCCCTGATATGATTGCAATATCTCATTTTTGGTCTAATCTGACTCTTGTAATGATAAAGCATGGCAGGAGGATTTCAATACTTCCAGGAACAATAGAACGAGCCAACCATTTTTCCAGCATTTTCAGCAATGGATCATATATATGAATTTCAATTCAGGTCTGGAGTGAACTAGAAACCTAACTATGAGCTGGAAGTTGTTCTATAGTTGAACTGGTAATAATGGTCACTCATACATCTTTGATAATTTGGGAGAAATAAAAAGATACTGCACCTCAAACAGTAATACTGTTGGAATCCTACCTTAATTTGACTATTTTTTTTATTTCATCAAATTTAAATCAAATTACAAATAAATTAACTATTTACATTATTCAGACTATTATCCTCATCTTCAGTGCCATATTCACAATGTTTCAGTCATTGTATACCACAGACTTGAAGTGATTGCAATTTCAAAACAAACTCTTTATTTCATCCACCAGGGTATATTGTTGTAGTTCCACTTGCCATGCATCTTCTGGATGTCTCGGTTATTTCCCTTTAACTCAACTCATCCATAATGTAAATAATCATAATACCTCATCTCAGGGATATAGAGAGATAAATCAGCTGTGATGACAAATTAAGCTGAATGAATTGTGTAATTTCTCTGTATCCAACCGATTCAAAAGCATTTCTTATACCTTTGAAAATTTATTTTTACTTTTTGCACATATAATATGAATTTTTGCATGCAATTCATATTGCTATAGTAAAATGTTTTGTCTATTTTTGAGTTTTATTTTTGTGATCACTTTTCATTGATCTTTTCTCTGGCTGAATTGTTTACAATATATGTAAACATACTGTATATGCTTGAATGTAATGCAAGTTTTTATTATCAGTTTTTTATGCAAAATATAAGGGGATTGTACTATACACAAGTAATTTTTTGAAGAGTTTAAAAATCATACATTTTCAATAACCAAATTGCACTATACAAAGGTAAATATTTTCTGGAGTGGTTAAAATCCATTCCAACAGAAACACTATACACAAAGTCAGCTTATACACAAGTATATACGGTAGTCGATGAATAATAATGCACCTATGACAGTTTTTCCTTATGGAAAGAACACACTATTAGTCTTGTTCAGTTGATCTGAAGTTATTAGAATAACAACCAATAAATAGTTCCATAATAACCAAGTTGATTCCAGAATTCAATATTCCTTTCAATCTTCAAAGCTCTTACTACTTTCTAAGCAACATTCTTTTTACCAATTCCACTAAATGTCTATTCCAAGACATTTTTTCTTTAAATGATTCTTGAAATAGAACTTTTTAAAACGAATCCTTCTGTTATATACAATAAGAACTGGAAACAGTTTTGATGTGTTCCATAAATTGCCTTTTGCTGGAGGCAAAAGGAAGAAACATATCTTTGGTATCATTTCCTAATTTATCTTTTATTAAATACAAAACTGTCTCTGTTCACAGAACACAGAAGAGAGTGATCTGTTAATGTAATTGTTTTCTTTCTTCTGATGCATCAGTTCCACAAAATGAAGAAATCCATTTATGCAAAATGTAATTTCAACAAGAAAAATAATATTTTAAAAAATATTCTTGCTTATTAGATTGTGGTCTAAAGAAAAATTCTTAGATAACTAGAAAGGAAGATTTTCCAAGAATTGATGTTTATTTTCTTTCTTAAAATTATACTTTTCAAGTATTTGTGTATCCTCATTATCTTGTTGACAGACTAATAGTATCTTCATTATTGTTCAATGTATTTGTTATTTTTAGTATATATAAACAAAATATATAAAAATGAATAAGTAATGTATAGCAGAAGTGGAAAACCAATTTGTTCCTTTTCAGTTAAAGTGAAAAGAAAAAATGGTTACATGATCCAGCATATATATATATATATATATATATATATATATATATATATATATATATATCTCCAGGTATGTGATAAGAACAAATGGAGTATAATTCCACTGCTTGTAGCATTTAATTTTAAAAAGGGCTCAATACAGAGTGAGCTTAATATCTCATCTTCTCTTCTCTTTCAAAATAAGAGTGGGGGGGTATTCTGCTTTTGAAATTTAAAAATAATTATTTACTTACCAGTTATTTACCATTGCCTGAAGAGGCAAAACTGAGTGCTGAAACATGAAAGCTATTGTGTATCAATTTTTAACATGTTTTTGTTTTAATCTTGTGTAATGAGATGAATGAAATTTTGCACTGGTGGTAATAAAATAGTGCACAATGTATAATAAGAAAACTATAATTTATATTAAAAATAAATATGCATTGTTTTCCTCACCAGTAGCACAACTCAAGTCTTATGCACAATACAATCTTCAGGTGCAAATTGAAAATTCTTTTTCACTCTGCACTTGAAGATTGCATTGTACATGAAACTCAAAATTGTGCTACCAGTGTGGAAAAAATTGTGTGTGTGTGTGTGTGTGTGTGTATATATATGTATGTATGTATATAGAGTCATCCATGGACAGACTGTTTCACTGTATCACAGCTCTTCAGTGCGGCTAGACGTTCAATTGCTTCAAGCTGGGATTGAAACCTGACCGATTTGACATCAGTCAGAGATCCTACCCCTAGGCTATTGTCACATGGCAGAGAGGAAGGGAAATTTTAACGTTTTTCTATGTGAAACATGCCAGTGGCCCAGAGAACTCAATTCATACTTGAAGAATAATGCATTAACAGCAGTAGGAGTTGCTCTCTCTCTCTCTCTCTCTCTATATATATATATATATATGGGTCATTCTCATTAAAGTGAAACAAATGAGTTTTTTTAATTTTCAAAATATCTTCATAAAATTACCCAAAAAGGTTTCTATGGTGTAACATACGTCAAAATTCTTTTTGTATTCAATAAAACCACACAGAATATTCTAGTAATATTTAGAATTTTTGAAAACAAAATAAAATTTTATATATTAATATGGGAAAAAGATATATAATTTTTTTAAATATCAGAAAAATTTTAGGAAAATCTGACAAAGTGGGAAAAAATTTCATATGACTCATTTCATCCTTTAGAACTTCATTGGACTGAAGTGATATTTATATAAACATCACTTTAGTTTACTAATTTTTACTAGAGTGATGCTTATGTAAACACCACTTTAATCTACTAATTTTTCCACTTTGTCACAAATTTTTCCAATATATTAATTAATATTAATATATTAATTGGTTAATTTTAGATTTAATGTTACATTTCATGGTATGTTTTTGAGTTAATACTTTCTGAAAAAGAAAGTTTTCAGATCTCATGAACATCACAGAATAGCACACATATATATATATATATATATTATCATTTCACCCCAAGCAAGGCAATAAAGCCACTAAGATGCCAGGGTTTATTGTGTTTGATGAAAGCTGAGAAAATGTTACCGAGGAGAAAGGACAATAAAAATAACGGGATTCAGAGAGAGACAGAAGATACAAAATATCATATGTCACACAAGAATAGCATATATATATATATATATATATATATATATATCTCCATAGAAGATATCATATACATCACAAGAGAATAGCAAATATATATCCCAAACATATATCAATTCAAACATATCAAGATGTATCAAAGCAATTATATATATATATATATCTTAATATACTTAATTAGATAAACAGATAAAATTAATGTAGGAACCAAAACCACAAACAAGAAAATAAATAAAAAGTACAGGAGCATGTGGCAGATATGAATTATCTCCTGCAGACATATAGTCATATGACTAGGGTCACATGGTATTAGTATAAAAAGCAGAAGCAAGTGAATTTGCCAAAACCCATCAAGCATATATATATATATATATATATATATATATATATATATACACACACACTTACTATTGAAGAAAAGAAAAAAAAGAATCATTTTATCAACTCTCAATGCTAAGTGCATTCTTGTGTGTAACAAACTGATATGAGAAAATTATTATACTGAAGAAGAAGAAATTGGTGAATAACAGATCGGATGATAATTTTATCAAATCAAAATAATTGCTGTGAGTTTTTCACTTGACCATTAATATGTAGATAAATCTATAAATAGTAACAAAAAAATATTTATTTTACACAATAAATTTATTTTTCAAGTGCATTTAAGATATTAGTTCATGGGTCAACATTAATTGCATACAGCAAATAAAATGCAATCAAGATTTTAGATCAAAATCTAGTTAACATCTCCATATCAAGTTGTAAACTTATTGAGATACCTTTGTGTATAACTTACATGTACAACACTAAATATCTCCCTAAGTGATTTGATAAATTCAGATAGTATACACTTTGGAAGAAAAAGTGGCCAAATCCCAAATGGTGAAATATAAAACTTATACTGGTCTTAACAACAAACCATTGGTCAGGAAATAAACAAGAATTATACAAATAGATAAAATAACTTTGTATGGAATGGCTTTTCAATTTGATTAAGTGCTTAAGCTTTATAGATAAACATGCAGTCAGCTTTTATAGAAAGAGGAGTCAAAATTGACCTGTTCAATATTGATGGCTTCAGACAGTTGATGAATAGTCTAAAAATGTTTCTTTATAGTGTTCAAAATCAGGATTCTGACCAGGCCAAAAATTTAAGCTCAACTTGTTCCCAAACCACTTTTTTCTTTTTTAAGTGATCATTGGTAGAAATATAGTCTTGTCAAAAACTAAAATTCCTTTTTGAACAACTTTTTAATTGTGGGAAGCAATATTCTCCAATATTCCAAAACAATAATTAACTTTTAGGTGAAGTAACTGAAAAGGCTCTCCACACCATGATATACCTTTCTCTATGCTTAACTATAGTAGAGATGCAGTCATTGTATTTCTCATCAGATCTTCAAAGACACCTCTATGGAGTATCATCAGGCAACTCAAATTTTTTCAACAGTCTATACAAGAGTGCTAAACAGCTATAAATTAACAATTCCAAATTCTGCCAAAAACTTCATTCTACCTTTGAAGTTTTTTTGAAGCAGCCATGACTTTTTTTAAACAAATTTTCTAGACACAAAACTTGCTGGTTATAGTTCTACTCAAAAGAGTTTTTTTCTGAGATCTTGAATTCTTCTGATAGTTTTTGTAGCTTTCGGCTTTCCAGATCCTTTTTTTTCTGGCAGCATTGTTTCAAAAAACTGATCTATTCTCTTAATAGTTGATCAAGATTATTAGGATTTTAGAAATATCAGAATAACTACAGTTGAAATAGTGAAAACTGGTTATGCAGTTTCAGACACTAACTGCTGCATGAAGTTTCACTTTACTATGGTCACAGAAGTTAAGCAACATTGAATCTTGTCAGCACCTAGATGTGTGACCACTTGAGAACATTAGGTACTGTAAGCTTGGATGTGTGTGTGGTGTCATGGATAATGGCCCAGAATTGTTAATCAGGGAGCTGAGTTCCAATTCACATAAACAAATAACCTTGGGAAAAGCATGAATCTACTTCCTCTCCCCCGAGATACGAGTTAATTAATAAGACTTGCATCACTAAAACTGTTATCTTTAAAAAAAAAAATTATTTAAATAAATAAAATTGTATACAAAATATTTAGATTTTGACATTAAGTAACCCATAGAGGTTTATATGCCACTAAACAAATGTAACTAATCAACCAAGCACAATTTTACATTGAAACTCACAACGCAGAATACTGTATGGGGTGGTACTGCAAAGCTCTCAACATGGTAACTTCCAAACATTTAAATTTTTTTTTTTTTTTGGTGGAGGATTCTTTTTTAGTTAAGTAAAGTATTTTTCAGCACTCACACCTGACAGTTCTTGCTCTATCAATCTTTGTTCCATTTATGAGTTTTTAAAAACTTAATAATTTGCCATTGTCCCTCTCCCCAGGTGTGTAGGTCAAATTAATGAATCTAAAACTAAAACAAAAATATGAGTTATATTTTAATTTTTTTTTTTTTTTTTATTAGGTTGGTGCAAAAATAATGACGTTTTTGACGTTAAAAAATACGTCAAAAACAGTCATTATTTTTATTGTGTTTTCAATGTATAGTTTTCCAAAACGGATGCTAAGAACTTTTGCAAACAACTAATACATTTTTTTAAATTCTATATTCTTTCAGGATGTAGTCAATCATGGCTCTCCACAGATCCCTTTTTCTTTTAATATCTGTGAAGTGATATTACTTCTTGGAAAAGATAGTCAAGTGATTTCCTATTACCTTTTCCATGGTTTTGAATTCAGTGTAGTCCTTTTTCTAGACTGACTGCTATTCAAAGCTAGAACGTTCAACCTACTTTGTTATTTATCTGTAGGTGTTGGTGAAAAGAGAGAAGATGGGTTCATGCCTTTCCCAAGAGCATAAGTGAATGCAACAGTCTAGAGTGGAATTTGAACTAGACTAAAATCCACTGTCTGCACCAATAATAATTATGCTACATTCATCTTTTATATACAACTTCTAAAACTATATACTATGTTTTATCATAGGATTTTGAGTCGACTTATTTTGCCTTGTATTAATACTTCAAGCAATCTTTATTTCATTAAACCCAAGAGAATTGTATCAAAATAAGTATATTTCATTTATAAAATCTTTCTATAACTATTATTAAGTACATTAAAAATAATTTTGATAGTCCTCAAAAATTCCATATTCATAGTTTCTATAACGAGCTGAAAACCTAACCTATGAACCCATTGGAGAAATCCTGGATATGAACTGTGTATTTATTGAATTATACATTATAAAAAAATGCAAATTATGACTGGCTAGGAAATTCAGATATATGTCTGTTTTCTACAATTAAACAAAAAGTAACGATCTTGTTTGTCTAATCTGACAGACACAAAGTAAGAGTTCAGTTTAGCATGAAACAAATTGTAAATCAAATCCCCTGCCAGAAAATCTTAGCAGTAGTATTAGTAACCATAAATCTGGACATCCTATTATACAATGAAACAGATGATGACTTCTATGCAGTGCATCCCTCCAGGACTTTCTTTTATAACTACTTTATAGTTCTTAGTAATGTTTGTCATTTTACCAATCCTCACACTTCCTGTTCTGCCATCCATTCACATAACCTCATTAGGAATGTGGCCCACTGCAACCTCATCCCTTTTGATTTTGGTATGTCCTGTGAGTGTCAAATTTTCAAAGCCCTTTTTTTTCTCATTATATGTCCATAATATATTAACTCCTACTTTTCTAACAGACAAAAAAAAGATATCTTGTGAATTATAGCAAGATTCTTATTCCATCAAGTCCAGAAATATCTATGCCACATTACAGTGGATCTTCCCAAAACAAACAGAAAATAAATTAATCAGACTCCAATGCAAAATATATAATCCCTTCTTGTCAGTAAAACAAATAATTGTCAAACTATTTTGGTTTTATTGAAAATAGTGATGAATGTAAAAGCAAAGGGATGAATGGTTCCTTAGCAATGCCATAAATGATAACTTTGAATCAAAGGCAAGGAAACAAAGAAAAAAAAAAAAAAAAAAAAAAAAAAAACTCTAGATGAGAACAAAGAATTGATTATTAGTCAGAAGACCAGCATTTTGAGTTAATGGCTTCCTGATGTATTTTCCTGCCAATTAGCAGACACCAAATTAAATTAAGAACAGTATCAGAGATTAATCACAAAATATTTTCTTAAAATAAACATCGACAAAAAGTATGCCAACACCTACTTATAAGCCAGTATCTTACGCTAACATAACCCTTGTGTATTGAGATCCTAATTTTCAAGGAGTACTCAAATTGACCACAATTAGCGTCAGAAACAAATATAGTAATGAACTGCCAATATGATTATTATTATGTCTGGTTTATTACAATTATGAAAATACTCTTAAATCTAATTTTTAGCATTAGTATTTTCACAAGATCATCTAATAAAAAGGATTTCTTCAATCATTGTCTGACTATGATGAGGCAATTGGAAGAATGTCAAATATTTTAAGATTTTCAAATAGCGAATCATGAAGCTTAAAAAAATATATATTGACTAACAACTTCTGTGCCTGTTAAAAGCAAGAGAACTGAAGTCATCACTCAGATATCCAAGATGAATTTAAGACATATATGCAAAAAACAAGGTTCAAAAATAGAAGGCAATATTTTTTCTCTGACTAAGTTTTATATATATATAGAGATATATATATATATATATATAGATATGTATATGTATGTATGTATGTATGTGTGTATGTAAAACCACATCACAATTATACCTGCATTAGCAAACTACACCAACATGAGAAATTAGCAATTATGACATTTCAGGATCCCAAAAATCTTTTAGACCAAAAATCCAAAATTTTAAGTTCTTGCCCTCATGTCAAAAAATTTTTATTAAGTGAAGACGAGGCTGGTTAAAAAAAATCTAATTTAAAACCCTACTGTTATTATTAAGATACACTTGCCACCATTACAGTTAAGTTACATATTTGCTTTTCTTCTTCTTTACTGTCTACATTTACAAAACAACTGCATTCTCGTTCCTTACTTTTCTTTTCTTCACCCTTCTTTTTATCTTCTTTTTTCTCCATACCCCCTTCCTTTCTATTACACTCAATATCATGTTTTTCGATTGTCATGTGCCTGGTAATTTATTTTTGAAAAATAGTTATGTAATGTTTTTTTGTCGATTTTTTTAAATAAAGCATTAAGGTCATCATTTTAAAAAAAAAAAAAAAAAAAAAAAAAAAAAAAAAAAAATCGCCCAAAGAGACCATCAGGTTGAAACCAAGGTCATGTATTTTATTTGACCTCCTAATTTTTTAAATTTAAAGTGTGTATGTATATATATATATATGTATATATATATATATATATATTACATACATACATACATACATACATAGGTATGCACCCCCCCCCACTCTACAATATGTCAATTTCAAAGTTTCCCAACCTGGGAGCCACACACCTTCAAAGTGGTAGGTGGAGATAAGTTCTTTTTAAAATTACCAAAAATCAAGGAATTACCCAATTTAAATAAAAATTTCAGTACATATTCATTATGTATTTACTTTTATAATGAATAGTTTTTTTATTTAAAAAATATCTAACAAAATCTTATTCTTTTTGTAATAATCACCAATATTTTCCTCACTGAATTTTACTTGAAAAAGAAATATTTAAGTCACAAATTTTTACATTTCCATAAAGACTCATCACCAATGCATCTCCACTGAAAAGAAAGTTTTACAAAAATTCCAACACAACACAAACAGGATCGTTTTAAAATTTGTTTTAAAAACAGTATTTCAGTTTTGGAGAAAAATTTTTCATGTGCTGAAATCTTTAAACATTTTTATTTTATAAGCAATCATTTTCTCAGGTTTATCTTTCTAGAACTGTAAAACATAAGGACTAGAAATTTTATTTTAATTACTAGCTTTGGACTTCTAGTTAGTATTCCTATTAGGAAAAAAAATCCTTAGTGGAAGATCTCAGAATAAAAAATGATTTTACCAAGATATATTACCCTCTTTAAAAAAAACTGTTCAGAAAGAAAATTACAATTAATAAAAATAAGCACTATGAAATTAGCATGTCTGCCTCCTCTCCCCAGTAGGCATGGACCCCCATGCAGTTGAGATGTTCAGGATAGTAAGCACCAGCCCTGTTGATTATTTGAGTTGATGATTGACAATATAACTTGGGTAGAAAAAAAAAAGTAACAAATACAAAAAGCAAAAAAATGCTGCTGAAAACTGGCCTTTTGGAGCTCCAACCTTATCAGGGGTTTCTGCATCGTACACACTGCACTGGCCATGTAGATATATGTATTTTATTAATTGATGGCTGACAATGTAACATCAGTTTAAAAATAACTAAAAAAAATGACAGTGGCCATAAAATAGTGCTAAAAAATAAAAAAATTACAGAGTCCACAACAGGGCTCCCAAAAACATCCCCAATTGGGGGCAAGACACACCAGCCCTGTGTGTATATATATATATATATAAAGAAAAATATAAGGAAAAAAACAAACAAAAATCCTTATATGCAATTATGGTGTTTTAATGTTAATATAATGTCAACGCCGGACATTTCGGTCTAATAAACCATCTTCAGGACATATTCATAAAATATAATTAACATTATCAATTCAACATGACAAAGACGATGGACATAAGAACAAGACTTATCCAAACAGATAACTGAAAGTTTTATAAGATCAGCATTCTGTTTAAACATGGTCACATTGTCGTCACGTGGGCGACGCTGTGAAAAGATGGTTTATTAGACCGAAATCTGACGTTGACATTATATTAACATTAAAACAGCATAATTGCATATAAGGATTTTTGTTTGTTTTTTCCGTATATTTTTCTTCATACTGTCAGATCTATATCCATATATTTGCTTATATATATATATATATATATATATATATATAAGAGAGAGAGAGAATTACAATCAAATATGTGTGTGAATTAGGATCAATGAAAGGATAAGGAATAAATAGGAAACATTTATAAATGTTTCCTATTTGTTATATATATATATATATATATATATTAGTTCACTCAATAAAAGAGTCAAAAGTTAATCAAAGTAGATGGTTACTGTTAAAATGGTTATGATGAATGAGGTGTGTATGACCTGAATGAAAATTATGAGGCTAAGGAGGATAGATAACAATTGCCTCTTGACTTTAAGTAGTAAAGATTGTATTGTTCAGGGAATCATACATGTGAACATCTGTTCAATAATGGAACTTTTTTTCTTACATTTGGAATACAGAGAAAATGAGAGTGATTTGACTCTGTGGAAGTGGCATGGCACATTGTAGCTGAAAACTTCTGAATTGGTAGAACTAAAGAATGAAGCTCATTTCAACATTTACCCTGGAAATAATGATAGAATAGTGATAGGCATGTGACTTTGCATCTGTGGAGAAAGAGGCTTTAAAGTGAAGAATAAATCTTGCCCCCACAATACTGTGCAAATGATTTTTGAACTATCAAGGCTGAAGAGTGAGTATTGGACAACTCCATCCCAGATATGACAGGAAGATTCCATTTTTGGTCTAATTGTTTGTTTGTTTGGGTTTTATGGCATATCAACCACTGCGTGTCATTTAATGCCAAATCCAGTTTATATGAATTTTAAATGCCTATATTGTATGGAATAGAAAACGTATAGCTGGCAACATTATTTTTTTACAAAAAACGTATAGCTGGCAACATTATTTCTTACAAAAAACTTATAGCTGACAACATTACTGTTTCAAAAACACATAGCTGGCAACATTATTGTTCCGAAAACATTATCTGAGACCTTGCTGTTGGATGTAGTTTATCGCCATACCCAGGACACAGATGTAGTTTATCGTCATACCCAGGACGTATTTTTGGTCTAAACCAACTCTTGTAAAGATAATATAATGGAGACATAATGAGATAATCAGTTATGAAAGTCTTTCTTCTCAATTACAACTAAACCTCAGCAATTCAAATTAATCATTAAAGTATTTAGCTATGTTGAAAGAATTTTAACAGAAGACATTTTGCTTCAATTACATAAAGTAAATATGAACATCTTATCATGCAGATAACTAGTTTTATTTAAGATAATTGAATAAAACTAATTCTTAAAAATTATAACTATTATTCTGGTAATTCATCTCTAAGTTTCTCGCTCTCTTCATCTGCACACACACAAACATTTTGTATGCAGAGAACTGAAAAGAATCAAGAAGGCATCAACATAAAATTATGATGTTTGATCATTTTGTCAAATTTTAGGAAAGTAGACCAGGTTGAGAAATTCTGTCCCTAACACAAGAAATGGTGCTAAAATGTTAAAAATTTTTAAATTAAAATTTAAAATTAAAAAATCATTTCAAAAGAAATTCTGACATATAATCATATTTTGAAAAGTGGGGTGGGCTGAGAACTTTTTAAAATACACACACATATATATATATATATAGTTAGTTAGGTAATGAAATGTTTGGTAATCCATATGGATAATTCCAAGAAGGATGTAATCCAGAGAGCTCAATTTAAAAACAGAGTGAATATTAGTTTAATTAAAAAACAGACAACCTTAAGGATCCATTGATTATATTTTATTTCCCCAGAAATGGGAATTTTTCTGGTTCCTCAGATCACATTTTCAAGCATAAAAGAAAATAGTTTAAAGTAATATGTAAATTTTTAAACCATTTTCTTTTATGCCTGGAAATGTAATCTGAAGAACCAGAAAAAAATCCCTTTCCTGGGGGAATAAAATATATATATATATATATATATATAAGGGAAAAACAACTAGTAAAAAAAAAATGAATAACAAGGTTCCATATAAAAAAAATGATCAACTTTAAACTATCATATCCATTATTACTACTAAGTGTAAACAAGCAACAAAAAAGTTGAAACAAAATTATTATTGTATTATCTATGAAATTTGGTCAACATATCACTTCCTATAAAAATGATGAGTATATTTTGTTGAAACACAAAAATATTCAAAACATTTCAAAACTTTCATTTCAATAGGAAAAATAAAATAATTGTGATATAACAGGTGTATTGATTCAAAGGAAGACTAACTAGTCTACAGATGTCAAAATTCATACATAAATAAAATAATTCATATTCTTTTTGTTCCAATATTTGAAAAATAAATGAAAGTATTTTTTCAAACATAATTCATAAATATATAATAGAAAAGACATCAATTTGTAAGAGTGACACGCGTAACAGGCATGGCTTAAAAAAAAAAAAAAAAAAAAAAAAAAAAAGAAAAGAAAAAAAGTCAGTTAAAAATGGGAGGACAAGCAAAGTCAGGTGTTAAGTTTTAAACATTCTTAATTCTATTTTGTTTTTTTTTTTATCTTTCATAAAATGAATATTTTTACATCTATTATCATAAGGCAATTTTTTTTTTTTTAATACACATTTTTTGGGTTGTTCATTTCTGCTTATTTTCTGGAATGAGACTAAGAAAAAGTTAGTCTTATGTTTAACTTTTTTCAGTTCCAGCAAAAAGGGATAGCCAAAGACAACCCCCTTCTATAGCACAGTGGATGTATTATGGGTTATCTCACTTGGCTTCAACAAACACCCATTAGGTGGGACTGTTTAAATTCTATAAAAAGACATTCATTCCCTTCCTCTAAGATGTATATCAGGACATCTCCACTGGAGCACATTTGTTTCCCTGGTTGACTGAAAACTGAACTATTATATACACACACACACACACACACGTGCATGTCACATATACAGACAAGCACATTCTTAATAGCTTTTTTAATGTCTTTTCCTTTTAACCGTGTACACATTTATATAATTTCTTTTTGTTAATACATTCATTAATTGTTTGCTTAAAATCAATGTTTTGTAATTATTTTTGCTTGAACTCACATGAGTCCACCAAACATTGTTTGCAGAACAAATGTAACAGGAGCCATTAAATATTTACTGAAAAATGTCCACACCTCACAACAAAAGTGGTGTCGCCAACATTAAGATCTAACCCAAACCTTAAAACATAACATGCACATATTAACATTTCTGTAAGCATTCTCAGTAACTCTGATAATTTACATATTTCAATGGTCAGCATTAAAGACGATTTTGAACGTGGATTTACAAAACAACATCCAATATAAACATATACTATTTTAATTGTTTATTTAACTTTATTTTTGTATAGTGGGAATGCGATCAATCAAAATATAATCTTGAAAAACACTGCCATCAAGAAGACAAAGAAGGCAATGAAGTGTATAAGCAATAAGTTTCATCTAAAATGTTTTTTTTCCAATTACTTCTAAACAATAATAATCTATAAATATATCATTTTTGTCCTTCATAGACTACTGACCTCTGAAACTTTGTAAAGCTTCATTAAATTAATACAAATATAATAAATATCAAATATACAAGAAAGAAATTAAATCCATTTAACCTGTAGTGATAATTAAAACGAGAAAATTCAAGCAAGTGTCATCTTTCTACAATTATATAAGGAATTAGAATATACTGAACAAAGAAAATTGATAGACCATGAAGTTATACTTCCTTGAGCTAATTAGAAACAAGATTTTTTTTCAATAAGGACATGACATCAACATCTCATGAGCCAATCAGAAGTCAAGTAGCAATATTCAAATACCTCTTGTTTGGTAACATATCTATATAATGAGATGGATAGAGGATTTCTGTTAGTTTTCTCATGCTGACTGTTCTCATCAAATCCAGAGCCAAATTACTCGCAGATATTCACAACACACACATACTTCTTGTCATTCATTTCAACTCACCTACAACAATTTGCATGGATGGCTATTACCCTCTACAATTATACATACATGTTTATACATACAATCTAAGACTTTTTTTTTGTGTGTATAAGAAATTTAGTTCTGAATACTTTAGAATCTTCAATTAATCATTTCTCCCTTCTGTAAATATATTAAACTATATAAAATTTATACTTATTCACATCAACTCCTATTTGTCTATATACTTCTTTTGAGATTTTTTACACTGTTTTCACAAAGCCTTTTCCATATACAGGGTGCAGCAGAACTACCTCTTGCATAATGGTAAGACATTAGTGGCAATGGTGCTTTCATCCAATGTCTTACCATTATGTGGAGGGTATTTCTGCCACACCCTGTATACTGATATACAATGTTACCAAAAAAGTAAGTCATAATATGCCATAACTGGTGACTCCAATGAGATCTGAATATGAAAACCTCACAGAAACAATTGTAGTCAAAAGACAAATTGACCAAGAAATTATATATGAAAAGCTGGCTTTAGATGACTGAATTATTTTCTGTGTATTTCCAAACTTTTTAATAAATTCTAGAATTAAGCTTCCTTTGAGAGTACAAGATCTACACTAAAATCATGTCTTTGCAGATTTAATATTTTTTATACTTGTTGAACTAAGCTGACTTTAACACAACAACATTGATAAAGTCACTATTGATAAATGAGCTCACAAGTAGTGACTTGTCAGATTAGCATGTTAACCATCATTCTACAACAGA